>JAPKLX010000064.1:1644511-1724667 GCA_026898415.1 Leonotis leonurus
TGGAGTGTGGAGGTACGTGGCGATTCGAATAGCGCGTTTTTATATTATTTCTTACGTATATTTTTATAAAAATGGGTGTGACATATTGGTTCTAAATGGATTTTCAAAATTAAACGTCATGCAGATGGCTCGGTATCTCGCTACAAAGCACGTCTTGTCGCACAAGGTTACTCTCAAGAACCTGGTTTTGATTTCACAGATACCTTCAGTCGTGTAGTGAAGCCATCCACCATTCGCATCATTCTTAGCATTGCTGTTTCTTCGCATTGGTCTATTACACATCTTGATGTTAACAACGCTTTCCTTCATGGCACGTTGGAAGAAGATATATACATGCGACAACCTTCTGGTTTTGAAGTTTCTGATACTTCTTTGGTTTGCAAGCTGACCAAGTCCATATATGGTTTGAAGCAGGCGTCACGATCCTGGTTCTTCACCATAAAAAGGGTGCTTCTTGGCATTGGTTTCTCTCAATCTCGAGCTGACCATTCCTTATTTTATAGAGTTTCTTCTACTTCGGTGGTGTATCTTCTTCTTTACGTAGATGACATGCTCATCACCGGCTTAAATTCACTTGAGATATCTGCAGTCATTGCCTCTCTCAACAAGCATTTTTCTTTGAAAAATCTAGGGGAAGTGCATCACTTTCTTGGTATTGAGATAACAAGAACCATACAAGGTCTACATCTATCTCAAGCCAGCTATATTAAAGAAATCCTTAAACGTATGAACATGTCTGAAGCTAAAGGTCTTCCTACGCCGATGATCTCCACTCCACAGTTGTCAAAACATGTTGGTGATCCAACCGTTGATGGCAAACAGTACAGAAGTGCGGTAGGAGCGCTGCAATATGTCACCATCACGAGGCCGGAGATAAGCTTTAGTGTTAATAAAGTAAGACAGTACATGGCATGTCCACTGGATACACATTGGAAGGCAGTCAAGCGCATTCTGAGATATTTAGCTGGATCTCTTGATCAAGGGATACAAATTCGAGCTTCAACCAATGTTATTACAGCCTTCTCTGATGCTGATTGGGCATCAGACATTGATGATAGGAGATCAATCACAGGATATTGTACTTATTTGGGTTCCAATCTTGTCTCTTGGTGCTCGAAGAAGCAGTCTGTTGTTTCTTGTTCCAGCACTGAATCAGAATATCGAAGCTTGGCGCATGCAGCCTCTGAAGTTGCTTGGATAAGAGCTTTGCTCAATGAGTTGGGTATTTCTCTCAACAAAGCTCCTGTTATCTGGGTTGATAACCTTAGCACCATTGCTCTAGCCTCTAATCCAGTTCTACATGCTCGTACCAAGCACATTGAGCTGGATATACACTTTGTACGAGACAAGGTTGCAGCAAAACAAATTGTTTTAAGACATGTGCCTTCAGCAGAGCAAGTTGCAGATTTGTTTACAAAGCCTTTGGGAATCCAATTCTTCTCTAGGCTCAAGAACAAACTTGAAGTGTGTTCTACTCGCTCGATCGAATTGAGTGGAAGTGTTAAACGTAACAATCATGGTCAGCTAACCATATGTGAAGAAGACAAATGAGAGTCTGTATGTATGCAGAACAATACTAGTGGTCCCAAGAGTACCATACAACAAGATGGTTAACACGTTGCATAACAAACTTTGGGTTGTTATTTTAGGGTTTTAAGTTCTTGTCTTTTACGCTTCATAGCCGAGGATGTGTTGCGTTATATAAAGCAACATATTGTAGTCAAGACACATTCGAAAACTGAGCTTTCACCAATATGAACTACTTGCAACATTAAGCATGTTCTTATTCTCATCTTCATTATTTTTTCTTGTTTCTTTCACACGCTTCGGCTCTCGGTTCGAATCAAACTGAACCGGCAGTTCCGCGGTTCCAAAAATTGGAACCGGAACCAAACCGGTTAAGAAGTTAGACGGTTTCGGTTTCGGTTCGGTTCCATGGTTCCCGATTCGGTTCTGGAACCGGTGATTCCACTGTTCGAACCGTTTTTTTTTCTAATTTATTTTATTGTGTATATATATATAAATGTTTCCTACACCTTTGAGGTAGAATATTTTTTTTTAATTTTTAATTATCTAGAATTTGATATTTTGAATTATATTGAGTTATTATAATGATTATTATTATTTTTTACAAATGACACTGAATTAAGTAAAAAATAAATGTGAAAGAAGATTGTCCTAATAACATTTATATAAATTTGATTTACAATTAATAACTTACAAATAATAGAAACATTAAAACATTAAAATATAGCTTATTGAATTTCGTAAAAAAATACAACTTATTGATGAAAAAAATTTGAAGTTCTACAACTTATATTTAAGTTACAAAAAGAAAAAAAAATACAAATTTTAATTTAGGTGGGGGAGAAAAGAAAAAAAAAAAGAGAATGACTTGAGCTTTATTAAAAGTTCATAACATTTAAATTATCAACTTATAATTAAGTTGCCTACATATCAAACTCTATATTTAATTCGAATTGCAATTTTATATGTTTTATTTGTTTTTTTTTTTCATTTTCCAACTCAATATTTAATTATTGATATTTTAATTTTATATAATATTTAAATGTTATATTTTTAAAATAAGAAATTTAAAAAAAATGGTTCCACGGTTCAGACACGAACCAAACATCGAATCGCCGGTTCCGAAAATTGGAACCATAATCGAATCGGAATCGAAATCCACAGTTCCAATTCAGAACCATTTCTCACGGTTCCAGTTCCAAAACCACCAGTTCCCGATGCGATTCACAGTTCCGTTCTAATTCAAATGGACATCTCTAATCATATCTTATTTTGATCGAATCATTATCATCGAATTTGGATTTGACTCGATTTAATAGTTTTGTCGCCCTCATTTCGTTTTCCTCACTTGATCTATCTCATGTGAAAAATACTCACGAATATTTCCAATTCAATTTAACGTGGCATCAACTTAATTAATTTTGAATAACAAACACCATTTATGTACCAACATAAACTTGTTTGTCAAATACTCCCAAAACAATTGTTTACATTTGTTGATTTAATAAAAGTCAACCCATGCAATCATTGGAAAGTGGTTCTTTGATATTGCTGATCGGGTCGGGTGAAATCCGAAATCACTAAGATATTGCACATCTCTGTATTGTATGGGAGTCCTGATCCGGATTCGAGTGCTACAAATTTGCAATTCTTCACCCATAATCCTTCTTTAGCACCAAAATCATCATAACTTGGAAATCCAAAATTTTAAACAAGCTAAAATAAATTAGATTAATGTGTTTATTAAATATGTCATATACTCGTAATTAGTTTTTCTTACATGTCATATACTCGTAATTAGATTAATTCATCGATCATGATCCATGTCTATAAAATAAATTAGTAACTTCGAGAAGATATTAATATTTGAGCTTTTTATTAATGTGTTTATTAAATATGGACGTACTTTTATTAAAATCATGAATATGTGTATTATTAAGTGGGTTGTTAGCTTTTACATTTAATTATGTTGGTATTTTTTAATTTAAAAAAAATATTTACGAATTATTTTATTCAGATGGATTTTAGTGAGGCAAGGGTTAAATATAAAATTACCAATTCAATCCAATAATTTACTTTAAAAATGCGTCATTATTGTTATAAATAGTTAAATGTACTTGGAACGTGATTAATAAGAACATTGAATACGAATTATTTTTTTAATGTATTTTCTTATTTTCCTTATATATACTATGATTTCTAATCTTTATTAGATACAAGTTAATTTACAACAATTATTTATTATTTTCTAGTTTTTTTCATAACTAATTACATCCTTCCGTTATGTTTGAAGTCTATAATAATTTTACCATATTAAATTAATAAGAAACTTGAAATGAAATAGTGATCAGACATCATTACTATAAAATCAGATATTGAAACATTAGAGTGCGACCTTGGTAAATTATTCGATCTAAGAAAAATATCGTACCATGAATAATCAAATAGTCTCAATTTGTTTGAATTTCACTTACCTCCTCCTTGTAGATGGCACAATAATAATATCAATAACACATAGATAGCTAAGTTGATTAAGATCGTGAATATAAAAAATATTTTTTATTTTATCTTTTACAAATTTTTCTACTTACACGTGGAGTCTATTGTTATCATGAACAAGCTAAACATCAACTTATTAACTTAAAAGATATTTTAAAGAGTCATGAAAAATTTAATTGGACTTGATCTTGAGAAATTCCTATAAATTTTGATGGATAAGAACACATAACAAAGCACATTCCACGTTTTAATACTTTCCCACAATTTACGTCATGTCTCATTCTCAGGAGTCTCCACGATGGTAGTTTGACTGTACACGTGAATTTGTTAAACACATAGTATTATTTTAAAAAATATACACTACTATATATTAATTAAGGCAAATAATTAAAACGTAGTGTTGGCGTTAAAGATTGTGATGTAATTGCATATATTACGATAGGATGTAGATTTTTAGTACATATACTCTTAAATTATAAGCTAGCTTTCATAAACATTATTATATGCTTTATCATTTTCAAGAAAATTGATCTTATTTGACTAAAATTATTAATAGTTTATTGACTTTTTTGAACAAATTTAAATAGAAGAAATGGATTATAAAATTAAAATAAATGAATAAGATTGTTGAAATAAAATAAATGAGGTAGTGGAATGCTCATTTGTCTTGCAGAACAAAACGGAAGAGAAGAAGGAACCGAAACACCGAATATAAATATATAGATTTTCAAACTGAAAATTGATTTGATTTGGAGTTGTTAAGAATCGAAAAGAAAAATATAAAGAAAAGGTCGTCGTCGTCCTCCCTTGTCCCCGCACTACAAAATTCAACTCTTTTCCCTTTCTTCCTCATCCAACCAAATCCCCCCATTGCTCACAATCATTCTGCTCATTCACTCTCCATATTCTTCTTCAAATTAAACTCTCAATTCCTACAATATATATTCACACGCACTCACCTATACATACATATACAGAGAGACAGAGAGGTTTCGAGGAGTTGATTTTATTTGAATTGAGGATGACGGAGGTTATCCTCCATGTATACGACGTGACGAATGGCGGCAGTGACAAAACCAACAACACTATTTTGCAGATCAACAGGATCTTCAAAGATGGAATTGGTCTCGGCGGCATCTTCCACAGCGCTGTTCAGGTTTTTCATTCCCCTTATCAATTCGCCTATTCGTCTCTTCGCTCTACTTCATTATTTGCATTTCATGTTCACTTAGTTTCTTCTAGTTTTTTCTATTAGGTTTCACTTCCAGCTCCTTTTCATCATTTGATTTTTCATCGATTAGTTCGTGGAGTAGATCTAGGGTTTTATTCTGTGTAGTTGGTTTGATGCTAGTAAGCTAGAAATCTGCCGGCACGTCACTCTAAGAATCCTTTCTTGGGAAAAATTGTGGGCTGTATGATTGAAGTTCGGTTCAGGTTATTATATATTGGCTGTAACTTATGTTTGAACTATGACTATGGAATCGCTTCTTTCTTATCAATTAATTCATACTCCTAAAACTATGCATGCCAAATAAGAATCTATCCCACATCGCTCTGTCATACCAAGGTAAGACACAAACTATTGCATAAATAATTAGGCCTAGATACTTTTATTTTCATACCTTTCTCGGCCTTTTGGCTAAGATCAAGTGTAGTATCTGTTCTTATCAGTTTAATATCTGATATGTGGGTCATTGGCTCACACGATATTAAATTTATATTTTGAGGGGAAGATTCATTGAGATAGCTTGCTATCTGGGTCTTGCGCATCGCCCTTGTCTTGCACTAATGCAAGGGCCTGGTGCACCCCACCATAACTAGTCCAACTTTACCATCGGTGTATTTCTTTAGGGAAGCAAAGCTAAACGGTTTATACTGTAATAACGACTAAATATGTATATTTAAGTTCCGCTCATTTTAATTTTGCTTATTGTGTTATATAAGGAATGTCAGTATTGAAATTTGATTGTTAAATATTCCACATTGTTAATCTATCAATTATCAAAATTTGGAACATATATCATTGCTTTTAAACACCTGGGTGAAAATAATTTGCAAGAAGATGGTGAAGTTTTTTTATATTTTGACCTTCTAGTTTAGCCAGAAGACATTATCTTTGCTTGATACACTCAATTCCATTGTGTCATGCTGACAATCACAAAAAAGTCCAAAATATAGGCCAGTAAAATGTTGTAATCTACTGAAGCTAGTAATTGCCAAGTTGTTAGGTAAATAAACTCAATGTATTCTGATTGGCTTACGGCTTACCTATTGTTATTTGTCTTAGTGGGCGCTTATTATGTTATGTGTATTGTCTAGCTATGCTTTCCCTCCATTGGATATATTGAATTGAGACATTTATAGTTCCCGTCATTAATATTCTCTTTTTCAACAGGTTTATGGAGATGATGAGTGGTCCTTTGGGTTTTGTGAACGTGGTACTGGAGTGTTTACATGTCCCATTACAGAGAATCCAATGTATAGATACCGTGAAAGTATTAAACTTGGGAAAACATCCTTCTCCATCTTCGAGGTCAATCAGATCCTGAGGGAACTCAGTAGAGAGTGGCCTGGACACTCGTATGACTTACTATCAAAGAATTGCAATCACTTCTGCGACGAGTTTTGTGAAAGACTTGGGATCCCAAAGCTTCCCGGAAATTGCAATTTCTGGCTCTTGTTAATGCTCTTTTATTTGGTAAACCAATCTTTGTGTGCATTTCACTGGGCATTCTGGATTTGCTTTTTTGAACATTGGAGTTAGTGTTCATAATTATAGCTCTCAGTTCATCTAATCATCTTTAGTCTACGGCAAGTAATGTCAGGATGGCCTTTGTTTGGGTTTACATATGTTTCTTTGTCACGTATTTTACTGTTCTTTCATCTGAAGCAATCTCAATAGCTAGAAATTGTATTTCTGATTTGTCCCCTATTCCAAATATGAACTCATATTGGATATAAAGTGAAGTTGCGTTTGTTTTTATAAGCTGCATTGAAATTTGAGGTCCCTATTTAACTCATTTGGATACACACTCAATATCATGTTAATTTGATCTGCTTTATTGGTTTTCCTAATTCTTTGCGCAAGGAGTATTTATGGTATGTTTGCTAATGATAATTTGTAGCAGAAGTCCACTTAATTGCATCTCGGAGTTGATATATTTACCATTTTGCTTTCTCTTTCAATTTGTTACCACTTCCGAGTTCTGACGGTTACAACCATGTTATGATGGTCTCCTTTCCCTGGTTCTCTAACAGGATGGATTAACAGGTTTGCTCATGCTGGAGACGCTGCTGCTGAAATAGCTGGAAACACAGCCTATCGAGTAAGATTCTAACGTTGTTATTTCCAACCTCCTCCTCAACTTGGAAAAGCTACACCATTATGGAACTGCATGGAGCAAAATGGAGTTGTATTTTTTTTCATAAGATACTAATATTCGTATGCATTGCGCCTCCTTCCTGAGATCTATAAGATTAGAAACTAGTCTGCTCCTTCGCTCCAATAGTTAAATTAAGCATAAAATACAACTATGAACTAACATATTTGAAACAAATGGTCTTTTGCATGTATACATTGAAACCCTTTGCCACACTTCCTGCCTGGATTTGCTGGTCTTTCCTAATAGGTGCCACGAAAAAGAAATATCCCCTCTCATTTGCATTGGTGGTGTTGTTGCAGTTTAGGCAAGCGAAAACTGAGATCGTAAGTGCTAGCAAAGTAGCATATCGGTTTTTGGCTGGAGTTGCATCCAGCAATTTGGTTGTTGCTCCAGAGTCTCATAGAAACTCCAGTAGAGGGAGTCAGAGATTCCAAGGTACCTGGTTCAAGAACCTTATCTCAGCTGGTTCTAAATCGTCAACTAGTTCAGAAATGGTTAATCATGACGAATTGGTGGTAAAGCAAGCTGCGGAAGTACCCTTGAACTTGAACTTCCAACGCAACTGATGCAGTAGCGGGGTGTTTAGCAACCTGTTTGTTATATGATCTTTGTGAATTGTTGTATAATATTTGATTTCATTCAAATTGTGAATTTGTTCAGTTTCCACAGATTTAACATCTTAAAAATATATAACAAAATCTACTATTTTCGTCATGGTATGTACATAACCATCTATGGAGACGGTGCACCATGTGCAGGATAGCATCATTTTTTCGAAAAATATAAAGAATATATTTCATTCGGAAGCCAAATCTATTCAACATAAGACCCTTCGTTATATTGAGAAAGAAGAAGCTCCAGCACAAGCAAAGTCATGATCATGATGAAAGCTACAACACAAACTCCACACTGCAAATAATAAAGCGGACTTTTAGAAACACAACAAGATTCAATATCAAAATATGAAGCTCTCAATAACACATGATTTTCTCAACAAAGATTTAGATACGGTTGCAGATGAGACCATCTAACTGCTCATCATCAGCTATGCTAAGAGATGTAATGCCGCGACCACAAAGTTCCTCTCCGAAATATTGAGGATAGAAGCTGCTCCCGAGATCATCGGGCTGAGCCAGAAAATGAGAATTTCCACGGAGATTCCACATGCGCTCATATTGATGAGCATCAGAAACACCGGCCACGTTTTCATTTGAAAAGCTTGGTAGATCATGATAATGCCTCGTAAAGATGTTGATATTGTTAGTATGATTCCAGAACATCAGCTCTTCGTGCTTATTCAGCAATACCTTACTCGAATCATCAGAGTCGTCTTCATCAAGTAGGACTCGTAGTGCAACTGCCTCAGCCATAGCAGCGCTTTCTTCATCCAACCTCTCCTGTTCCTCTTTCTTTTTCAGCTTCTTCTTTTCCAGTTCGGACCGAATGGCTGCAGAAGTAGCCAAAGCTTTCTCCAACCGCCTTTTTTTCTTCTCAGCCTGTTTAATGCGGTCTAGATCATCCTTAACATGTTTCTTCTTGCCTTTCTTAGCACCAGTTGCTGCTTTAGCACATTCCATTACGCTAAACTTTCTTATTATCTTTCCACAAATCTCTTTATGGATTCCCTTTCAGTTTTCCCAACTAAACATCTCTGTAGATGTAGATGTAGATGTATACATTATCTAGATGTAGATGTATACATTATCTCATCGCCTATACGTTTCCTTTAGTTTTGCTAAATAGTTGATAAACTTAATAAAATTTGGAAAAAAAAAGAATTGCACTAGATCTATTAGACTTCTATGTGCATCCCCATGGATCTGAATGAACTACTCATTCTACAAACACTGCATCCCCAGACAGAAATATCCGGCAACACAACTAGTGAAAACTGGAAAGAATTTTTATGTATGGCCCACATGGTTCCTCCCAATTTCCTACAAGCCTTACCACTCATTAAAGGCCCACCGGAATAGAAGTGGACGAATTGTAAGGTAAGTATTTCTTTCAGGTTAGAAACACTCACATGGTCTTCCTCCTGCTACAAAGAATCAAAACTCAGCATCCATCCCACAACAAGAAAGAATAATTCAACATGTCAATCATAAGAACCACCAAGCAAATAATTGAAAACTACACCTAAGCACTCACACATCCACATGCATTAAAAACCCCACCAGATATTTCTAATCATGCAATCATTACCCACTCAAAATCACACCTCTGTTGTAGTGAAAACAATGATGAAGATTAGAACTGCTGCAAACGAATGCAGACAAACTTAAGAAAGAGATTCAAACAAAGATGTTTTTCCATATAAAAACTGAAGATGCTTCCACTAAAAGGCTAACAATCCTAGGTTATTTGCTCAATCATTCATTTTGTTCCCTCTACCTATTTTCAATCAAGAATATTTGCTAGATGTTCACCGGTCCCATCAAACATAAAAACATAAATATATCAGCAAGTCACGAGAAAGAAACCGATCGGCAAGACCACCGAAGGAAAGGCAAAGATCCAAAGTGCTCAATTGTACATATTCAGAATACAGAGGTAAATAATAGCCGATAACAAAAACCCTCTAAAATTACCAGTGAACAGATTAAGGCCTAAACCTCAATCACGACATTAATTAATCCCGTTCACAATAATTCCGCATCAGATCAAGAAATCCACAAAACATCTCTCCAAAAGAAATAAAGAAAAATCGTTAGTAACAGTATTAAAAGCCAACCTGTCCGAATCGAGAAGAAAATGAAAAGCCTGTTCGCAGAAGGATCCAACTACAAATAAAGAAATTATGGCGAGAAAGAGAGAAGGAGGCGTGGAATAGAAATGGATGAGTAAAGGAAGGTTGTGGATCTGTAGTTAGTGCGTGAAGGCGCCAAGCGGAGGGAGAGAGATAAAATACCCGAACACATGCTAATGTTATTGCCGAGAAATACAGAGAGAGAGAGGAGGCGGAGACGAAGGGTATTTCTGGAATACGAGATATATAAGACACGTGTCGACTTCTGCAGGGGTGACCACAATTTATGAGTTTCCTTTACCTTTTCTTGTTATAAAGTTGTTAAAATTCGTTGGTTGGACTGTAATTCGGTAAGAGGGCGGGTACATGAACGTAAATTACTTAATCACCCTTTCGAGAAGAAAGAAGAGTTCATCATCAAATTCTCTAGTCTCACACAAATTTTGATCCAAATTTTCTTCCTTGCTTTTCCAAATCCTCATCCAAACTAATATGGATATATAATTATTATCCTCATTTTATTATTTATTATAAATATATTTATATATATGATAGAAAGGTTTTCATTTGGAAAAGCATAAATGTGCTTATCCTTCACCTACCCACAACTTTGTTATTATAACATCAATTTTTGACATATTCAAAAAATAAAGCCAAAGATGCTTCAATTTAACAAGTCATGCTAAATTTGTGGATGACAATCTAGGTTTAATCTATAACCAACAAAATACCAAATAAGTAAGAGTCTTGTGAAATAATTGCTTTATTATTATTTTTTTAATAATACTCAATCTTTCAATATCAGCTATATAATATAGTTACATCAATTCAAAAGAATTAGTGTCACTATTCTTAAGAAATCTCAATATTAGTTGGGTTGGGCTTTAAAGATTTGCTTACATTGGGCCGGACTTGAAAAGATGACTTATTGGATATGCTTAGTTAACATTTTTTATCTTAAAAAACAAATCACTAGTAAACATATGTTATTTATATTTTGAGTTTTTCTTGAGGGTTTGTATTTAAAGCTCTTAAGCACAACAGGAATGCATGATTCATAACAAAAAGAAAATGTAATGAATAAAAAAAAAAAAGGCTTTATGTGTTCATGGGTCTGACTATTGGTTTAGTTATGTGGTTTATCTTTCTCTGACTAGTGATTCATAACATCCAGTCATCTACTAGATATTACTCCACTTTATTAGTCCCGAATTGCTTATCACCTAATGAAAGACAATGATTTGTTTAATAACACTCTCATTCTCGGTAAACGTTTTAATTCGACATGCGTTTTAATAATATATATTAACTTTAATAAGATGTATAGTGAGTGAAATTTGGATAACACTTGATATTTTGTTTTAAATTGAGTTGTGTATACTATGTGTAAATTGAATTGTGCGCAGTGAATATGGTGTGTCCAATCCAATCACTATAAATGAAAATTTTCAAGTATAAACCATTTTCGAGGACATTTCATGATAAAAACGTAAATTGTTTTGGTAGAGAGAGAATAATAAACTTGAAATATGCAATTGCCCTTATCTAGTTTATTGTGTTGAGTATATTTATTATTCGCGATTGGTTATCAAAATTCCCATTAAAACAAATATAAGTAATTAGTTGAGAGTGATAAAATAAAATAGACATGAATAAATAAGTTTTCCAGAGCAGCTTTATCAAAAGATGTAGACATTGTGTTGAACATATATGAATTGATGTTTGCCAAACTAATGGAAAATAAGGAAAATGCATTGAACAAAACTTTATTTGATGCGTTGATTGCTCTCAAACTCAAAGTGGCAATATTTGTTCTATTATTATGTTTACGTGGCTTTTTTTTTTGGATCACGTTTACGTGGCTTTTAAGTGTCAAATAAATATTCTAACAAAGTATATATATATATATATATATATATATATATATATATATATATTCTTGAAAATAGATTCCTATGAGTTAACTAAAAATGTATCTAAACCATCCATTAAAAAATTATATACAGCTATGATTAAATCCTTACTTGTATTTAAATTTCAATTAATAATATTAAGAGGAGACTTTAGGTAATCAATATATATTAACTGTGATTATGTATATTATATTAATAAAATCTCTATAATAAATCATCCAAGATTATATCTAGTGCTTTAACAATAGATAACACAAGCTTCAGCAGTTAAGATTTTCTAATGCAATTATATATAGATATATATATTCAATTTCGTTTCTTTCAAATTCCATTTTAAATGCACATTAATAAATTTTTTGTTGCATATTGTTATAAAATTTTAGAACATGCTTATATTATTATGGTTTAGTGTGTTTTCATAATTTTTGAACAGAACTCTTTTGCATCTCCAAATAATACTTGCAGAGGAGATTCACTAGAACCAATTCTCGGGAGATAGATTTCTAGTACCAATTACTCAACAACTAAATTTATTTTTAAAGTGTGTTACTTTCAATTTACGTTTTAAATGCACATTAATATATTTGTGGTTGCTTATTATACTTGTAGATCATACTTATCTTATTATGATTTGCTCTTCTGCACTTTGAAATAATACATTGCATATGAGTTTCATTAGCTCCGATATTCATAGGACACTTTTCTTTGCAACCAAATATATTTAATTTTCAACCATGTTGCTTTCAATTTGTAGTTTAGATGCATATTAGTATATTTGTTGTTGCATAACTATTATATAGTTATAAAGCATATATTGTGTAAACACTATCATGATAAACTAAAGAATATAATGCTAGCTTGTTGAATTGATGCTCACTGCATTTTGATATAATGCTTATTATGGTACATATTAATGCTTGTTGATTTATTGCACACAAACAATTTTTGAAATAAAGAAATAAAGAATATAATTCTTGTTTATACGTTGATTTTGAATTAAAGAATATGATAATATTGTTTGTTGATTTGGTGCACACTAACACTTTGATGTAATGCTTATGGCAATATACATACATGCATTGATAAATATAACCTTTTTTAAATAAAAGTAAATAATATTTACACAAAAATTATCTTTTAATATGCACTATTTTTATTTGATCTATTTTATATATATATATATATATATATCTTATTTAAATTATTTTACTTCATTTTTATATTTTAAAAAAATACAAAATATTTTAGAAAAAATGTATCATAGATTATATTTACTTCAAAATATAAATACTTAATTATAAAAAATTTTTATCAGGTAACCTGAATCCGATCCGGACCCGACCTGATAATTTCGCGTTCTTATTGGGTCAACCTGATAATCATCCGAACCCGATAAGACTTGACACTAATCCATTAATTTTGTGCATGTTCGTGTCGTGTCAAAAATTGACAGCTCTAGGGGACTAAATTGATTATAACAAAGTTTGGTTCTCATGTGTTGGAAGGAAAACTTTTGAGTGGACATAATGTATGAGATAAAGTTTTGATACCACGATTGTCATTGACTCCATCAAATACAAAATTGTCACTCGAGTTTAAACGACGACAATTTTCTTTGATAGTATCTTATGCAATGACTATTAATAAGAGTCAAGATCAATCTCTTTCTAAAAAATTATGTTTTTAGTCATGACAAATTTTATGTTGTGATTTCAAAAGTCAGAAATCGCAAAGGTCTAAAATTTTAGTTTCTATTGATGATGAAGATCGATCCACTATGACTGAAAATATTGTGTATAAAGAAATATTTCAAATTGTTTTAACATATTAAAAAAAATCATCTTTTATAATTTAATAATGTTATTATTTACGATAGTAATAAGGGTGCTAAACTCATAATATAAATAAACTAGTGTCGTAACTTGCAACAGCATTAATGAAACTTCCACATGGGTTGGGATCAATTAATAAATCACGTCCGGTCAGATTAAAAAAATGTCTTAATATTATTATTTGTTGGAAAAAAACTGATGGTTAATTATAACTTATAGCCCTATCTTTACACTTTTGTGATTTTATGTCCCCATCTTTTAAATTATTAAGTTATAGTCTTACTTTATTTATTTAGTTACATTTATATTTTAGAGTTATTTTCCGGCAACAGAATGATGACTAGGATGATCGAAACAATGACTTGGAATTTACTTTTTTAAAAATTGGTGACTTGAGTTTTCAATTAAAAAAATATCTACATGCCCTACATATTAAAATAGTCAGTACCTTCAAATCAATATCACTCTTCTGCCTCCTTTCAACCTTTTCTATTTCTTTGAATCAATATCTCATATGCCCAAGTAAATGACGATAGAAAATATCCAACATCTTTTTTTCTTATTCAAAAATTTTGGGAGAACATAAATAAAGAATATAAAATTAAAATTGGTGGAGCATGTCGAGGTATTTTGTTTATAAGGTTCCGATAACTTAGGATGTTTATGTGAAATCTAAAATTAGGATTTTGACTAATTGTGTAAACACTTTGATCTATGTTTCATCTGAAACTATAGTTTATATTAAATTTGAAATCATATTTTATTTTGTTACATCAGATATGGCTTCCACTGGATTACTTTAATTGTGAATATGTATGTGCATCATGGAGGAGAATTAATATGTGATATTGATTATGTCGGGGAACTCAAGAATTTGTTAAGGATTTTGAGTGGGTGTTTCTTGAAAATATTGATATTATAGGTGTTGCATTTGAATTTTCAAAGGTAGTGAGAAGTGGTGTAAGAATAGTTGGTAGTAATATTTTCACATTCCTACCATCTAGAAACAAGTACGAAGTGCATTACTTTGATTATATCTTCATTGTTCACTTGGAGGGAAGAACATGTGATTGTAGAAATTGGAAACTTAGCGTGCGTGTGTTGACCTAGTGGTAATGAGGTTAATGCCCAAGATTAAGGTCTCAAGTTCGAGTTCTCCGTGATGCGGCCATATAATTTAATGTTAATGTAATCCAATTTTTGAAAATAATCGAAATGGATGATCCCGATTAATACATGCATGCACAACATTGTCTACCTTAATTTTATTTCCTCGTGAGAGAGATTAGAAAAAGGTGTATTACTTTGAACTCTCGATAATTGATGTCAACAGTAAAAAGGTAAAATCACATTTAACCAAAACGTTTAAAGGTGGGTCGTAGACCTACCAGATGTTCGTAATTCGATATTATTATAAAAAAAAATCGCCTTTTTATTCATGTTGATATAAATGAGCGAATTGTCGGCAGCATAATTTAATTAATTTCCTATTGCGCCACAATGAAACAATAGTATTAATATAAAAATAATACTAATATTGTGCACTACGTATAAAAGTTTAAAATATTAAACTCATCATATAATACTAAATAAAATATATGTCAATAATTGAGTTAAACGTAAAACAAAAATAGAATTGATATACTGCTGCACTATATCCACATTTGATTACATATAAACGAATTTTTTATGCATATTGTACGCTCTATTCCATTCGATTTAACACACTTTTTATTTATTAAAATTATTAAAATAATAAAAAATGTCAAGTTAAATAGAAAAGAGAAAGTAGATAGTCGCTATGAGAATCTCACTCGCTGTTGGTGGAATGATTTATTATTATTTAATTACAAGTAAATAAATATTAATTGGAAAGCAGAATTGGAACTCGTAAGTAATCGATAATTTCAGTAATTTAGATACTATCTCGAATTTTCAACTTGTAGATAATATTTCCATACCTATAAGGCCCAAATCAACGCAATAATGTTTAAAAGAAACATTAGGAAGAATGAATTAGAATAAGATGGAAATGTGCAATAGTGAAAAGTCAAACAGCAATAGAAAAAAAAGTAAAAGTAGAGCAGTACACGTCATGTATGTGTTTAGACGTAAAATTGGTTGAATAAAATATTATTGGTTTAATATTATTGAATATGGCCACTCGAAGCGTGTCCGATCGAGTATAGTGGATTATCCACTCCACTTTTATCGGATAATTAATTTCATAATCACATATTGCTGCGGAAATCTTTACGCGTGTTGATTTGTTTATTTATAAATCAACAAAAAACCAATAACACGCTAGACAATATTTGTTTCACACCTTCACTTCTTTTCCAAAAATATCTCTTTGTAAACATAATTTGTAAAAGTACACAAATTTTACATGATTTAAAAAAAAAACTGACAATTCGAAAACAGTTTCAATTCCAAAAAGTATTATAATTACGATTTAATTATAATTTTAAAATAATGAAATCGTAAATTAACGATTCGACTAAATTCAAATTACGACCGTAAAACACCTATAATTAAGACCGTAAACACCTATGAAAGTAGTGAATTCTCAAACAATTCACTACTTTTCAATCCAATGCAATCCACTTCTAAGCGTAAGGCCTAATTTTGGTGATGTGGTGTTATTTGAGTCGTGAATTATTTATTCCATTTTACCAATCAATATGTTTACAAAAAAAAAAAAAAAAAAAAAAGTGGAGGCCAAATCAACCGGGCTGTCAGTAACCGGTCGTACGTTTTCTTATTTCAACTTATTTATTCTTCTGTTTTTCAAATGGCATTTGGTCTCATATGATATGCCCATATATATCACATGGCAATATAATTGCTAATAATAATAAATTTAACTGTTCACGTATCTGAATGGTCGCATACATATAAAAAAAATGTTTATACAATATTTCATTATTATTTTCATCTTGTTTGTATTTTTTGAATGGATAATTTATCCCTAAAAAAAGATTAAGGGTATTAGTCTTTAAAACCCTTATTTCTTATTTTTCATTGTATCTAAATTATAAGTATCATTTTTCCCTCATCTATGCTACTCTAAGGTGGGATACTAGTATCAATCTAAAGTTGGAGTGATAATGTTATTCTTCCTAAAGTGGAATGGGAGGGAAATAGTAAAATTATAATTTAGATAATAAGAATGAATAAAAAAGGAGATATTTAAAGAGTGATATTACACTTAACCATTGTTTTGGAATGATGAATTTATTTTTCAAAGAGAATACAACCTTAGAGTTTATGATACCCTATTAATTTTTTATTTTTAAAATTTTTATTTTATTAATATATTGTGTAATCATTTTATTTCTAAGATCAAAATAGAAGGGTATCAAAATAATTGTAAGACATCCATTGAGTTGTAGATAGATTAAAAGTTGAATGTTAATTTAATAAATTACTAGTATTTGTGGTGATCAAATGAATTTGATATGCATGGTATATCAAAATCAAACAATGGAATCGCTGGAATTGTGACTTCAACCTTAAAACTATTTTATAAGGAAAATATGAAGGAAAAAAGAAGAAGGAAGAAACTATATCTTTTCAAAAAACAGTCAACTATTTAGAGTTAAGCTACCATCATAATAGACAGGCAACATTGCATTGCTGAGTGCAAAGTTCTATTTCTTCCGAACTAATATGAGATGAGATCCCTCTATTTGTTTCTGGTGTTTCTACAAAATAGGCACCAAACATGCAAAACAAAAAAAAAAGTAAGACAAAGAAGAAAAAGGTAGACAAGGACCATTCATGGGCGACTTAATAAATGAAGTTCACAAGAAAAAGAAACCAAAAAAATCAAGTGGCCCTTAAGTTCACAAGACTGTCCCTTAATCTTATCATATATAATCTTGGAAGGATCATCAAGGCCAATAGTGTCTCCTCCACCAATCTACTCCATCCTGCTCCATTTCTTCTACTTTTCAACGCAAATTCTCCAGCCCTCACAATTTCATGGCAACCCAATAATATATTCCAATTTATTTGTAATACCAAAACGTGGGCACTATATCACAACAAAGACCTTTCAAAAAAAATAGTTTTATTAAGTCAAAAACCTTCCATTTCACTCAGGGCACAACATGGCAGTTTCTTTTGTACATAGAGAGAATGCAAAAAAAAAAATCATCTGGAGTTCTTGGACAATTTAATTCTTCTATTAATCTCATCCTGCAACTCTTGGAGCCCTCCTACCTCTTCCAGTTCCTGCACACACCAAAGCTAGCTACCTAACACAATCCAACCCAAGAAAATGGCTATCACTCAAAAATTTACTCCAATGTGTGAGTGAAATACCTTAGGCCCGAGGAACAGCCCATACGGAACGCCGTCAAACTTGTCAGTGTGGTGAATCTGAAATCCCCAGACACAATAATCTAATAAGCTCTATTTATTACTGACTTGTATAACAATCAATGACAGTATCATAGTCCTAGTAACTTGGTTAAATGGTTGAACTAGTTGTGATAATAAATAGTACTGCATCGTAAGGTGGTGATTGATACCTGGTGAGCGGAAGCTACTTTTCTAAAATAGGGGATATCTGCAATGGGCCCCACCGGGAATCGCCGGTGGACGAGGCCGTCGTGGACGAACATGTAAGCTATGCCGAACACCGTTATTCCCAGGCCCTGCACCAAATGTATATTAAGTTGAGAATTCAGACACTACTATTAATTAACATATAATGTGAATATGTAATACTAATATAGGCGGAGAGGACTGACAGCGCCGAAGCAGAGGCCGGGAATGAGTCCTTTGTGGAAGAAACCATAGGAGAGGAGGGCTATCGCTGGAACGGCGTTTATTATCGCGAAAACGTCGTTAAGTTCGAAAGGTCCTTCTCTTGGTTTGTGATGCGACTGCACCAATCAAAATGCAGGCCACCAAACCGTTACTACATACCAGTCGTCGGGAATTAGTGGTTGATTACAATTAGAAATAGAATTAGAATTTACAAACCTCGTGCATATGCCATAATGAGGCGTGCCACAGTGCTTTATGTGCCCATCGAGCCCAGAACTCCATTCCCACCTGAATAATTCACCACTATCACACAAGGATATAAAAACTAATAGCTGGAATTATGAGGAATCTGGAATGAAGGAGCTTACAGCAGCACCCACGGAGAGAGCAAATGTACCGAACATTTCTGTATAAGGTACTTCCCCACCCTGCACCGCAATTTACTCAATTAATTGCATCCAATTCAGTTAAGAAACTCTGAGAAATTAAACGAAATCGAGTTGTTGTACCTCCATGTGCCAAGCGAATCTATAATAAACAGCCATGATAGCCATGGAAGTAATCCCAAAACTGGACATAACAGCCGCCACTAAGTACGAAAATCGCTCTGATTTCTTCCTCGCCATCTTCTCCGCAACCTTCTCTGCCACGCTCTCCGCCAGTGAGAGCGCCCTCCCAACTTCACCACTTTCTTCTTCAGCTTTTGCTTTTCTCTCCTCCTCCAAATCCTGAATTCCCCTCAACTTCTCATCCTCCAGCACAAAACAAAGAGTCAAATTAGGCCGCCTCCTCGTCCCAAATCTGAAAACACCGTGAACTCTCCGGAGAGAGGGGGAGATTCGTAAATCACGCTCCACGGGCTTGGGACCGTGCCTCGAATGGAGTATGGCAGCCGAAGCGGGAGCGACGGCCGCCATGGAAGGAGGGTGAGTAGGATTGTGGAGGGTGGGGGGTTTAGAGGTGGTGGAGGTGGGAAGGTTTTTAATTTGAAGAGCGAAAGTGAGAGAATGGGTGGACTTGGAAGAGCGCACACCACATGTTTGATTTAATGCTTCTGTCTCATTCCCTTTATATATACACCCATACAGAGTTGCCCGAATGTGTGTATAGATTAAATTATACAAGTGTGATCGTCTAACTAAAACTAATAAACAAATAAATAACACCCCACGTATTAGATGAAATTCATATTCAAATTCAAATATTATTATAAGTCGTATGCTTTAGATGGTTCCAACTCGTATGTTTATGTTATGCTCATTTAATTGTCCTCCAACATCTTTTCCCACTTTTTTTTTAATTTTTTTTTTAAAATTAAATTACATTAACATTAAATTACGTGGTCGCGTCACGAAGGACTCGAACCCGAGACCTATTGTCTTGATCATTAACCCTACTACCACTAGGCCAACACACGCACACTTCTCCCATTTTTTTTGGTTCTCGCTCTTTGCCTAAAGTATAATCGTTAATTAAGATTTGACCTTTAAATATATTAGCATTTTAAATTTTTATTTACAATTACTACCTTATATTAATTTGCGTTACAATAATATATACACACATTGTATGATTATACAAACTAGCTAAAAAAGATTATAAAAGACAAATTTAAGTAAAATAATATTTGTGATAATTCACGCTCAAAATAACTATAAATTAAATATTTCGGTGGCTATTATTTGTCTTTACAATTCTCTTTGGCTATTTTATATAATTTACACTTATGTATATCTTGTTAGGTAATAAACTACTTTAGCACAAACAAAACAAAACAAATGCCACATAGTATATGATATCCAACAGAATTTTAAGACAAAAGTTGAACTACAATAGATATATTCTCATGCAAAATAAAGATTCTAGTTTGACATATTCCAACTCCAAAATCCTATCAAAAACCTATGGAAGAAACCTTAGCTTGAAGGGGCTCCCCCGAAACCACCAGCGCCTCGACCAAAACCAGGACGACCACCACTACCTCCCTGCAAAGCAGAAAACACTTACATTAACATAATACGAATAAGAAGGAACCAACCACACATTAAACAGAGTGAAATTTTTGGGCAACACCAAATATCCTTCTATGATCTATCATAAACACTAATCACTAATAAGCATGCGATCTAGTGAAAGTAGACAAATGCTGAAAGGCATGGTAATCATTATCCAATAAAATATAAATGATATAATATTTACCCTGAACGAAGGTTGAAAGTCGGCAGGAGCTTCACTTTTCTCCCCACCGAAATCACCGGGTGGCCCTCTTGGTCCACCACGGTATCCATCCCGATCACCAAAACGGGGTCTGTCACCATCAAATCTCGAAGGACCTCTGCGTCATTATATATAAAAAAAAGCACTCATAATTAACTGTACAAATCAACGACTTATGAAATAAGTAACCTAATTGGGACTCATAAAAAACAACACATTTGTATCAGAAATTCAGAATTAAGTCAAATCATATAATAAACAGCTCGATATGATTACTCCATAGTTCCTGAAAAGCCTAAATCACAGATTCACAAAAGGTGATATAACAAGCAATGAACATTCATTCCAAAATACAGGTTACTATTATAGAGATTGTCATATTTGGTCAAACCTGATAAACTGCAGCTCATAAGGTGGTACAAGTTAAAATCATAAACGATCTGGCTTTAGGAAATTCCATTTCATTTTTTAAGTACTTAAGGGGAGTTTACTTTGCATGATATGATTGATAATAATCCGAGCTAATTTAGTGTTTGATTTATAAATTATAGATTGCTTAATTTTGAACTAACTTAACAATCTTTTGCGTTAAAGACTTGATCCTATGTTTTATCAATCTATCTTATTGATCAAAGTAAACGCCCTCTTATAGTACAATTTAGCTTTTAAAAATCTTCACAAGTTATCTACAATATGATAAATTTTATCATAATCCCAAAAACAAGTACAGGATATAGGAGATCCGCTAGGATTAAGCTTCACGGAGCATACTCAATCAATACTAGAACAGCATAATTGTCTCTAAACATTTCATCATACTACGAAAAGATATTACAATCAAAATGGGAATATTATCAAACTTCCTAGAGCAATGGACATGAGATCCCCAGTCTGAGCATGATAGATGCACAGTAATTACATCAAATAGCAGTCACAATTTAGGAATGCAAATAGCAACGAATAGATTTTCCAAAATTTCAGAATGGCAGAGTGCATATTACCAGAGCATTTGACATAATATGATATTATATATGTGTAAAAGTAAAAGAGAGAAAATTAATTATTACCGAGGGCGGTCGCCAGGGGGGCCACCCATGGGTCGGCCGAGGGGCTTGGCTGACTTCTTAAGTGTGTTGGGGACGATTTCGGAAGGGAGGTTGAGATATGTGCGGAGGAATTCAATTCCATCATTTGTGAGATACCAGTAGTAGTGCATCCAAGCGAATGTCTCCCGAACGTACTCTTTCGACTTGAAGCTCTGCATAAGCTTAATCACCTGCAGATTTGGGACATCGATCTCGGGGTGCTTCGCTAAGTTGAAATCCTTCTTCGCATAGCACACACCCTCTGCAACACATAATATATATTCAGAAAAAAACCCAGTGTGTTTTTCCTACACCTCCTAACTACGTTTAACAAAAAAGCACGCCTTTTAGG
The DNA here is from genome assembly GCA_026898415.1 of Leonotis leonurus. Classification (NCBI taxonomy): domain Eukaryota; kingdom Viridiplantae; phylum Streptophyta; class Magnoliopsida; order Lamiales; family Lamiaceae; genus Leonotis; species Leonotis leonurus. The sequence continues at coordinate 1,666,848 of JAPKLX010000064.1, forward strand.
TAGAAGAAAAGATTGAAAAGGAAATTCATAGTTAGAGTAGGTAGTTGAATGAGCTTAACCAAACCTTGGAAGAGGTACTTGGAGATCTCTCTCCTGTTCTTCTCCGATATGATCTGAAGCAAACATATAATAAATATTTAATAAGCAAAAAATAGAAGCGCAAAGCGCATAAATTAGCTGGATAATGAAAAAGAAGATCACCATTGTCGATAAGCGATATAGCAGGTGGAAAGGAGATAGAGTGAAGAAGAAAGTGCAGCAGCTGATGACAGATGAGTAAGTGTAAAAACCCTAAAATGAGTTTTTATGCATATTTATGGGCTTCGCCTTAAAATAGGCCCAGGTTGATCAGGTTCAAGCCCACTACATCTTATTAAAATCATCAACTATTCTGCAATCTCACATTCTCACTTGCTTAACCATCTCGATTTATTTTTTATGCAAAATTTAATTAAAAATAATAAATTAATGAGACTCAAATTTTACTCGGTACTCATTATGTCTCAATATTTACGACACATTTACTATATTGTGTTGTATCAATATTCATGTCTCTGTATCTAAAAATTGAAATGTTTTTTTATGTTTGAAAAGCCTGATGTACCACTTTACACATAAAAAATTATTTTATTAATAGTAATATCCAAATATAACATATTGTAAATATACTCGTATATAAGTCAAAAACTATTTTTTTTAACAAGAAAATTGGGCTTTATTATGTCAGTTTATAGAGTCCAGTGGGCCAATTGAGTATAGAGTCCAGCGTAAGCCTTCAATTGAGGTTTCCAATATGAAGTGAGCCCAGTTTCCTACAATCAGTGATAACATTCTTGTTCCTCTAACTGTTTCTCCCCGAGTGACTGAACTACCGTAGATCGAGTTACCAAACCAGTAGTCGAAAGAACGGAAACGCCGCAAAGATGTTTCTCCGGCGGATGGCGCGGCCGCTGATGATGATGGCCAAAGTGAAGGATACGACGGGGATCGTCGGCCTCGACGTCGTCCCCAATGCGCGTGAGGTCCTGATCGGGCTCTATTCCAAAACCCTAGAAGAGATCAAGGCGGTGCCGGAGGACGAGGGATACCGCAAGGCTGTCGAGAGCTTTACGCGCCACCGACTCAAGGTGTGCGAAGAGGAGGAAGATTGGGAAAACATCGAGAAAAAGCTCGGATGTGGACAGGTGGAGGAGCTGATTGAAGAAGCTCAAGACGAGCTCACGCTCATTAGTCGTATGATTGGTGAGCTTCGGAAAGTTCTGATCTTTTGCATCAATTTGTGGATTTTTATTTTCCTGCGTAATTTCTATTTATGCGGCTTTGATAATATATACTCCACTTCTTTGTTTTAAGGGTGAAAATTTGTTTGCTACATTGCGCGTTCCAAACCTCCTTGAAATTGGATTAGATGCCGTATGGACGAAAGGAATAGGAAATCAGTCAAGATCCTAATTAGATCGCATTTTTCCCGGAGTTTGAATTAGGTTTAGATCAGAATCATTTCTTCAACTGTGTCTAGTATCAGGGATAAAAAATTCATATTTTTTTCTTTCTCAATCTTAGAATGGTATTTGACTTAATTCAAACAAATGAAGGTTTTTCTCTTGGAGTTCTCTGTGAGCTTCTTGTTACAAATGTAGGGGGAATGGGGAAAGGGTGGAATGATCGTCAATTCTTACATTGTAGAGATTTATTTAATCATGCAGTTGCTTGTTGTTAGTTTAGGACTCCAGTACTGGGGGTGCAGAAACTGTATTTTCATTTGAATAAAAAATGGTATTCCATATTTTAACGGAGGTGACACTTATTGTTTTCAACAAGTGGAGAAGAAAGTTACAATTTAAATTTCTATTTTCTATCATAGGTTTTTCATTTTTCAACAGTTGTCTTATGCTTGATATTCTCAGCATACATTCTTTTGTTCTATATGACTATATCTATTTTTATCAAGTACTGTCGTTGCACTTTGAAATGATTTTTCACTCTTTTGTCCCAGTGTAGGGGAGGTTTAGGTTTTTGCATGTAAAAATGGTTGTTCATGCTAGAATTTATAATTTAGGAGAATTGGGAGCTTTGGGACTGGGATAATGCTTTTGTGATGATTGGTTTGCAGTTAAGAATTAACCCATTTGTCCACGAAAAGTGTGTTGTGAGAGAGTCCGCATGGGTTTTAAGAGAAGATTTAAAAGTGTGTTTTTACTTTTTAGTGGAGAAGAGATCCACAAAATATAATATATGTGCGGTTTATTGAGTGTACTGTGGGACCATGTCCAAAAAAAAGAGAATATAGTCTTTCTCGATTGTCCAAATAGGTAATAAGAGTACATTTTTCATGGACGGAGGAAGTAGTATTTTATAACATTGAGGGCACATGAATAACTTTTAGTTTCTTTCAGATCATGTATAAAGAAATTGTTGTGGAGAAGGTATTTGAGGGTGGTATGGACTACTGTGATTAAGATTTAAGAGTTGGAGAGAGCTTTTAACATAGATGTCACATTATCTAGTAATGCCAGGAAAAGGATATTTCAACACGAACAGTTACTGACTTACTGATTATGGGAGTTACTGAAATTGTCTCTAAACATTTCATCTTACTATGAAAAGATATTACAATCACAATAGGAATATTATCAAACTTCCTAGAGAAATGGGACTCATATGAGATCCCCGGCTTGAGCATGATAGATGTACAGTATTTACATCAAATAGCATTCACAATTTAGGCATGCAAATAGCAACAAATAGATTTTCCAAACAATTTCATCAATATATTTTGAGTGTTTTGATTACTTATGCATGTTATTATCCATTGTGTGCAGAGTGGAACCCATGGGATGTTCCTGAGGATTATGAATGTGAAATTATTGAGAACGATGCTCCAGTTCCAAAGCATGTCCCCTTGCATCGACCGGGTCCTCTACCTGAGGAGTTCTATAAGACGCTGGCAGCTATAGACTCTGGAACTCTGAAAGATGCTATTCCAAGCTCTACAAAAGAAGCTTCTGCGATTTCATCGGGTGAAGCACAAGCAAAGTAGTTCGCTTCATTTGACCTTCAACTGCAGGAGCTTGATCCGTTTGTAATCACTGTGAGATACTTGTCTTCTGTCAATGCTCACCCAAGACATTTATTTTCCCTCCTTGATCATATTGTGATCAAATCTTGACAAGAGCTCCATTTTATTTAGTTAATAATCTAGATGAGCTTTTCCATCGAGACTCGTTTGCTTTGTCTTTCTTATAACATCATGGTGCGAATAAGCACCGATACAGGAGTACTTGTCGCCTTGTGTTTATTTACCCTGTAAATGGGCGGATATGAGCTTTGTATTTGCCAGCATTCACAACTTTGTAGTTTGCTTGCTTTGGTTTCTATCAAACTCAGAAAATATAAATTCATATTAATAGACCATGTACATGTTAGTAAAGTGTCATGAAATTGGTCATGATTAATCCGAAAAGAAGCAAGTATTATATTTGACAAGCCTCAGTGCTTGACAATTCACTTCAACGAAAGGCTAATAACCTCGCTCTCTTTTTACGCATCCTATCCCCTAAATCAGAACTCCCACCTTCATCATATATTGCTGCAAGAATCACATAGAATTCAAGATCGCATGGGTCAAGCTCAAGGCCTTTCCTCGCCAATTCTTCTGCAAGAATCATCTTCTTATGCAATCTGCAGGCATGCAGCAACCTCTTGTAAATCAACGCACTAGGCCTCAAAGGTATGGATTTCAGCACACTCACAGCCTCTTCTAACTGCCCAGCTCTACCAAGAAGATCAACTAACAAAGCGTAGTGATTTAATTGAGGCTTTATATCATATAAACTTCTCAGGGAATCGAAATACTCGAAGGCCATATCTACTAAACCACCTTCACCACAAATATGCAGCACCATCATGAGTGTGATAGAGTCGGGCTTCGCTCCTGCTAGTCTCATGTCTTCCAGCGTTGATAGAGCTGACGTTGCATGCCCATTAAGAACTAAACTGTGCATCAAAGCATTCCATGAAATCGTATTCGGGTGGCATACCTCATTGAAAGCTCTCTGAGCTTCGACCATACACCGGCATTTTCCATAGAAATCGATCAAGCCATTCATAACTGATATCGACTGCCCAAACCCAGATGTAATGGTGTAGCAATGGAGCTGCTCTCCAGTTCGCATATCCCCTAAGTTGGCAGATGCCGATAAGAAAGTGGATATGGCATAACCATCCATTGGTAGATCATCATCACGTACATGATTGATGATCTCTAGAGTCAGTTCATGGCATCCTAACCTATTCAGTTTCGAGGCTAACACAGTGTATGAGGCGACATTTCTATTGTTCATTCCTTTCACTAATCTTAGGGCACAATCAGCCATATGCAACCCTGCATAAGCATCAACAAGAGCATTCACAACAGTCATATCATGATCTGTGTTGGTTTTGATGATAAATCCATGAACCTCCCTTGTGTGGTTTGCAGAGTTTGATGTACCACAAGCTTTAAGCACCCTGGAGAGAGTAAAAGAATTTGGTTGCTGACCCTCGAGTTGCATCTCGACAAATGCTAGAAAACACTCATGAGTAAGGCCTTGTGCAGCCAAACCAGCAATCAAGGTAGTCCAAGATATGACATTTGGCAAAGCTATGCTCTCAAACACTCGTTTCACATCTTCAACATCACTCGAACACTTTGAATAGAAATCTAATAGAGCATTTCCCAAAGAAATATCACTCTCTAACCCTGCCATTATAGCCTGCTTGTGTATCTGTTTTCCCAATAACAGAGCTTGAGCTGAAGAGCTAGCATTCAAGATTCCAGCATAACAATAACTGTTGGGAACTATATTATTCCCCACCATATGCCTGAATGCAGTAATAGCATCCAAGAAGTTCTTGTTTTGGGCGAAGCCACAAATCACAGTAGTCCATAACTGTACATCTTGTTCAGATGTTTGTTTCAAGACCTTCAAAGCAGCCTCCATCTTATGGCACTTTGCATACGCGTTAACAAGAGCCGTTTTCAGAACCAGATTCAGCCTAGCACCCCACAGAATCAATTGTGAGTGAATCAACTTAACATGATCAATCCCTATGAAACCACAAGCAACTAAAAGCTTCACAAATGTATACTCGTTTGGAGGCGCCGCTCTCTCTATCATAAGATTGAAATATCTTACTGCCTGAACCCAGTTCCCAGCCTGCACAAACGAAGAAATCATTGCAGTCCAAGAAATAGTATCTGCATTCGCCACCCCATCGAAGACTTGAACTGCGGCTTCTAACATATCCCTTTTGGAGTATAACTCGATCAAACTACTGCAAACGATTGTGTTGGACTCAAAGCCGTGCTTCAATACAGAGGCATGAACTGTAGTACCGTGAACAAGACTCCCCTGTGCACAACATGATCTTAGCACATTTGAAAACGTGAACTCATTAGGTTTTTGACCAGAAAACTTCATGAAGTTGAAGAAGCTGAGGGCTTCCTTATGGTTCCCATCTTTTACATATGCAGACAATACTGATGTCCATGACACGACATCTCTGTGCGGCATTTCGTCGAACAAGTGGCGGCCGTGATCGGTACCGCAGCATTTGACATACAAAGACAACAAGTTGTTGGTGAGAAGCAGATTATCTTGAACGCCCAGTTTGAGTATCGGGCTGTGGATGCAGATGCCATCTTTCAACGACTGCTTGTTGGCCAAGTGTATGATTCTGGAACAAGTTTCTTCTATTATGTTTCTCCTTGCGTTTACAATCATTGTGTCTGTGCGAAATAAGAAGCACCTCTGTAAGCTTGGATAGGATATGTAGGAGGACTAAACAGAAAACATACTATCACACTTTACAAAACAAATTCATCACCGATTTTTAACTAAATTTGTACTTCAATTTTTTTACCGAGTTTACAATCATTGGCTTTCTTTCCTACTGCTCCAGCAGCAGCAGCAATCAATCATTAATTATAAGTTGATATAAATCTGGCTACGCTATACATAATCAGGTTTATATAGGAAAAAAGATTATGTGTAAAAAATAAGGATAAATCTAAAATATTAGTAATATATTTATACTTAAATATTTTATTATTATTTTAAATTAAATTTTAAATAAAAGTTATAGCAAAATAAAATAGAAAATGAAATATAGTAGGATCGGGGCGGGTCTTCAAAGTTTGTGATGAAAAAGGAGGCGGTGATCGTGAGTGTGGGAGTAGTGTAGTGTTGGATCTCCAAACAAAATGCAGTTCTTCGGCGGCACAGAAATCAGTCCTTCTCCGCCGGTGCCCACTGCATCTGGCAACAACGCCCATATGATGTACGTATTCAATAGAAATGGAGTTTGCTTGCTCTATCGGGAATGGAATCGCCCGCTCAAGACTCTCAGTTCGCAGCAAGATCACAAGCTCATGTTTGGGCTCCTCTTCTCCCTCAAATCCTTGACCGCGAAGATGGATCCTACCAGGTCTTCGCCGTTATTCCCACCTTACCAAATGCTGCTCTTCTTTTCCCATCGAATTGCCTCTTTTCATTGACTATTATTGTGGATTTTTTTTTAATTTCTCATTAATAGCCCTCTTTTTTTCCCCAACTGATTTGTGATTATGTTTCTGTTTGGGGACAGTGTTGAAAAAGGGAATCTTGGGGTACCTCAGCTACCGGGGCAAGGTTGTTCTTTCCACAGCTTCCGGACCAATACCTATAGACTCAGTTTCATGGAGAGTCCTTCTGGGATTAAGGTACTTGATTAATATCATTGTGTTGATTCTTCTATAATCACCTTTCAATTACTCCTCGTTAGTAGATACGTTCTGAACTTGAACGATGGAGGGCTTACTACTTATGTTTAGAATTACCGACACACGAGATGATTTGCTTTTAAGTAGAATTTCTAGTATATGATGTCTATAATCTAGGATATCAATCGATTTAAAAATCTGATTTGTTATCCGAATGAATTCAATTAAAAGCTTCAGTACTGTAGTTTTGATATAATAAGGCATCTAACATAAGATTGGAGTCAAACTCATCGAATACTTTCTTTTATTTGTTCTGAGCTGTTGAGAGATCCGGTTTACTGCTGATCTGTCTTAATTTTATGCAATGGGTTAATGCTGTCCAAAGGGTGACATTTTAATGGTAAGACAGTGTCTGCCTAGTGCTTTGTTTCTCTGAAAGAATGGGTGGTGTGAATTTGATTTTTGTGGTAAAGCATGGCTACTTTTAATAAATTTTTAATTGATTTGTCAAGGATCACATTATCACAGAATTGTGTCCTGGTTTTTAATATCTGGTGGAAATAGATTAGGGAAGTGGGATTACTATGTCAACAGAGATCATTCTTGTCTGGATATTTTTCCTATGCTGTAAACTGGGGACAGTGAGTATGGTATTAATGTGGGTGGCCTGTAATTGTTCTCTATTTTGGGAAGCAGCATCTGTAAAAATTGTGCATATATGGTTGGGCACTCATACATGGATGAAATAGAAAGAAACATGAGTTAGCTTAATTGAAATATACCAATGGGCACTGTTTATTTTAAATTATTTACTTGTTGATAATAGCAACACAGGCCATTCTGTTCTTTTTGTTTCTGTCATTATTATCATAAGTATTAAGTTTAGAGAAATTGATTACATGATTGAAGGAGCTTCTAACATTGCTTGTGCAGTGTTATTTGTTAATAATGGCCTAAAAATGGTGTTCAGTTGTCTGTTGTTAATCCAGACTGAGGAGTTCTAAGATATCATACCTGTTGTTGGTGGTATACATGCCAATCATATCTATCAGACAAATCAACTAGAGCTTCAGGTTCGGGCCGTTCGGTCTACCTGGAAGAATAGTTGATTTTGGAGATTAGGTTGTCTTTGGTTTGTTAAAAATAATATGTTGTAGTACAATATTAGTGCACATTTGTGAAGCTTTAAAATTTTAGTCCACCTTTATACTTGATCTTAATGGCTTCATCCCATGAATAAAAAATGATTGTTTTTTTTTTCATTTGTCAATAATTTCTTTTGCCTTCTGGAATCCAAAATTGTATATAGATTGCCATGGTAATGTTAGTGAAATAATCTGTTTTTTATGCAGATAATTCTAGTCACTCACCCAAGAACAGGTGATCTGAGAGACTCCTTGAAGTACATTTATAACTTGTATGTTGAGTATGTTGTCAAGAATCCATTATATTCTCCGGGAACTCCCATAAGGTGAGTTGTAATTTTCTTCAGCATTAAATATGTCGTGTAAGAAATATGATTCGCGTTATGATATTACCTCTATATTATATTTTTGTTTAAATGGCCTACCATTTTGGGTGGTACTTTCTCTAAATGCACTCTAGTAGTGATCCCAAAACAGCAGCAGTTTCTGGACATGATTGAGTAAAGTAAAAGCATATCATGCTTCTTCTTCTTGTTATAATTCATAATTCTTTATAAATGAATTTCATCTTTTTCAAAGCATTTTGCTTATTGTTGTATTGTAAAACTAATACTAGTATGTTTTCATACTAACAGAATATTGCCTTAGGGCTGGGGTGTAGACATTGTAGAAAATGCTCTTCTGTCTAGCCTGGATTCCTCCCCTCTAAGTCCCGCCATCTAGCTTTGTGGCTGAGAGGTGGGCTCCAGCCTCTCTGGGTCTTGGGAGGGTTCCACTACTAAACATTCTTCTAATATGTTTTTGGCTAAGACAAAAACTTGTGCACTTATATTTCACTTTTAAACTTATTGAGTGATATTGGTACTGTCGAAATATGTTCAACAGACACATTATATATATAGTACACGAGGAAAACACTCCACTTTGACATATCTTTATACGTGTAAATTGTAGTATTTCATCTCATCATGATAATGTGGAGGCACTTCGATATTTTGTAAAATAAAATAATTCTCTGGTATACAAAACTTAGAGAATTTTCATTGAGCATAAGTTTCAAGTTCTTTTAGTGTAAAAATTTAGGTCTTCACTGTATTGAACCTACTGCTTTTCGAGTTATTTGTATGGAGAAATATTAACAGATTTTCATGCTTATTGTGTCCCGTGTTATATAAATTTGAACTAATTTCATGTTATATTACTAATTACTACTTACTATAAGATAATAAACTGTGCTTATAACTCTCAATTTGCCATGAAAACCATTTACAGGACTTGAATTCATTAGAATTGTCATTGTTAGTGAGAGGGATGATATTTACATCCTTACCCTTGTTATTATATCATCATGTCTTTTAATTATATTGAGAAGGCATGAAAAGAGTTGCTAAGCTTTCTAACACCTACACTTGCGCTTAGTTGAGCGTCTTTTCTCACGGTTCTGTTAGAACTAAAGATGCGTTATGCAAGCTCTGATGCTTCTTGATTCGCTATACATTTGAAACTCTTATGATTAGTTGATACTAATTTAGCATTACCTTGTTTGTACAGATGTGAGCTATTTAACAAAACTATTGATCAGTATGTCCGAGGCCTTGGTTGATGACACAGGTAGCTTATCATCTGAACTCGTGATAGCTTAAAAGTTTCGACACTTTCATTATGTGCTTGCATGAACTGAACTTGCTACTATTCCGTACGAGAATCATGATTCATTCTGATCCTTCATCCATGTCTGATCACGTAGTCATATATAAGAATTTGGTCATCTGCTTCAGATCTTTATTTTCTCTGAAATACTGCTCTTGCTTGCGATTTTATTTTTCTTCTTTCTTTGTCGTTTCCCATTCTTGTTCATTAAAAATCTCCCAAGAGTTTGAATGAATTATGGATGGATTGCTTTTTCTCAAAAAATAAAAAAATAAAAACTACTATGACAAGGGAGTTTGGGATTTTAGAGAATTAATTTGACAGTCAAAGTGATGTTTCTTTTGGAATTTGAGGAGATTATTTTTATCATAGATGTCAAATCATGTTTGGAAAGATGATTAAATTTAATATGTGAATACTAAAATTATATTTATTCTTATGAATTGTGAAACGATTTTTACTGTTTATGTAACACCACTTTTATGGACAGAAAAAAAAACAAAAAAAAAACTAGAGAATCAAGATAAAAAGAATTGCAAATAATTGCATCTCTGAAGTCTGGTCTAGGGACGAAGATGCGTTTCGAATTTACTAAACAATTTTGTTTTGTTTTAAACGAACCTACACAATTACTTCGCATTATCATTTTTTCAACTGAGAGAATGAAAAAAAAAAGTTCAGCCAACAGTTATAGAAGTAAACAGACAAACCTGATTATAACTAAACTGGAATCAACAAGTTACAGTGCACTGATATTTCCTCTGCCATGCATATAATTAGGACAAAGAAACGTGCTTGAATTTCTTTTATATATCTGAATTTATATTTTAGTGTACATCATTTAAGTGAATGGATCTCTATTGTTTATTTGAAGTACATGTTTTGCTTAGGAGCAGGTTAGGTTATGTAGCGCCACACACACTGCATAAATTTGTATGAACATGCTCCAATTTTTTTTACTTTATATGGATCATTATGTCCTCAAACAAACCATTCAATTCACGACTCAGTTTCCACTATTTTTTTTAAAAAAAAACTGCGAGTTAAGAGCGACCGTGGAAAAGTTTAATATCAATAGCTATTTGACTTTTTACAAAAGAACAAATTAAGATTTTAGTTGTACACTCTCACAGTCACAGCTACTTGGATTGGCGGCCCTCATCATCCTCTCTTTACCTTCCATTTAGTTTTGTTTGCCATTCCATTCAAATGCTGCATCTCTTTGCCTCATATAAACTTCTTCCATGGTGCAGAGGATCAATTGAAGATTCAAATAATTTTGAGAACTCTGAGATTAATATAAAATATGAAGAAAAAAAAAAAGAAATATCAGCATACTTGAATCGGTAGATATTATATATGTCAATTAATGCCAAGTGAATAAAATGCACACGACGCGAAGAGGAGGACTGTCAAAACCACCGCAGATTAATCGTGCTTGTTGAACTACTAAATTCAAATTTTAAGCCAACATAACATTGTTTTGAATCGGGAAAAAATACCTTTGGATGAGGAGTTGTAGGATTTTTTGCAATAAAGAACGGCGTTTTGGATTCCGTCATGCCGTTCCAAAAGCGAATCGTCTCGCCGTCGGCTCTGTGCCGCCATGCTGTCCACCGCTGTTGATACCGACCTACTTTTCCCCAAACGCCTCGCCGCAATCTTAAAGCTTGTTATCCTGCTGCCGTTGGAAATCCTTTTCGGCGATAAGTTGGCAGGTGGCGTCGAGGATTCCGTTAACTTCGACTTCTCATGCTTTCTCTTCCAAACCATCAAATACAGCGGTCTGATTAGCTTTAGATACTTTGGGAGTGGACCTCCGGATGATTTTTCCGACGAACTTCTGTGATCGGAATTCTCTTTCAACAGTTGGCTTCTCAAAGTGTTGTCTCCGGCCACACGGCACGCGACCGGTGTTTTCTCCACTCTGCATGCTATGATCTTCGAAGATTTGGGGAACTGATTCAACAGACTCCATTTAGCTTCAACGTTGGGCTCCGATTTCTCGAATTTCGACGATTTCCGGAAACCTAACATGAACACTCTGAGTTTGGGAGTCGATCTCACGAGAGTGACTTTATACAGAGGTTTAGAATTTACGAAAACATTTCTCGTCAAGAATACATCTCTCGGAGATTCTATAAATTGAAAATCCTTCTCCTCAGCAACATCGCGTGGTGTCACCACGACACTGGCAGGCGATTTGGGAACCAGATCAAAAAACAAGTTATCGTCGTCGGCGATGAAATCTGCCGCCGGTGCAGGCGAGACAATATCATCTCCGGTTGTTTCGGTCGTTGGAAAGGCTCCCATTGGCGAATTAGAAAGAGTTGTGAGTTGTGAGAGATGGAGAGGAAAGTGAAGATTTGAGAGTGAAGAGTGAGTGGTATTTGGATACTGTTATATAGAGTAATAAGGTCGTGGATGGCGCGGGGAAATGAATCATGTGAAGGAGGAGAGTAAAGTAAATGAGCGAGCGAGGCGTATTAAAGAGATTATCCAAACAGTGTCTTGTTTTAGGTATTCAGACTTTTAGCAGAATTAACAGTCTGAGAAATTCAGAGCTGAGAGAGGCCTTTGAATTCAGGACTTTTCTGGAATGGTCCAAACTAACTTTTACCTTGTGGTTGTGGCCTCACATAGTCACATTATATATTTATATATTTCCTTCGCCTCTTTCAAAAATCATACCATCACTTCCTTCCTCTTTTATACACCACTATTACTCCAATATTTTAAAAAATTCAAATCTAAAGATGAAAAAAATAAATACCATTGACGCTTGAATAGGAAAACCACAAACTTGTGAGTATTATATTAAATACTATACGACATAACAAAAAGAAAAAGGAAAATGGATTTATGATAATCTCTTTTTGATCCTCCACATGCAGGCTTGAAGATAAATACACTTTAAAAAAGAATCGTAAAAGTATTGGAGATTTTGTAATTTTATAAATATATATGAAATTTAGTCGCAACAATAAAAGTTGAATTTTTGAAAATGAAGCATAGTTGAAACGGGTATCCCATAATTTAGATCTCCCCATATCATTATACTGCGCACGGGGTATTATTTTTCTAATTTGAAAAGGAAAATCACACACACACACATATATATGCATATATACTATATTGCAGTATTTTTTTTATGAATGTGACATATCTACGTACAGTGAGTAAGCAGCTACAGAATTGACCGATCATTATTGAACTGTCCTCGTCTTTTTTGTTAGATTCATCTAATATTGGTGAGAGATGCTCACACCATTTTTATATTAGCACTTTGCCAATTACTACCATTACACAAATTTATGGATGGTTAATATCACTTGGTACTCTTCAGGATGAGACGCATCGTGGAATATTCTCTTCAAAGAGAGACATTTTCGAAAATGAAAATAAGGGGTGTTTAATTGTAATAAGGGTGCGATTAGTGTTTTAAGAGTGCAATTAGTAAACACTAATTGCACTCTTATTTTTTTTCATTTATAGTACTACAACACTTTAAACTTAAGTAAAGACTTTTTAATTTACGTGTCGAAAAGATATGTCTCTTTTTGGAGATGACGGAGTTGTAGTTACGTTTGAACGAGAACTAGTAAATAGTACGAACATCTAAGCCAAATTAATTATCACTAATAAATTTATTCACAACCCAAATTTGGAATTCAATAATCCAAATGTGGAGAGCATATATTATAAAGGAATTCAATAAGAAATGATAGAATAATGAAAAGCCAAAAAAGAAATAGTGTTAATTGTGAAAACTACCCATTTTGATAACATGAAAATGAAAAATATTCAAGTTGTAAAATATACATGAAAAATATCAAAGTTATAAAATATACATGAAAAATACCCAAATGTACCAAAATACTCTATATTTTACTTCAAAATAAATGTATTCAACCTAAAAGGCAAAGATTATTTCAAAATTGACGCATTCAACCTGACAACATTTCATTGTTGACCGCACCCACCATCTTTCTTAATGACCAGAATTTCACGAGACTTGAATGAATTATATATTTTCTATGTTCTAACAAAAATTTGATCGTCGAAAAAAAAATTAAGAAATTCTTTTCGTAACAATAGTTTTTCACTACCAAATTTTTCAAAGTAAGACCAGATTTTATTTATTATTTTTTTTTAAATTTCAATTTGACAATACAAACATTCCCCATAAAAATATGGTCGTGTAACTTCAACTAAAAAAAAATCTTATCGCTAGTTTAATATATTATACCAAATGACGATCAGAATTTAGTGAGTTACGACTACATTTTTAAAATTCTTGTTCTACAAGTTTTAATTTGTTGATACAAACACAAATTCTAAAAATCCGGTTGTTTAATGTATTTGTTATACTCCCTCCGTCCCCTAAAGTGTTTAACGAATTTCTTTTTCGGGCCGTCCTCCAAAGTGTTTAACACTTGAAAGTTTCTATTTTGAAACTCAACTTCCACTCACAACACACTTTTAAGTGGGACTCAATCTCCACTAACATCACACACTTTTAACTCCACTCATTATACTTCTTACACACTATACACTAAGTCAACATCTTTTATTAAAACTCGTGCAAGTCAAAATGTTAAAACTCTTTGGGGGACGGAGGGAGTAATAAATTTCTATCGATTGAAACATCTCATAAGAATGAACGACCATAATTTATTTTTTGTTCATTAAAAGATAAAGGATTTTTCTCTCTTTACGCATTTTTAGATAGTTTTCATAGAGTTTTTATAAAATTAGCTTCATTTTGTTACTTACGAGCGTGAGCACTTTTAATTTCCACCCAAATAAATAAACGTGGAGTAAGATAGAGAGTAGAAACTTCCAAAAAGAAAGTGAAATGAAAAAGGAAAAGAAAAAAAAGAGAAAAGGAGAAGACTTAAAAGGAGAAAGGTGCATGGGTATTGTTTTGTTTTGTTTTGTTTGCAGGGTGAGGTCTGGTCAGACATTGAGGCGTGGGCTTCGGGCACGCCAACCCGGTCACACTCAACATCTCTTTGACTTGCTAATTTCCCACATTTCTTTTAACTTTGAATATTAAAGAATACTTCATCCCTCTACAAATTTACCAACTTGGATCAAAACAACAAAATGAGTGAAACATTGGTGGTTATGAAGTGATACAGAAAAGTTTTTACCCAGCTTAAACATTAAAAATAATATGACCAAATTGTCAAAAAGGGCTAAAGAAAAGCGAGAAGAAGAAAAGGAAATACTGTAGAAAAGGAGGAGGAATATAAAGATGGAGAAATTGCAAATTTTGTACTTTCCCATATATATATATATCCCTTTCCGATAGGAGAGGGTGTTTTCATGCATCCAGTTATAGACTTTCTATACATTTTTTGGTGGATTAAATATATTTTTAGAAGCCCTTTCAAAAATCTCTCAACGGGCCTACGGGAGGGAGGCTCTCACTATTAATAATTATTGTTTAGTGTGTTTTTGTTGTGTTTTTGCTTGTTGTGTTGTCGTGTTTAGGTTTTAATTTTGATGTTTTTTGTATTGATTTTAGTTCGTTTTTACGCCGATTCTTGTTTGGTTACGTTTGTTATAGGATGAAGTGAAAAATGATGATTTGGGCTAGGATTGGTGCCATCTATGCAAAGTCGAGCAGAGCGGGAAGAACCGAGGAATGCACGAGAAGAAAGACCAAGGCGAAGAAGGAAACTCAGGAGTCAGCGCCCCCTGGCAACCCAACGCCCTTTGGGGTGCAGCGCCAGAAGATTTCAGAGGGCAGGGCCCAGCGGCCGCTGGCCCTCCATACTTCGCGCGCCAGAGACTCAAAACCAGCTACCGCTAGGTATATGGTTAATCAACATTATTCTTAATCGGAAATGTATGAATAATAGTTTATACGAGGTTAAGTAATTATTAGAGGTGTGAACTGTATACGAAAGTGAAGATCGCGACTTAGTGTATTAATACGGAAGTAATTTACTAAGCAACTTCTCATGTTCCTAATCGAGTATGAATGCATGATCAATTAGACATTGAATAGGAGTTGATCATCTGATCCTAAAGCTTCAATTTGTTGGTCTTCGTTTTAGTTGCTTTTAATCTTTATCTATTATTGTTACATCTTATGGTCATAGTATGTAGGATTTCATCTTTTGTATTATAGTACTAGCACTTAAGAGCCCTGCACAGTCTTCCTTTGATATACGACATTCGGGTCGGCTAACGCGTATACAACTTCAGTTTAATTAACTTGAGATACGTTTTAGGCCGAACAATAATTTATACATATAATTTTTATTCATTTGAAAAGATTATATTAAGAAAATGAAATTATGATAAAAATAAATAAATAACATTAAATATGAGCATGCGTTATAACATGAGATATTCAGATATAAAGAAAATAAAAGTAAGAATTCGATAAAACATAAATAGAACACACATGATATATAGTGGTTTGTGGTGTGTCAACTATGTCCACCCTCGAAAAAAATAAATTTTTATTCACCGAGTAATACAAAATAATAAAAGTTACAGAGAAAACATATAAATTTCTCACACTGTTACAAATATAAGCGCTAATACATATTTCATATGTATATTGTGACTATATACGGTTACAAGTATTTATAGACACAAAACTCTAACTCTAGTATAAGAGCCCAAACGCGAGGCTCAATCAGACTTCATACATGGCAGTTAGTAAACCATGTTGATGTGTAGGGCACTCAATATAAGAGTGAGCTCGAATAAAGCAACTTGATATAACAGCCTGGTTAGCACCAACTTTATATAATGGTTTACTTGCAAAATAGCATCTTGGTCTTGACTTTGAAATCATCGATATGGTCTCGCATCACTAAGTGATATGCTCACAACATTTGATGACTCACTCACACGACTGGTTCAGATTGATATTATAACTTGCTTCAGACGATGAATAGTGACCAACCTCAGATAATCTGTTGAACATTGATTTGTCTCAAATCATCTGCTCCATCAACCTACTTGTCAACTGATTCACGAACTTAATGAAAATCGTACTTTCTTTTCGAGAGTTGGTACGTGTTATGCATAATCGTGCAATGCCCCTCATAAACGGAAGTAATCTAGCAAGAAACCGTTAACCGGCGCAAGTTCCGCTTTCCATTTTTAATTGAATCTGAAGGCGATCGTACGTACCTCTACTTATTTACTTTGCGATAATTTAAACAATTAACGGTTGGCTTTTCGGGATTAATCCTGCAGTGCCTTAAAGTATATTGGATAATTTTAAGACATCATGTGGGTAGGAATTCCAATATATTATTAATATGATCATCATCATATAACTTTCTACATATTTGCAAACCTGTATTGTGATAAAAATTAATATTATATACGTTCACTTAATTAGTCTATATAATATAAAATAATAAATATAACATGCATCATGCATGCATACTATATTGTGCGACACTGTTCAAGTATTTATGTTACGTCACAATTGAATACCATAATACATAAATGGAATGAAAATATGATAGCATGCATGCATGTGTGATGATCACGCACGTGTATTTAGTTACTATTATATCGTTAAAGGAGCGACTCTTTCTAGTATCTACCATGCATGCAAATTCTTGTGACTGCAGTCTTAAATTCTCTTCTATAAATTATTACTCATCACTTCAGAATCAAGGTACTACATTGTACGTAGTCTAGACTCCTATATCAGGGATAAGAATACCTGCAAATATACAACATGCATTTTCCTTTTATTTAATTTGTTGTCATGTATTTCCTCTGTTCCTGCATTGTTGGTTTTATTTGATCAAAATATGTGAGTGTTTTATTGATTTTTGGGGCAAAAAATAGTGATACAGAGAGAACTAGAGATGACGGCCGGAATCACTACTATAATTTTATTTTTTTTACTATTGAAACAACACATAATTGTTTTACATTTAAAATGAAATATTGTTGTAGTTTTCAATTTGGGTGAAATTGTAAGTTTAAAGAGTTATAAAAGATCATTGAAAAGGTACATTTTCTGATACAAATTAAAAATTCGTGATATATATAGGATAATAGAAAAGGATTATGTATTTTGATGCCATTAATTATATATCAATCAATACATAATATATATAATGTTCCTTAATTAATTTTCTTTTTCTTTCTTCATTCAGATTTTTATGATTATAGTTAGGCGGGGACTTCCAAGTACATTATTATCAATTAAAATACCAGGAATATTTTCTCTATCATACTAACACAGATTGGTAAACTCCGTAACTCCGAACGGCCATCAATTTTTAAAATTTACTCAGCTTTCTTTTTCATAAATATTACTCCATCCATTTCGTTTCAAATAGCTTGAGTTATTTTCTTACAAAATTTTTATTACACACAAATTTAATAATATATTTTTATCATTATTTTATATTTTAAACATATACTTAACATACATACTTTTAACTTTTTAATTCTAGTATCGAAAATAAGTGTTTCAAGCTAGTTGGGAGGGAAGTAGTAAATCTGTAAATCGCATTCCATAAAATAAAATCTCCCAATAAATCTGAAAACTGCGATAGAAATTAACGTACGGTACGGCGGCGACTGAGATCGGAATATGGAAACGATGGCCGATCACGATCACGCCGACGAGCATCATATTCAGAAGCACGAATCTGAACCTGTGGTAGAAAACATCACGGAAAATGTGCAAGCCGCTGATTCGTCTGCCTCGGAATCGGACGACGATAATGACATTAAATCGTCCGCAGCTGCCGTCAATCCCAAGACCTATCGCCTGTTCGGCCGCGAAAATCCCGTCCACAAGGTTCTAGGCGGTGGAAAACGTACGACATTGCATTTGGAGCTTTTAGATCGTTTCTCATTACTCTTGCATTGCTAATGGATGTGTTTGGTATATTTAATTTTTTTTTATCTTAGTGTGGAAACTTAAAAAATTGCTTCTGTTTCGCAAGGACATGCATGATGCACCATTACTGTTGATTGATGATTGATTTACTTGCGGATAGAATAGGTTTACGGCATTGGAATTTCTTAATAATATCAAATGTAGTAGATGTTTGCTAGTGAGATAAGATGGATATTATGCTGGTTTACATATGGTATAATCCTTTGAATTGGAAATGAAGATGAATTGGGAGCTCCGCTATAGTTTCTCCTCTTTAACTTATTGTTTTATGAAGTGTTATTTAGTATTTTCAGGGACCATTATTTCCATATCTGTTACTAGCTTTCTTGCATGATTTTCTTTTGTTTTTCTGTTTAGATTCACCTGGATACTATGTTCAGGTGTGCAACGTTAACTGCACAGTGGTTGAATACGGAATGTGTTTGTCTTAGGATTAGTGGCATATGCATAGTGTTACTTTTAGCTAATCGAACTGTACATAAACAAATTTCTCTTTTTACCGTGATCAGGCTGTTCAAATGGAAAAACATACTCCATTACATATTTGCATTGCTTGTACCTTTCTTATGCTTTTGTCCCAATTACAAAAATGAGTTAAATCATATCAGTAGATAGCTGAGTATGTGTTTGTTAGCTATCCTTTGATTGCAATTTAGAGGAACATATGCAATCCCATATTTTTCTCTCTCATATTCATCTTTAGTCTTATGTCTGACATGAGTGGATTTCTTGCAGCTGCTGATATTTTGTTGTGGAGGGACAAGAAAGTATCTGCTGGTGTGCTCGGTGTTGCAACAGTCATTTGGGTGCTGTTTGAATTGCTTGAATATCATTTGCTTTCACTAGTGTGCTATGTCCTGATTCTTGGTCTATCAATAATTTTTCTGTGGTCAAATGCATCCACTTTTATCAACAAGTATGCTTATTGACCGACTCTCAAGGCTCCTTTTGTTTGTTTTTTAGAATAAGCAGCTTACTTCCTTTCTCATGTTCTTCAGATCTCCACCTAGGATCCCCGATGATATTCTTTCCGATGAAACTGTACGAGATATTGCTTTTGCCTTTCGCGTTGAAATCAATCGGACTCTTTCCCTCCTTCGGAACATTGTATCAGGGGGGGATGTGAAGAACTTCCTTGCAGTATGTGATCATATTAATCTCTGTTTTTGCTTTGCGGTTTTCTTGGTTAATTCATGTATATGGAATTCTTTTTCATTTGGAGCTAATCTGGGAGTGCTTTGGTGCCTTTGTTCATTTCTGGATCGTTCGAGTGGTTGTTTGTAGATTTCGAAGGAGGCCACTGAAGATTGTTGATTCACATATAATAAATTATTTTTTCTTTTTACTTTTTGTCATGTGCTTTTAGGTGATTGTTGGACTGTGGATTACTTCCGTATTGGGAAGCCGCTTGAACTTTCTCAGCTTGTTCTACATAGGTAAGTAACTTGCTGCTTTCCTGCATTTCTTCAGTTGAGTTTTTTCCTTGAGCTTCTTCCTCCACTTATTTCCCTCCAAAAACAGGTTTCCTTTTGTTGCACTCGGTCCCTTTGTTTTATGAAAAATACGAGAACCAGGTTGACGCTTTCGCTGAGAAAGCCGAGGCCGAGCTAAAGAAACAGTACGCCGTGTTCCATTCCCAGGTCTTGAGTAAAATTCCAAGAGGGCCGTTGAAGGACAAGAAATTCTTGTAAACTCCTTTGAAGCTGTGTTATTTATTAGGCTGTGAGAGTATTTGACTGGGTAGCCGTGCTGCTTTCGCTTTGTCTCTTAAGACTTACTTGGTCTTAGTTTAGTGTGGGTTCATAATTAAAACAGAACGTATTACATTGTTAGGTAGTTTTGATTGTGTTGCCTCAACTTGAGGATATGGCGCATATTTTGTACTGAGCGTGATGATACGGCGTCGTTGCTTGTTAGGTGATGCTGTTGTTTTATGTGATTATATTTGTGGTCATGGAGAGATGCCGTTGTTATGGAAAAAGAGAAAGTCTTTTAGGTTAAAGGATCCTTCACAGTTCATCTCTAAAATTTCTTGTATTTATCAATTCAAATAAAAGAGAAAAGTAGGTCACCAAAAATTACCTTCTTAACTTAATTAAATAATAAAATTACATATACAGATAGTTGAAAAGGTTCAATAATTATGAAATATATATACATCTAAAATATACTTTTTATTTTAAGTTTGGGGATTGGAAGTCGTACTTGCAAGAGAGAACAATTTAATAACTATAATAATTACCAAATTACATTAACTGGAGCCTTTTAGAAATCTAGATTATGAATTTCATGATGCAAAGTAGATCAAACACTGCAATCAAAATTAACACATTCTCTAATGGGATAAATCATGATGTTTCATATAGTTACAAGCAAAATCACAATAAGAATGAATAACAAATTGACTAAAGTTCATACAAAAAATGTACACATGAATATACACTATTGTTGCTACTGTATTTATAAATCCTATAATAACAGTTGGCTTGATAAACGTTCTTGATGCCGAGATCTAGCAGTTGATAGAATTATCTCACCCTACATTCTTCAACAATATGATTGTTGCAAAACTGCATGAATCTCACTGCTAAGACTTCTAGTCCTCCGATCATTTTCTCGAGCAAATCCAGCAATTCGAAAGGAACAAAAACTGGTGAATGAATGTTTTACCAAATGCAAGTTTGTGATGCTTTAGAGGAAGTAAGTTAGCTGCTCTTTCTTCCTTGAACCTCCTTCTCCATATAGCTCGTTCCATTGCTTTAGCTCTGCCATTACAGAACCCCCTGAAGCAAAACTAGCAGCAACCTGCAGCATCATACATGTAGTCTTGAGTTCTTGCAAACTTGGAGGAACATTAGTTCTGGTTAGAGTAGTATCTTACTTGATTCCTCGCCTGCCTAAAGTCTTCCATGTTTAAGGGCCTCAACTGTATTACTTTCTCCTCTTTAGTTTTAGTTTCTTCTTCAGAAGCAAAAGCATCTTCGGAGCTCTCTTCTGCTTCTATCTGTTTCTTTTCCTAACCAAACAAAGCAGTTAAAGACTGGTGTATCGAGAGTTAAAATTGACCAGTTTGTGAGATGAAATACCTTTTCCTTCTTTGCTTTCTCTTGCTGTATGAGTTCTCTCACTGGCCTATAAGCTGCTGTAACACACAAATTCTGTTTCCAATAGTCGCTGTCATAAGTCAGGTGCCAGATTATAAAAAACTCCAAAGTAGCTAAAACTAACCTTTAGATCACTTCCACTGTAGCCTTCTGTCATGACTGCGAGCTCTTTGAAGTCTAGGTCGTCAACCTTTTCTTTCGACATAAGGGTTCTCAGTATCATTTCTCTATTCTCCACCGAAGGTAGACCAACCATAATTCTGTTCATGAGACTCAACATCAGTATTCATTGATAAATAATTAATAATGCACTAAATTGTGATCTCTCTTCTTTTCCTTCTGAAACCTGAGACATCTACACAATAATTCTGATAAAAATCCTAAACTAATTGAATCTTGATCTGCAGAAAGTTTCCTAGGACATGGCAAAGGAGACATACCTGCGCTCAAACCGCCTAATTATGGCTTCATCAAGATCAAATGGTCTGTTAGTTGCTGCAAGAACAAGTATCCGTTCCCCGGGTTTTGTCATCAGCCCATCCCAATGCGACATGAACTCGTTCTTAATTTTCCTCATTGCCTCGTGCTCTCCTACTCTTGTTCTCTGCCCAAGCATGCTATCTACCTCATCCACAAAAATTATGGTAGGGGAAACCTTTCCCGCAAGGCTGAAAAGAGCTCGAACATTCTTTTCATCTTCACCAAACCATTTTGAAGTGATTGTTGACATTGATACATTTATGAAGCTAGCCCCAGCTTCATTGGCAATGGCCTTTGCCAGCATTGTTTTTCCTGTTCCAGGAGGACCGAAGAGTAGTATGCCTCTGCAAGGTTTAAGAAGGCCTCCCGTGAATAGGTCCGGCCTTCGAAGAGGAAGCATTACCAGCTCCTGAAGTGATTCTTTAATCTCATCCAGAGCTCCTATATCTGCAAATGTCACTCCAATGTCGTTTGCAGGGATGACTTCTGGCCTAATGCGCTTCTCAAATTCATTATCTGGAATGATTTCCTGATATAAGCAGCCAAAAACATAGAATATATGACACTGCACTCTGAGAAATGGGAAATAGATAACCAGGTATGGACTCTTTTCTCCTTAACGAAGCAGTGTCTCAATTCATATCATATAGATTCGTATGTCTAGTAGTATCCAATAAATGAAAGCTTTAGAACTTACAGGGGGCTTAGAGACTGATGCATTCTCACCATCAGTTTTTGTTGAAGTGGTTGATTTTTCTGGGTTACTCTTGTTCTCCGACTTCGCTTCAGGTTTCAATTCAGCATTATTCTGACATCGTTAAACATATACAGTTAGTTAAATGAGCACTAATCTTATCGGAAAACTCTGGAGTTCATTTATACATACTATAAAAAAAAGATACAGAAGCAAGATTAGAACAGACCTTCAACACTGACGCATTGCCTAAGGTATCTTTGCCACCTCTCTTACCCTCTCGAAAAATGCTTAATCCTTGGGCCAGACTGAACAAATACAGTAAAGCTAAGAAAATAATATCACAAAGGAAACAAAACAAGTAGCAGAGAAGGGAGAGGAAGAGTTCCTAAACCTGACTGATGATATGAGAAGCTTCCCATTACGATACTGGGGATCTTTATTATTCATCAAATGGTATGAAATGGCAGAGACCACAATTTCCTCTATGTAGTTACTGAGGATCATGGTATCAGCATGACTTATGGATCCTAAATCATCGCACTCGAGATCGTTTGCAGCAAGTACCTCTGCAATATGATTCTTATTATCCTGAATCTGGATCTTCTTCATACCCTCTTCCAGTTGAGCTTTCCAGCTAAGAAGACGAGTCTCGTCTTCCGGGGGTCTGATCTCTATATTATAAGGAAATAATAAACTAATCCAGTCGTCCACTTCACCAGAATCCTCAGTGAGGTCCATCATGCGTGAACCAAGGACCAAGATTGATCCCGTTAATTTCTTCAACATTCTACCAAACATTTTATGTAGTCTAGGTGATTGGAGAAATAATCTGTCAACGTCCCGTATGTACAGAATTACAGAGCTGGTTTTGGAAACTGAAACCAGCACCTGCAAATGGCAACTCTCTCATTATATAGAGAAACTATAAAGCCATATTTGATCATGTAAAATGGGATCAAAGGAGTACTTAAGGTCAAGAAGAACTGTCTAAGATAGTATAGAAATTCATAGATGACGTTACCTTATAAAGTGACTGTATGAGAACCTTCTCATCAAAAGTCCAGTTTTTAATGCGTCTTGAAGTAACTAAAAAAGTAGAAGGAAAAAAGAACGAGGTATAAGCTGCTACATTTCGAAATTAAATGTAAAGAGCACATTAACTAAGATTGAATTAGAAGAAAGTATACACAACCTGCACTGGAAGAGGATGACGGAACACTGATGCTACTCATATCTGAAGCAACAGAGGAAGCTCTCCGATGCTTGTTTTTAAATCCTTCGTTTCAAGAAAATGGAAGTTTCAAAAATTGTTAGTTGCAAAACTAGACGTATCAATCATATATGACTGTTAGTCTGTTAGGAGGTTGCGTTCGCTTTCTATCTTCTAAAATTAGGGATTAAAATAAACTCACCCAATAAATATCTCCTTTCTTATCTCTCCTCCTCACTTCCACCCTTTATTCATAACAGTATCCCTCTTTGGAGTGAAAATAAGGAAGAATAAAGAGTAGAAACGAGGAGCAGCGATAAGAAAGAAGAAATTTAAAGGGTGAATTTTTTTTATCTGTCCGTTGAGAAGGGTAGAAAAAGCAAACGCAACTTTATAGAATAAAAGGATAAGTATAAAAAATTCATAATCTGCAATTTGCATCTCTTGCTCCAAAAGGTAAGTAGGCAGAGAGAGCAGACAACCAAATGTTTTGAGAGACTTAAAAATGTACTTAATATACTACAATGAGCATTCAATCTGGCATTTGGTTTTCTGTTTAATAATGGAATGTAGCTCGAATAATTGTAACCTTATTATAGCTAATGACTTGTAAACACCAAGCTTATTTATAATAGATTGGAAAGACTGACGTGTTCTCATTCATCCTTAAGCACTACTGCTACTAAAACATGACAAAAGATGAAAAATGAAAATCAGCAGAAACTAAAAAGAAGACAATCATGAGTATGAGATATATGGAATTGTCTTTAGACTATGACTTGTCCTAAATCACTTCTCCAGTTATTCTATACACCAAATTTCATTATCAAATTTATAGTAAACATAGAGGATGATAATTGAAACCACTCAGAAACATAATAGAAGCAACAAAAGGCCATTGAATTTGCATGCTTTTTTTTATTTATTGAAATAGCATCATGAATTGTCTTGTACCTCTGTTATCCTCTCTTGAAGGAGGTGTGGAGAATGAACCAAGAAAACCGGACACCCTTTCAAATGTTGCTTCGGAGATGGACCTCTGCAGATACTACAATAGAAAAAGTGGAATTATTGTAATTGTATAAACTCTAATAAGTAATAACATTGGTTGTTCCATACTTACAAATAACATGTCATGGATATTTGATAAACTAAGACCATCAATTATTGTAGCAAAGACCTCTCATAAAATAAAGCTAGCAGAGAAAAACTATGGATATATAAACAAGTACTCACAGGCTCTTTCTTGGAGCTACCAAACTTGCTCTGGATCTGTGGTTCATCGACAAAAAAAAAGTAAATACTTCAACACAAATGTACAAACAAGAAAAAGATAAAAGGAAAATAAAAACACACAAGGATATGAACACACCTTAAGCGAAAAATCGGCCATATCTAGGAGCAGCAACTTGGCATCAAAATGATTAGCTAGAGCCTTAGCAAGCGATTGCTGGTATGATTCTGCAAAAAGGACAGGCTCTAGGATCAAGACTAGAAAAAACAAAAAAGACAATGAAGATTCATAATATAAATGGGTACCTGCAGGGCCAGAGAGCAATATAGCACGACTTGCAGGAGACAGATTTCGAGTGTGCTTAGAGACATCTAAGTGGTTTAGATGAACATATGCTGCATTCGTCAATAACATACGCGTCCGCTCACTGTCAAATTTAGTCAGGTGAGGTGAGGGATTAGATTTACTCATATACAATGATATGGAAATAAAATTTTTGGTTAAGAATTATGAGAAATGGTCGAGTCACGATAATTAAGAAAGACATCATGCAATGAAACTATCTGGAATTAGTATACATCATTGAGCAAATTCAGAGAGCATGATCACCCCTTTCAGATTTTTCCCACTAATCTAAATTATGCAAGATTTGGAAGGACATATATTACCTGTTAATCATGCTAACGAACTTTATCAGAAAAATAACGTATTGATCCCTATCCAAACTTCAAAAGATATAACATGAAAACATAAAATACAGAATAGAAAAGGATTAAAAACATTCCATCTTCTTCTTCTCGAGAAAAGAGTACAAATCTTGCCAACTATTTAAATTTCACAAGCTCAATTCTCAATCAGTTCTTAAGGATCCTCCTTTTTGTTGTCATTCAAGATAATCTTTTATTAAATCCTTTAGGTTCACCTGAGAAAATAGGGAAAGTCCTCAAAGGAAAGTCCGCAAGTCTTTCCATCAACAACCAATCTGAAAAGCTCCAGCTGTATTCTCTCGGCGGAGACGCCATCGGCGGTGGCGGACCATCGGCCGAGCGTGGAACTGGAAACCAAACCGAGGCCGACTCCCACCCCTACGCTCAATGCCGACAACAACACGTGCTTCTGTTCCATTATACAATCATAATCGATTCATCATCATCACCGTCAACAAATGTGCAGAAAGAAGACAAATGGCGTTGGTGAATTCCTTAATTCGTTTGGTTATAATATTATGTATGATGATGAAGGTGAAGGGGGTGATGGGAGGTAAGGTAAGAGGTGCAAAGTTTGATGGAAGTTGTATTGTATTGTATTATAGATATAGTGTGCATATATATATAGGCATAGGCATAGGCGATTAAGCGGGTGCTGCTGGTAAGCGTGCCGAAGAAGAAGAAGAAAGAAGAAGAAGAAGAAGAAGAGGAGGAGAGAGAGATGGAATTTCCGAATGAATGGGGAGAAAATATATAAGGAATTTTGGTCTCTTCACTTTTTTACATTTTGGAGACTTGCTTCCTTCTTTTTCATACTTCCTACTTTTTGTTTCATTTTTTTCATTTCATTTTCTCCGCCCATTTACGTGACACATCTTATTATTATAATATATTAATATGAATATAAAATGTGTCAATTAAAGTGGGCGAAGGAAATATATAATAGTAAAACGAATTATATTGCATAATCATAACACTAAATCTGACTTTACAAACTCTGGTATCCATGTTATTATGAGGTAAGGTTTACTTAAACAATGAATTAGGTTGGTGAAATATAAAATTAAGTATTTAAAAAATAAAATTATTATATTAGTTAAAAATTAATCAACTCATTATTTATACATAATATCACTTTTTCATCTCTTTTGATTAAAAAAACACCACCCTTTCTGTTTGTTTGGTAGTTGGCACTTGGCAATGAGTTGAAATACACTTGGAAAATTTCTATTGGCTGTCATCCATGGTTCCTAACTAATTCTGGAGATCCCATTGTCGACAATATAAATATATATGTGATATTAATTAATATTTTGTATATATTTGATTTAAAAAATATTTGCACACAGGTATATTACCACATTTATTCGTACAAGTCGTACTGTTCTGTCAAGAAACCAACCATTCTTTACATGCATGCAAATTAATTATAGGGCATAGCAATTAAGTATAACAAATTCTGGGCCAAGAGCATTTTAAGAAATATCTCACCTGCTCTAACATTTTATATCGAATAAGTAATGAATATTAATATAATATAAGTAAATTTTTTAATAGATTCTTTAATAATATGGTTAATCATTCTTAGTAAAATAAGGACGAATACCAAATTTGCTAGTAAATTCAATGAATCGTCGTAGCGTAACGAACTCTCACACCGTTTGCCTGAGGAATTACAAATGATATCAGCGTTAATCCCAGAGCGAGCCCATGAGGCTGGGGATAGTCCTACATGAGTATCGCAACAAGGACATTGCGCATTTGATGGGGATTGTGGCATCCCACATTAAATAAGTAACGTCTGTCAATACAATATAAGTATATATGAGTTCAGCGAATTATCTAACAACATGGTTAACCACTTTTATTAAAACGATGACGAACATCAAGTTTGCTATTAGATCCATTGAGTCGTCCCTCGTTGTAGCATGAAGGCTCCCACCCTGTGGATCTAGGAGATTACAATACTTATCAAATATGCAATTCAATGAAAATGATTAAATCTAAAATGAATTTTAATAATATATTTTGATTTGAGTATGCATAGGTATTGAGTACATTTTTGTATCACTTTATTTATTATTTTTAACTAAGTTATATATATTGAATTAAATTTAAGTCTAACTTTTAAGTATAATTTTTATTGAATTATGCCTATTGAACAATTGAGTCAATTAAGTCGTTTACTTATTACAAATCATAAATTTCAAAAGTGAATAATTTTCTTGTGATGAATTATACGATAAAACAAACAGCATTGATACAAAGAGAGTATCGTGAATGAAATTATTTTTGCTATTGAAATTGACATTGTTAGTGTGCCTGCAACATTACTACATAAGCATAGATTTTGTTAAATTGTTCTCGTTTATTTGTGTTCAATGAATATTAAAATATAAAATAATCAAGATATTATAATAAAAGGTTATGATTAATAAATTTATTTGAAAAGTTATTGTTTTTTAATTAGCATATGATATTAACTGCGGATAGATGATATTTTTGTTGAAAGCGAATGATTGTAATTTGTAAACTTAATGATTAAGGAACATTTCAGAGAAGCCTTCTTTGATTTCTCCATATAATTAAGTCAAGAATAAAATAATTGCAACTTGTTTGTGAACAGTGTCTAATGCACTCACATTGTAATTACTTCATCACTAATTTATTACAAATCTAGTTATGTCACGTCTTTTTTCTAATGTGCGACAATTATATACTATGATAAAGTTGCTGCATTAATTATTAATGTAAATGGTATATAAATATCACTTAGTTATAACCATCAAGGTCGACGCACTTTAATAATTACCTAACAAAATTAAAATGTTTTGACAATAACTCACTCATTCTGCTATATTTTAAATGTTTCCTGAAAATGTTGCGATCGTATTGCGATTTCTGCTGTAAATTAAAAAAGGTCACGAAACAATTAATTAGCAGACGCCTTATTAATTCTTTCCAAATAATTTATTTGTTTTTAGAATTGGAAATAGAAATAGAAATGAGATGAGGTAAGTGAGTAATAAATGTTGAGAAAGAAGGAATAATAATTATTTAGAATAATATAGTAAGCGAAAATGCTCACCCGCCCGCGGCGGGCGGGGTTAATGCGCCCACGAATGATGTGGCATGTCATGTAGATATATATTAAATTCTTAATATTTTTTTTATTAATTATCACTTTCCGACTAGGGTTCATTGGTTAGGGTATAGTTTAATACTATTCAATATAAATTAATAATAAAAAATAAATTTAACAAAGAAATGAAAATATAGTAACTCACATGTTGATATGGCAATAATGTGGCATTGCCACATCAGCCGCGGGCACATTAAGATGTGCCCGCTGCGGGCGGTGGAGCATTACTGATATAGTAAGTACTATCTCAATTCTACTAAAAGTGGTTACGTTTTATCAAATTTATGAGAATTTTTTAATTTATCGTAATTATTTTAGTGGGACGGTTAGAGCATAATAGATTTGGTTGGTGGTGGGTGGCAAAAAGTAATTGCATGTGCGCAAGTTGAGAACATGACATAGTTTTGCCGGTTGAAGAGATGCAGAATTTCAAGGTGTGTGTTTTTACCAGAAGTTGGGTCATGATAGTGACCTCTTCTTTTGTTTGCCAACTCAACCTCTTCTTCTGCACTCAATTCCATTCAAATGAGTCTAATTTAGTGGGACGGAGGGAGTAATACTCAATTTGTTAATGAAACATGTATAGTATATCCAAAGACTAAATACACATGTAAAAAATACCCATTTTTTTAAAATTGAAAACTTTTGACCAATTTGATTATTTTACCACCGGTGGATGATATATATGCATGTTGTGCCACCGATTGTAGTATATTATAGGTGTAGATTATTTATGGAGCGCGAATAACTGACAACCGGTGGCACAAAATGAATATATATCATCCACCTATTTGGCATGACAACCTGTGGCACAACCTAAAAAAATATCAACAACCGGTGGTTGTTCTTGTGCGAGCGGTTGTCTATTTCTACCGAATAAAATACAAATTAATGAGTGAATACTTGATGTTTTGGCCAAAATATCTTCAAATGGTTGAAAAGTGTAAGAGAATCTTACATTTTTTTTATTAAAAATGGGTAATTTCTACATGTACATTAAATTTTGAATACTTTGTACATGCACATTTTGCCAAATGGGTAGTTTTATCTATTATCACTTAAATTTAATTAAAGGTCGATCCAAATCTTAGGATGGCCTCAGCTGCTGCATGTCTGGACTTTTAATGCTCAAATCATTCATATTTTAAATGAATCAATTTTTTTTTTGATAAAAAAATACTTCCGTTTGGCATTCTTTAAAGAAATACGAAGATTTTTGAAAATAAAAATAAAATAATTATATTTATAATAATTTAATCCTTGTTCTAAACAACTTGATAGCCATGTTGTTAGCCGGGCCTGTCCGTAGGGCATAACAAACAGTTAATCATATTATCCATTTAAATTCATAAACATTATGATATTATCATTTAAAAATTATTATATTATACAAAAATACTCAACTATTACCCATTAATTGTTTTTTTAAATATCTTTTACGTTTTTATTATACATACATTAAAATCAAATGTTCAAATACAAAAAAGAAACATAAATTTTGCCAAAAAATTGAAGATTTTGAGTTGAAACTTGAAATTTTTCCTTATTGGCTGGAGATCAACTTTATGCAAATCATTATACAATTCACGTAAATATGTATTCAAATTTCAATATCTTCTGGTTTGATTTTTATTTTTTTTCATTTTGCAAATCATGATTTTTAGCTGTTTTGGTTTTATTTTTTTAATTTCTCCTTGTGTGTGGAGGTTAGTTGACTTCCTTAAGTGCATATATATATATCTTTAAATTATAAAGGAAAAACCAATTAATGAGTAAAGGTGAAAAGTTAATTAAGATTAAAGGTGAAATGATTTTCCACGTAATAAAGCTCGTTTACCACGTCAGCTTCTCAGACATCCTTTTCTTAAAACTAAAAGTGATCGTTGGATTACACGCAATGCCACTCACCTTTCTCCCAAATTTCTTATTGAAACCCTAATTCTTAAATTCAACACACGCCAAAAAGAAAAGAAAAGAAAAGAATGCACTCAAATAATTATTTTATTTCTTTGTGATCTTCCCTAACTCGATTGATGCAAAATATAATTCTCAATCATCAGAAATGGTTATTAATTGTACTCGTTTGATGTGTAAATTATCAATTAATCAACTAATTAAATATATCAAAAGTTACATAATTAATTAATACACTAAGAGTCAACAATCCTTTCTTTGTAGCTAAAGCTAATACGAGAACAATTACATATTGAACTAATTGAGAATTCAAAGTATGACGTATTAATTTCAAATTTAATACCTCCACATGATTAAATTATTCTTAAGAAAAGAGACAAAAAAAAACGTTAAAAATTACGAATTAGATCATGAAGTAGCCCAATCATCAATCAATCAACTTATCAAAACTAAGAAATTAACTAACTATACATCAAGAAGAGCCGTTGACGGTTAACTTAACCGTGGCTATTCTGATTCACGATTCTGAGTTTCTATCAATTTGCAATTTCTCAGTTTTGAGTAACTACTTCTTAGTTCTTACAAAGGACTTTCAAAGCTAGATTTTGATATGTTCAGTTAACTGGTTGCTTAATAACTGAATATTATAAAAAAGCTATGTTAAGCTATTTTGAGCTAATTATTTTATTTTTAATTATTAATTAGATGAACCCGAAAGCGGGATATTATTAACAATCTTCAGTTATTCTCTCTACTAAAGTTTGGAATTACGTTTATTTTAGTCCCCTAAATTATATAAATCTATGGCTCCTTCACTGATTAAAATAATTGATCAAAGATCACAAAAATATACTACTCATACGTTACGAAATAAAAGTATTTATATTAATTAATTAGAAATAATAGAAGTGGAAGATCCTCATTAAAAGAGCACAAGTAAGCTAGCTGATTATCTTTGTGGATACCCACACATACTTATTTTCAATTAATAAATATTAATTGCACTTTTTTTATATATTAATACATACTTTAAATTCTAAGTAAGTATATTAAGAAATGTCTCTCCTCTGTATATATAAAAGCAAAAATTAGTAGTAATGTAGTATCATTGAAAAGCGAATTCTTTTAGAAAGGAAGTAAGTTTCTTTACTTTTGGGATTTTATAATATCGTAACGATGATAATTTATTGAAGTTATAAAATGTATATATGGGGATTATTAATGAATCTTGAAGGATATGTGAACCATCATCCTCCACAAATTAAAAACCAATGAAACTCCACTTACTCTTTTACATGTGGGATCCATTTATTAATAAAGAAAATTTAATAAAACATCAACCCCACAGAAATAATAGACAATAATTAGTGAAAAAAGTGTAACCATAAGATTCCAAAAATAATACTCTTAATTATGACATGCAAGACTATTGTCACTAGCTAGTGTGTCTCACTATATATATAAAGTTATATATACATGCCCGCGGCTGATATGGCAATGCCACGTCATTGTCACATCAACATGTGAGTTACTATATTTTCATTTCTTTATTAAATTTATTTTTTATTATTAATTTTTATCGAATAGTATTAAACTATACCATAACCAATGAACCATAGTCGGAAAGTGATAATTAATAAAAAAAATATTAAGAATTTAATATATATCTACATGGCATGCCACATCATTCGTGGGCGCATTAACTCCGCCCGCCGCGGGCGGGTGAGCATTTTCGTATATATATATATATATATATATATATAGATGGGGTTCAATCGATGAATGAGAGATTTTATTTTAGAATCTAACACAGTGATTGGCCTTTAATTTGTTTCGGATTGTGGGGTGTGTCTGTGTACTTGCGTGTATAATTAAACACTGTTGCTATTCATGGTGCCTTTAATTATAAGCATGCAGGTCGACAGCAATCTTCTTTTCATATTCTTCGTTTGGCCTTTCTATAATTGTCCACATTTATCATCATTATATTAAAAATAGATATGCTTGTATTAACTAAAAATAATTTGAATTATCTATATTTTTCAATCAAATAAATATAATTAAACTATACCCTAATCAATAAATCATAGTCAGAAAGAATAACAAATTTCATGTTTTTAGGAATTACATATTTTAAATAAGATATATACCAAAATCATCTTTTAATTTGTACTCCATACGTCCCACTAAATTTGACGCATTCAAAAATAGTAAAAGTTATCCCTTCAAAAATGTGTGGACCCTACAACCTTTATCACTCTTACACTACTTTATACACTCTCCTTAATAACCGTGTCGGAAAAAAAGGTATCATGCTTAGTGGGACGGAGAGAGTACCATTTATCAAAATGATTTAAAAGTCAAGATTTATTTTTAGTTAGCTCATACAGAATCATTTTTATTTGATATTTTCCCTATATATATGTGTGTGGTATTGTTCATGTAAAAAGTGAGTTTCACATATAAAATAGAAAATAATCTCAACTATTAATTTTAGTAGATCAACGATTATGATTTTATTGATTTTTAAATATATTAAAATATTCTAAAAATAATATGATAAGGACATTTATGTAATTAAACAGGATAAAAAAAAAACAATCCCACCAATTAAGATAATAGTGGTTATATTAAAGAGAGAAAAAGAGGAAGAGTCGTTTCAACGTCCACCGCCGCCCCTATCGCCCATATCTTCTTATCCACAAATTCCGACCACTTTCCACCGCCACCCCTATCGCCCCGTCGGCCATTGAAGAGGCAGAGCTGCTGCAACCCTTAAAGCATTTGATTCTCCTCAAAAGAATCAGATAGAGGCACCTTAAAGGCTCTCTCCAACCTTCAAAACCCACCGCCGCGCCGCCGCAAAAAGCTAGGCATGGTGTTGCTGAAAGTGAGGGTTCGAGGAGGAAGAAGGGCAATGCGGTGAAGACGACCTCAAGTTTTGAGGAGATGGGTTTGAGTGAGGATGTCACAATAATTTGCATAGAACCATGCTATAGTTTTGCATCATGAAATTGAAAGTATATATATGTGAAAATTGCAATGTTATTTTGTTTATTAATATTTTGTTGCACCACACATACATATGAATTGCATTGATATATACATGTAAATTGACATTTAGATTAGAATGAAATATTTAATACCGTTCAATTTATAATTCTTTACATAATACAATGCAACAATAAATATAACGTAATTCATCATTGATTGTGAATCAAAATAACATAAATTGGTATTGCATGGTTTCAGTTGCGCTTCCCAATTAAAATTTATGTAAAATGAAATTAGGATGAATTTTCATATATTTTTAGAAGATTATGCTATCTTATAAATTTTTCCAACTACCAAAAATTAATTTGTAGTACAATATATATAAATATATATATATATATCTAATGCAAATTACGTAACTATACAATGCAATACTACATATATATTTAATGCAAAGTATATGACTATACAATGCAATAATAAATATACAGGTGATTGAGAGAAGTTTTTCTCTTTCCTATTGCATGCAGTTCCGTAATTATTGGGAATCAAATCAATTTGAATATTATCCCAATAACCACCAACTATGATATGAACAAAATTACACATGTTGCATTGTGCTTTCGCAATGCAACACTTGTTTATAACTACTTTTCCAAAATTATGTGTTTAATCTCAGCCATTAGATCTATAGTAATATACGGACAAGACCATTTCCTATTTTATATTCAAAACTCACTTTTTACCTGAATACCATGTATATATATATTAAGACCACCCCACCACCCGTAGTGTGTACAAGTTAACGTACTCACGGCTGATGCGACAATGTCACAACAGTATACGAGTCATTATAATTTTTGATTTTTATTTTTTAAATTTTTCATTATTTTATACTACTCACAGCGTCGGGCAAACGAACATTTTCGTTATATATATATATATTATTGGTTAATTAACTTAGAGCTAGCTTAATAGCCAATAGCTATTTGATTGTTTTAATAGATCATGTACTTTTATATATTTGTCCATATTTGATTAGTTAGAGGCTAAATAAATTGTAAATTAAACGTACCTCACATTATGTTATAAATATAATAATAATAATAATAATAATAATAATAATAATAATATATACTCTCTCCGTTTCCAATTAAGTGTTCTCAAATACCAAAATCCAATTATCAAGACAACAAGCTAATTTACACTATTCACCCCTAATTATTGCATTAAAAATTTAAAAAGTAAAAATATTTAAATGTTTAAAAGGATAAAATAAAAACTTTATTGTTATTTTACTCTTAAAATTTGAAATGAGATACTTATTAAGAGACAAAAAAAATTCTCTCATAGAACACTTATTACGGGAAAGTAAGCAAGTAAGTCATTATTTTATTTTAAATTCCCTGTGATATTTTGACACACTCATAGGCCACCAGAAAGAAGTAAAAACAAAAAAGACCGACCCACTCATAGGCCACATATATTATACATATAGCAAAGTAGGTCAAAACTCTAAAGCCAATTAACAACTATGGATATACATGCATTTTTTTCGAAAAAAAAAGTTGTGGAAAAACAAATATCAAATCAAACAATTCAAATTTGATTCGTAGTATAAAATGAGTGGCACGTACATCTTTTACAAAGTAGTAGTAGTAGTACTAATTCATTGATTAGTTAAGTCATTGCTTATAGTTATAGGTGCATGTGCTACCCTCTAGCTAGGCCTATGCTCACTATATTCTTCTTCTATACAAAAAATCCATTGACAATTAGCCTTATATACTCCAAATTAAATGCGACTGTAAAGGGATTTCTTAATTATTCAAGCAATATCATCTATTATTTCCTATATCATGGTCCATTTCTTTGATTTCCCATTAGAATTCGAAAATTATTGGAAGCCAGTCTTTTAATTTCAGAATTAAATTTTATTTTAATTTTGTGTGTGAATGGGTTCACTTAATTTTTTCAGTGCTGAATGGCAGTTCACACATCTCTTTCAATGCTGGGCCTAACTCTCTCACTTTGCTTTGATGTTTCAGTAAATGCCGAATTAAATACAAATCAGGAGAAGGTTTTTCGTTTTAATAATTAAACTCATGTGATTATTGTCACTATTTAATTTATATGTATTCAATCTAGAGGATGTATTAAAGTAATCCTTAAAATAAAGATAATTCTCATAAATTAAATTATAGTATCACATTTAATATTTGAACCAAGTATAATTAGAATGAGGCAGCCCAATTTAGTAGTATTACATTTATGAAGAGGGTAATACAATTATATTTGATGGGCCCTTGGGCTTGGGTATTATGGCCCATTAAGCACATTTGTAGTTGTGGAGACTGATCACCAATCAATCGAAACGACGTCGCAAAGCGCTGTTTCTTACAGAGAGTTTTAAAGCAAAAGAGCAGCAAGTGCAAGCAACTAACTATTAATCTCTTTCTTCGCCTTTCGATACAAACGAGAACGAGAGCTCATTCACAACCTCCAAATTTATCGGCGATTTTTCCAATCTTCCTCTTAATTTATACTCCCTTCTCTTTCTCTCTCTCTCTCTCTCATTGCCTCTACCTCTCTCTCCTCTATCACCATTTCTCTTTCGGAAAATATTGCGGCGATGGCGCAGGTGGCGGCGACGCGGCTGATTCATGGCTCATTGCTGCCAAATCCTGGTTCTGCCTCTCCACAGAGCTACGCCGACAAGCTGAAGCCGGCTTCTAGCTTCATGGCTAAGGTTTTGGCTCAAACTGAGAAGAAGAGCAGATGCCGCGGAGCTGTACATGTCATTGCACCGATCGTGGCGAGGAGATCTACTCCGGAAGTGATTCCGATGTCTCCTGAAGACGTACCCAAGGTTTATTCTTTTACTTCAGTTTTGTTGTTTTATGAGAATGCTGGGTTATTTTGGAGGCGAATGCTTGCTTCTTGCCTTATTGAGTTCGCTTCCTCCTCAAAGAGCGACTTTTCAGGCGTCCCTGCTAGTAATTTTGAAGCTTTTCTTTAGTATATTGAAATTTTGCTGTTTGACATCTCAGTCAAGTTTGGGAACTTGGAAGCTACTCGTTGTCTTTTTTTTCTTCTGGATTCATGTCTTCAACTTAGTTTCTAATTTTCATTACAATGATTTTGCTAAATCTTCTTGTGTTATGTTGAAATTGAACGCTACGAGTTGCTTCATTATTGGATATATTAAATATTTCCATTTAAAGTTTATCTGCTCAGCATGCTGCAATTCATAGTGCCTATCTCCCTTACATTTTAATATTTTATGGCGTACCTAGACTTTTGTGAACTTCGTAATGTATGCCACACTGTTGAATGACATGCATAAAATGGAAGTGTTTAGTACAGTTAATAACTCTTCAATTTACAATTTTTATTATCCTTGACCAGGCTGCAGAGCATAATCAGTATTCCCAGGTTATTCCCCAACTTGGTGACACATCTGTGGGTGTGTGGTCTAAGCCTACAGTTAGGCGCAAGACAAAGATTGTTTGCACAATTGGCCCCTCAACCGACTCTAAGGAAATGATATGGAAACTGGCCGAGGCAGGAATGAATGTTGCTCGTCTTAATATGTCCCATGGAGACCATGCATCACATCAGAAAGTAATTGATTTGGTTAAAGAATATAATGCTCAAGTGAAGGATAATGTTATTGCCATCATGCTTGACACCAAGGCAAGTTCTATTCCTTTTCCCTTAAAACTTCTCCTAGCTCAGTAGGCATGAATTTTATTGCTTTTCTACTTAGTGGAGTTAACAGTCGCTAATATTTTCCATTGATCGAAACCAGAATTTGTTGTTGATGATGTTTAGTCAAGAGACTTTCAGCCTAAGAATACTATCAAACTACTAATCCTGACGATCTATAGAAACCTAGTCCACAGACAGGCCCCTGACAGTGAATTACTTAACTAATAAATTGCATATGGACCTAATAATGAAATAATGAATCAGCAGGAATCTTCAAAATGTTGGGCTGACTTTGAGATTTCCTTTCTCTTATTCATTTAGCAACTGATAATGCTCTGAACCTTTGGAAGGCATGCCCCCCCTATATAGACTCAGATAATAATTGATCACATACAAGGAAGTTTTGAATCAATACCTTGTGAAGATCGAATATGTTCTCACTTTATTTATTACTTTTACTCACGTGTTCGGTCATCTGAATTCTGCTGACAGGGTCCTGAGGTTAGAAGTGGTGATTTACCTCAACCAATTACATTGGTGCCGGGTCAGGAATTTACTTTTACGATTCGAAGAGGAGTCGGGACTGCTGATTGTGTTAGTGTCAACTATGATGATTTTGTTAATGATGTAGAAGCGGGGGACATGCTTCTTGTTGATGGTAAATTATTATGATTTTAGACTTTTAGTTTAAATAATTTGTTACTGGCAATATGGCCCAATTATATATGCATGTCCCTGGGGTCATTAAGACCTAGCATGGGAATAATTAAGCTATGAAATTCAATGTATGCACCTTACCATATTCCAAAAATAATGTCTACATTTTTCATGCTTGGTTGTGCATCTGAAGCATAAGCTCAATCATAAATTTCACTACTTTTATTTTGATGTGAATTCATGTACTCCAAAACTGTAGGCGTGTTTCTGCTTCCCATTTGAAATCCTTTTCTCTTTCACTTTTCTGCAGTCTTCATGTGTTTCTATTTGTATATTTTATTTATTTATTTTTCCATCTGCATGCATAAACTCGATTTCGTAAATTTCCCAAATTTTCATTTTAATGTGAGTGCATGTACTCTAAACATGTAAACTTGTCTTGTGCCTCCCAATTTATTTTATTTTTGTTTCTGAACACTTGTTTCCATGCTAATGTTGGTGTATTTTTATTTGTGTTTCTGAACACTTGTTTCTAATGCTAATGTTTGCTTGACCCATATCAACAAACTACATTGTATTAATACTTTTATGCTGCTGTTGACCTTGCTTCAAATATAGGTGGTATGATGTCATTTTCTGTAAAATCGAAGACTGAAGATTCAGTGAAATGTGAAGTTGTTGATGGAGGAGAGCTTAAGTCTCGTAGACATCTTAATGTTCGGGGAAAAAGTGCAACGCTTCCATCCATTACTGGTTAGATAAAAACATATCTGTGATTTTGGCTTTTGATTGCCATGTAATATGTTTGTTAGGTCCTGTAAGTAATTACTCTCTGGCACTAATCCAACAGACAAAGACTGGGATGATATCAAATTTGGAGTCGACAACAAGGTTGACTTTTATGCTGTTTCCTTTGTCAAGGATGCTGCTGTGGTCCATGAACTAAAGAATTATCTCAAAGGTAAATCTGAGTTCAGATTTGACCACATAATTGTATTATTATAGTACAACTTAAAGTTGTACTTGCATAAGAAGTTCTCATCCATCTGAGTTCTTTATTCCTCTATCCTGCAGATGCTGGTGCAGACATTCATGTCATTGTAAAAATTGAAAGTGCAGATTCCATACCTAACTTACACTCGATCATAACTGCATCTGACGGGGTAAAGACATAAAATGGTTTAATTGCTTTTCGAATCTTATACGTCATTTATTATCCTTTACATGTGTATACCGGGTTTGTTCCTAGTTCCTGCACTAGGAAATGTTTGTATATGATCCACTACCCATATACATGTTAGGTCAAGAGTGAACGCCAAAAAGTGAATTTTGGGGATTATGCTTTAGTTACATTCTTCCTTCTAGTCAATTGGATATCTGATTTGACTCAGCAAGAGATTGATAATAAGATAAAGAAAATTTTGGATGTATCAGGCAATGGTTGCCAGAGGAGATCTTGGCGCAGAATTACCAATTGAAGAAGTCCCTTTATTGCAGGTAACTCGTGATAACTTTTGTATGCCTCCACAAATGTTGTGCAGAAACTGATTTTTCATATCAGTAAGATTCAGACCATCGGGACAATATCTAACAAAATTAGTTTGTTTCAACTGTAGGAAGAAATTATCAGAATCTGTCAAAGTATGGGAAAAGCAGTCATAGTAGCAACAAATATGCTTGAAAGCATGATTGTACATCCTACTCCTACGCGAGCAGAGGTTTCCGATATTGCTATTGCCGTTAAGGAGGGTGCTGATGCAGTTATGCTTTCTGGGGAAACAGCGCATGGGAAGTGAGTGATTTTTCGTTCATCGTAATGTCAGACCATTCTTCCACTTATGGATCTCATACATGATTGTTATCCTTTGATTTTCATAATTTAATAGTAAGGTTTCTGTATTAGGTACCCTCTGAAAGCAGTCAAGGTCATGCATACAGTCTCTTTGAGGACTGAAGCTACTATAGTTGGTGCACAAACTCCTCCTAATCTTGGACTAGCCTTCAAGGTCAGTGTGGTTATATCTTTACATTTTCTAGCCTTCTTCAAGGATCTGCGAATCATTGGGTGATGCTCGTACATATAGACATATATATATTGTTTACTAATTATTTTCATCATCTACAGAATCATATGAGCGAGATGTTTGCATTCCATGCAACGATGATGTCTAATACACTTGGAACTTCAATTGTTGTCTTCACTAGGACGGGGTTCATGGCAATTCTACTGAGTCATTACCGACCATCCGGCACAATTTTCGCTTTTACAAATGAGTGAGTCACATCATCATACACGCACGAGCGCTCACACACACACACACACAGTGGAATGAATAACTAGATGAGAGTGAGAATTGAGACCAAGTCATCCCACTGTAAATCTTTTAATGTCTGAACATCCTCTATTAAAGTATATGGCCACTCCTCAGCACTTAAACATAGTATTGAGTATTGAAGATTAAGGATTATAGAGGTTAATAGTTGAGTTATCAGAGAGGCCAGGATGTCATATTACTCAATTTTCATTTTTCTGTAATTCTGTAACAGCAAGAGAATACAACAGAGATTGGCTTTGTACCAGGGGGTTTGCCCCATACACATGGAATTCTTGGCAGATGCTGATGAGACATTCGAAAATGCTTTGGATTTATTGCAGGTAAAAATTCATATATTATGCTTTAGCTTGAAGATCATATACTCTCTATAACTTATTCAATGAAAGCAAACATTAAATTATAAAACTCATAAGTTTCACAGTAGATGCTATGTCCCTAATCTTTCTAAGGAATAAGGAACTATTGTTTAGATGAAAGTGGGCCATACAATAATATTTTTCTAATTCTACAACCCTTTACTAGTATATAAAAAGGAGAACATTTCTTGACATACTTCCTTAATCTTTTATAGAAGCAAGGAATGGTGAAAGAGGGCGAAGAGATCGCGCTTGTTCAAAGTGGTAAACAGCCAATTTGGCGGTTCCAATCCACCCACAATATTCAGGTTAGGAAAGTGTAGAGGGGAAGGGAGATTGATACTTTTCCTAGCAATGCTTTGCAATAATCGTCATTCCACTGGTAACCTTAGTCCATCCATATCTTTGTGATCTTCTGTTTTTGTTTTACGATCCATAGAACCGTGTGACTTGTAATATCTAGTGTAGCACCAAGTGTTGTAGGAAGTTTTTCGCATGCAGTGTGTATCCCTTCAATCAATAATTATGAACAATTTGCTTGTATCCTTAACTTTATGAATGCCGAGTGGAAGTTTGTTGAAGTTGATATTGGGTTCACGTTAAAAGTTTCGTTTTGTTCCGACTAATGTGGATGAACAATTATCCAACATGAGAAGTGCTATTTGTAGTATACGTGATCCTCCAGTAACGATCAGGCCATTGCATATTAGCTAGGTAAATTTATTTTTTAATGATAAAATAAACCGACAAAAAAATTACAATCAAAGTATCACTGGATATGTATACCATTAGACAGCAAAGATTGAGCAAAGTATTGTAGTACGTGTATGTGATATGACAACACGAAATAATTAAAAGACTTGGTTCAAAAATTGATTAATCTGACGAGTTGATTACTAAAATGCTTATAAGAAAAGCAGAGTCGAGCATGAAAAATAAAATAGCATATTGACTAACGACCCGCACAATCAGTATCATGTAGAAATAATCCAAATTATCAAGTTATTAAACTAATCGATATTACTTATAAGATTTAATAAGAAATTTAATTTACGTTATTATGTGACGTGGACGATCTATGGCTGAGTAAGTTGGTCCTAATAATTGATTTCGTCCCTAAGAAATTAATGAATGTTAGATTAAAAAATTGATAGCGTGGATAGATGATAGATTTGTACGTACATGCACACAAGAAATAGGCAGTCCAGTCCAGTAAATTCAGAAAGTATTAGAGTGAAAAAAGGCTTTGATATTTATCTTCACATGTAGATTGGAGTCAGTTTGTTTTGTTATCCAAAAACTAAGTGAAAATATAATCTAAAAAGAACAAATGCTCATAAAAATCTTTAAAAAAATTTATATTTCGTTTTTTAACTGTGGATTGAAAATTTATGTTTAATAATCAAAGTGGAATTCATCAAATTTGCTGCTTCAAAGATGCCAAGTCACTTTTAATTTTGATTAGAATCTATATTTTGTTATAAATTAAAACTTCATATTATAAATAGCGTAAAGTTTGTGAATTTAAAACTTCATAATAATATTTTTATTATGTTTTATTTTTCATTAGCTTGTGCAGGATTGAGCTATTCCAGTAGATACGCCTACTTCTTATGAAAACGTTTTAATTTTACACTGCCCATTGATACTAGATAGATTAGCAGTACACATGGGCGACGCGCAAGAACCCAGATAGCAAGCTATCTTATAGTGTTTGCGTCTTACCTTGCTATGACAAAGCGATGTGGGATAGCTTCTTATTTGTCATGAATGGTTTTAGGAGTATTCATTAATTGATAAATTTTGGTAAACAACTTTGTGAATACAAGGGCAAAGCTTCTCTCATTTCGCTTCTTTTTAATGGGATGTTTTTTTCTAATTTAGTTTATTATTATTATTAAATTAAATGCAGTTCTAAAACTCATCCACTCTAAACTGTCTTCTTCGTGTGTATGATAATTATTTATATACGACTTCTAGAATAAACAGCTAACCTTACATTATTACGTTTTCATCTATTAGACTATTAGCAAATATTATATACATATATATATATGTCACGTGTACATGTGCATGAGTGGATCGATCGCATATAAAAAGTATATAATTATTAATCTTATTATGTGATGGAGTATTACATAATCAAACACTCCCCAACCTCCTTTAATGAAAATTAGTCTCACTTTCATGGGTTTAAAATTTTTGTTCAGCGTATAAATAAATAAAATGACATTGTTGACAGTATAAATAGTAGTAAAATGATTTGGTAAAGGTAAGAATATGGAATAAATTTACCAAAATTAAAACTGAGGCTTTTTTGTGGATGTTCAGATGATAAAACGATTTCTTTTGATTATTGAGCATTAAGTTTTTAAAATAGATTATGTTAGGACATATTTATAAAGATTTTGATTTAGATTTCAAAACATCTCCCGAAAGATGTATTAAGTTCAAAATTGAAATATGATTTTTAGTTTTGTTTTGGAACTCACTTGTTAATGAATTCAGTTTGCAGGTACACGCAACCTGAAAGACTCAAGATTGAAGTTTCAAGATCAGTACTGAAGTTTCTCATAACTCAGTTCTCATGTCAATACTAAAGGATCATGTCACTAAAGTCATGTTTTGAAGTATTGAAGTTCAAGTAAATTGAAGCAAGAAGAATTCACGACTGAAGCTTTGCAAAAAATTTGAGTGATATGCTACTCGCATAGGCATTACCACTTCTGGAAAAAAATCTCAGTAGGTGAAGGAAGATCTTATTGCAGACACCAAAAATGGTAAAAAGGACGACGACTTCAACGGGAAGAATTTCAAATACTGAGGACGAAGCCTTCTCTCACAACGGATATATTCTTGACAGTGTCATATCTGCTTCAAACGCTTCAAACACCGGTTACCAAGCATTCGTACACTCAATCACTCTCAAGCTTTCTTCTTCACGCAAGCCTTCAGTTTTGAGAACACTCAAGCTTTCTTAATCCATAGTGTGTTCTTTAGTAGTGATATTCCATGTAACCGAAGAATAGATATAGCTTAGATTTAGTTCATAGCTATAAGTGATCAGACACTATTGTTTATCTAACCTTCAAGGTTGATCAAGACACCTCTCCACTTAGTTGGAAACCCTCGACTTACATCGAGACTATGGACGTATGAGTTTTTATCTCCGAACCACGCAAACCAATTCTTGTGTCTTCTCTATTTACTTTCAGTATTTATTCTCTAACACTATATTGCATACATTAAATATTGATTAAGTGCAAACTTGAACATTAACATTAAGTTTTTCTGATAAACGAGTAAGCTTTCAAATTACCACTTCCGTACTATTGTACTTAAGATATTAGTCAATCAGTCAAACACTAAGTGTAGACTGAATGATTGCTATCTAAAGTTACAACTCTTTATTGAAGCTACCTCCCTTCAGATTTGAGTAGGGGTGAGCAGTGGGTCGAACCCGGACTGACCCGCTAGGATCGAAGACCCAATTTTTTTTAAAAGGTGGACCGACCCAGACTGACCCGAAAAAAAAATTTATTTCATGTAATATATATTACTTTTTTAATATTAACCAAAAATTTTTGAAAAAAATCACATAATTAAACATATTTTACTATTAAATATTCTAAATTTACAATAAAAATATAAACCAAAAATCAATTTATCACGTAATAATTTATTAATTCAATCTCAAGTTCATAAATAAAAATAAGTGTGAAAAATATTTTATATATTTCTTATTAAATATATATAAAAATATTAAAAATATATATTTTTTATTTGTATGGGTCGGTTTTGGGTCTAACGGGTCTAGACCCGGACCGTTGCAATAGATGGGTCGGTCCAG
The DNA here is from genome assembly GCA_026898415.1 of Leonotis leonurus. Classification (NCBI taxonomy): domain Eukaryota; kingdom Viridiplantae; phylum Streptophyta; class Magnoliopsida; order Lamiales; family Lamiaceae; genus Leonotis; species Leonotis leonurus. Next base: position 1,711,682 of record JAPKLX010000064.1, read on the forward strand.
ACCCGGACTGAACCCACTGGTTTGGGTCGATTTTACGGGTCCGGTTTGAGTTTGCTCACCCCTAGATTTGAGAAGCTCACTCAAAACTCCTTAATCTAAAAAGTTTTAATTGGTGTATTACCTCATACACTCAATATACTCGTTTCGGAATCAATAGATTAATTTGTAGAAAATATCATAGTAATTATTAATTAATTAAAATGATAAGTTAAAATATTATCTGATTTCTCGCATAAACTATCTGTTTTTTTTATAAATAAACTATACTTTCTTAATTCATGATAAATCATTTGTGACAATTTTTAACATGAAGTAGGGATCAGTATAAAGTATAAACCCTAGGGATGTCAATTGACCCGCGGATACCCGAAACCCGTGGGTATCCGCCCAATTATTCGCGGGTTTGGTGGGCATTTCGTACCCGCGGGTACGTTCGTGGTTGAAAACTAGTATCCGTTTAGTTCGCGGGTATGGAAATGGTTTGACAATACCCGTACTCGCGAAACCCGTTTACCCGCAAAAATACCCGCGAAGCCTACCCATCTAATAACTTATTTTATTATTTTATTTCTAAATTAGAATTAGAAAAAAACTCTAATTATGGATTTGTTGTGATATGTTATGTATTTGTTGTGATATATTTGATTTAAAGAATGGAAGCACTGTTTTCATATTTTTTGATATATTTGGTTTCGCGGGTCGCGGGTCGCGGATCTCTTCATTTCGCGGGTTCGCGGGTAGTACGCGGGTGGCGGGTGGCGGATACCCGATGGGTGGCGGGTTCGCGGGTATCCGCCAACCCGCGGGTACCCGCGGGTCGCGGGTATGGTGGAGATCTCATACCCGCGGGTACGTTCGTGGTTGAAAACTAGTACCCGTTTAGTTCGCGGGTACGAAAATGGTTTGGCCATATCCGCGCCCGCCCGACCCGATTGCCATCCCTAATAAACCCATACAATATAGTCAGATAAGCAAACACGTAATGTACGACCTACTCAAGACTAGAAAAAAGAAAAAGAAAGCTAGTAGAGTAAGTTGTACTAGCATCTGTTAGGAGGTGATTGGTATGATGGAATGGAGGGTGGAATGGAATGGCCATTCCTTCCTCCATTCCATTCCTTTGCTTGGTTCGTATTGTGATTAGGAATCGACATTCCGTTTGGAATTACCATTCCATTAGGAGATGTATTAGTCATTCCTCTCTAATCAAAGGTATTAGCCATTCCTAGGCTCCAAACTAATTATTCAATTTTTTTTTTTTTGATATTTTTCATTAAGACAAAATTAATTAAAATATTTATTATTTTGTTAATTTTACTATACATCACACCTCTCCCCTGCCAAAAAAAATGTTAAATTTTTTATAATATTTAAAAAACTGTTTTTAATAAAAAATATATATTATTAGAAAGATTCATTAAATGATATAAATTATATATTTTTAAATTTTTTGATATTATTTATTTGCTATGCAAAATGAGTTATTTTATAATTTAAAATTTTCATTCTAATTTAGATTTTATTGCTATATGATTTTATTTTTGATTGTTATAACTAGGGGTGTAAGTGAACCAAACTATTCGCGAACTATTCGGAACTCTGCTCGATAAAAGTCGTTTCAAATTTGTTCATTTACTAAACGAACCGAACTCGAGCCTCAAACCGAGCTCGAATAATTTTTCGAGCCGAACTCGAACCTAAAGGTATTCGGTTCGAAAAGTTCGCGAACATGTTCGAATATAATTTAATGAATCGAGCTTCGATTAGTTCACGAACTTTGTTAACGAATTTGTTCATGAACTTTAAAAACGAGTCGAACTTCAAATATTTCACGAACTTTATATACGAACTAGTTCACGAATTTATCAAAATAATATAAAAATATATAATATTAACAAAATAATTTAATAAACGAGTTTTTTAACGAACTCGAATATTTAACGAACTCGAGCCGAGTTCGAGCTCGGGTTCGAATTTACTATTAAATTGAATAATTTACAAACCGAACTCGGGCTCGTTTTTTATTTATCGAACTGAACTCAAGTTTGATTTTCAAAACTCGAACCGAACTCGAGCCTTCGAAATTTTAATCGAGCCGAACTCGAGCCTGACAATATTCGGTTCAGTTCGATTCGATTACACCCCTAGGTATAACTTAACATACACGTTTTAGTAGGTGTGAGCAAAATTAATCAAACTCAAATATTTGATTGCTTGGATTTTATTTCAAAACCAAATCAAAAGAATATACAAAAATCGAATTATTTTTTAATATTAAAATATAATTTATTTTTATCAAATAAAATTATTTTATCATATATAATTTTATTATTTTTATTATATTTTATAATATAATTTAAATTTTAAAATTATTTAATAAATTAAATGTGATAATTTATTCACTTCATTTTTATTTTAATTTTTTCTAGATTTACAAACTATGAAATTCAATAAATATATAATGTTTATTATCATTTGAAGATATATGATAATATTTTAATAATTTAAGTATTGTGATTATAATTTTTAATTTAGATTTTTAATTTTTTAGTACATGATAACTATTGAAGATATAAATGAATGATTATTTTTTTTAATTAATTATTTTAAAATTAAATGGAATAAGTTACGAAATAAAATATTTGGATAAATCGAACTAAATCAAAATAAATTTTGTTAGTTTGGTCTAGTTAATTTTTTGTTTGGTTGAACTATCTTTTTCGATCCATTTTTATTAATCTGGTTTGGTTTGATTTTTTAGACAAAATTGAACCATGTATCCGAATGTTCACCCCCACGTTTTATATCCTATATTGAAATTTATATATTTTTTTGAATTATTTTGGTCCATAAAAACAATTGAAAAAAAAAGAAAAAATAGAGAATTTCGACAATTTTTTTTAACATAAATGATAATAATAAATTTACTTGGAATATTAAAAGTATGATTTCGCATTACAATATAAATATAATATATTTATTTACTTTATTTGTAGTTATCAATTATAAGGATTAAATTAATAAATAAATTGTCATTCCATTCCATTCTTATTCCTTATACATACTAAGCATAGGAATAGATTAACAATTTCATTACATTCCACACTTCATTCCATTCCACACTCCATTCCACTCCTACCTTATTCCATTCCATCATATCAATCACCTCCTTACAGTTATTTACTACTATTCTAGTAAGTCATTTTCAACCAGGATCGAGGGGTTGTGGCCCCCTCCCTCTCTCCCATTTTGAAATTAATTATCTACCTATACTTGTCTATTTTTACACTCCCATTCCCATATATATCATATTGCTTATGCGTTTGATTCACGTTAGCCATTGTTAGACTATTCAATTTAATTTAGCATGCTATTTCATGTCTCTAGTTATTAGTTATTACCAATACCACCAGAAAGCAAAGCATGAAGAAAGAAAGAAAAAGGAGAGGCATGCATATTTTGCGGGAGTGGAGTGGAGTGGCGCACGAGCACCGCCACCTCCCTAATAATATTGGTGTCTTCTCCTCTCCTTCGCTGTAAACGTAGTCGCTTACGGTGGCAGCACGTGCTCTCCCCACTCTTGCCGCGCCATTATAGCTCCACAACTACAACTGCACTCTCAACCTGTTTACTTTCTTCATTTTATCTCTATTTTATTTATTTCCTTCATTTATTGCTCTATCGGTCCCCCCACCCCAATCAACCAACTACTCTCTTCATTCAGTTTCTTGCATCCTCCTTTCTCTTATTTTTACTCTACCTATCTCTTTCTCTCTTCATTATCCTCTTGCTTCTTGCTTCTTGCTTCTTTTCTTTTTTGTTGGGCCTCGACTTTCTGCAACGTCTGTTTCCATTACATTCTCCCTTTTTGGTTGTTGCGATTTCAATACTCTATCTGTGTTACAGGTCACTGCATTTATTTCTCTTTTATTGCATTGCATTGCATGCGCTCTTATTTTTATTGTTTGATTTCATACTGTACATGCTTTAAGAAGATCCCAGAAAGTCCAAACGAGATTAAATTGAGAGAATTACACGTTACTTGCTTTTTTTGCCTTTCTTTCTATGTGCTTTTGTTTCTCTTTATCTCTTGTAATGAAATCTCTCTTTTGGATTATGTTGGTTGACCTAACACTGTTCACAATATTCAAATAACGGCCAAAACATTGATGTGCCAATTCAATTCCCTTTCTGTCTTTCATTTACTCATCTCTCCCCTTCTTCTTCTTCTTTTCGGAAATTCACAGACATGGTAGAGATTCAGACAACTATTTGAGGGTACGTTGACCTCAGACTGTAAGAAAAATGGGAGCCGAGTTCATTTTCTCAGCAATTCTGGTGTACTCTTGTCTGTTGTGGCCTGCAACAACCGAACCCGTTGAAGATAAACGCGCTCTCCTCGATTTCTTGAACAACATTTACCATTCACGCAAGCTGAATTGGGACAACTCAACTTCTGCTTGCAGTAACTGGACTGGAATCACCTGCAGCAGTGATAATTCGAGAGTCGTAGCGGTACGGTTACCCGGTATCGGACTCAAAGGAATCATCCCTTCCAGCACTCTCAGCCGCTTACCTGATCTCGAAATCTTGAGCCTCAGATCCAACGCCATCACTGGCTCCTTCCCTGCTGATCTTTTGCAGCTTCCGAATTTGGTCGGTCTTCATCTTCAGAGCAACGCTTTCGAGGGTCCCTTGCCGTTGGATTTGTCGGTGTGGAAGAATCTCACGGTGTTGAACTTGTCGGAGAATGATTTCAATGGGACTATTCCAAATTCAGTTGCGAATTTGACGCATCTTATTGTTTTGAATCTGGCTCACAACTCCCTCTCTGGTGACGTTCCTGATATTAATATCCCCAGCCTGGAGTTCTTGGACTTGTCCAATAATAATCTCTCTGGAGTCTTGCCTCGATCACTCTCTAGGTTTCCGAGTTCATCCTTCACTGGTAACAACATCTCCTCTTCTTCTAATTCGCCGTCTCCTCAACCACTGGTGAAGCATTCATCTAAATTTAGTGAATCCGCGATCTTGGGGATTGTTATTGGCAGTTGTGTGTTGGCGTTTATGTCAATTTCCATTCTGTTGATCCTTACTAACAGAAAGGAAAAGGAAGAAGATGATGATGTGAAGGAAAAACCGGTGAAGAATGTGTCTTCCGAGGCCAAGGATGGGAATGATGTGAATAACAAGCTTATATTTTTTGAAGGTAGTAATCTTGCATTCGACCTCGAGGATTTGCTGAGGGCTTCCGCTGAGGTTCTTGGAAAGGGAACGTTTGGCACCACGTACAAGGCGGCGTTGGAGGATGCCACTATAGTTGCAGTGAAGAGGTTGAAGGAAGTGGTGGTGGGGAGGAAGGAATTCGAGCAGCAAACGGAGGTGGTGGGAAGCATCGTGCATGAGAATGTGACTCCTTTGAGAGCTTACTACTATTCCAAAGATGAAAAGCTCATCGTCTACGATTATCACAATCAAGGAAGCGTCTCCTCCTTGCTACACGGTACGCACCTCACTCACAAACTAACTTCAACCACCATTATTAACATCTACTTAGCAATGGATTAATCATCATCATCGCTTGTGCAGCCAAAAGAGGTGAAAACCGTGTCCCGTTAGACTGGGACACACGCCTGAGGATTGCGAAGGGAGCGGCTAAGGGCATCGAGCACATCCACTCGCAGGGTGGAGGGAAGCTCGTTCACGGAAATGTGAAGGCCTCCAACATTTTCCTCAACTCCAAGCACTGCGGGTGCGTGTGCGATCTCGGGTTAGCCACGATGATGAACCCGACTGCATCGCCAGCGACGCGGAGTGCTGGGTACCGTGCACCGGAAGTGGTGGACACTAGGAAGGCGACGCAAGCGGCTGACGTTTACAGTTTTGGAGTGGTGCTGTTGGAGCTTCTGACGGGAAAATCCCCAGTGGTGGGGTCTGGTGGGGAGGAGGCCGTGCATTTAGTGAGATGGGTGCACTCGGTGGTTCGGGAGGAATGGACGGGTGAAGTGTTCGACGTGGAGCTGCTGAGGTATCCTAATATAGAGGAAGAGATGGTGGCGATGCTACAAATAGGGATTAGTTGTGTTGCCAGATTGGCTGCGCAGAGGCCTAAAATAGGAGACATCGTCAAGTTGTTGGAGGACATTAGAGGAAACACTCGATCTATTGGAAGCAGATCTTCAGCTTCGACGACTCCGGCTCTAACGCCGCCTGTTACTCAGATGGGATCACCTTCTATTCGTGATTAGGTTATTGCTTTAATAATTTTTTTCTTCTCTTACTATTGTTCTTTGATTCTTAACTTATAATTGGTTCAGTTCTCGTGCTTAGTTACTGGCCATGGGCCATGGCTCAGTTTGTATTATTGATTATCTCTGACAATTCGGTGCCCAGAGAATTGTTGATAAACCTCATTCGGTGTCAAGTTGAAAAACAAGGTATACAAGCTCACTCATTTGAATGTTTTTTATGTCCTCTCTCTGCAGCTCATGTTTCTTGGTTCTACTTGAGAATTGAAACAAATAAAACAGAAATTTGAACCATATCCTAGTTCCAGCTTAGTTCTACAATCGAATTATATATTGTATAGCTACTGCGTTCAACTTGCTGATTCAAGTTAGTAATTGCTGCACAAAACCATATTTTTCAGAAAACGAAACGGTGTGCAGTACTCACAAAAGAGGGAATCAATCCTCTATAATAAATCGTACTATTATTTAGGCACAATAAATAATAAATTGGGCATCTTAAAGGTACTACAAATGATAAATTGATCGTCTTCGTTTCTATGTTGATCTACTATATACTACCCAACTTCCGCTTTTCTTGGCTGTCAGAAGGCAGAGGATTAATTTGTTCAGAACTAAATGAGATGCATAGAAAATTCATTATCGCCAATGATCCTGATATGGTGACCTTAAATCGATGACTCTGTAGCAACAAACATACTCGCTACTGAGTATAAAACAACCATACTGAATGGGAAACTCATCCCTGAACAATTTGAGTTTTAACACCACCTAAGATAGTGCAAGAAAAACAAAGGGAGAGATTAGTTGGTATCACAACTAAGCAGAACTAAAGCATATACGTCTGCTACATCAAATAAGACTGGGAAAATAAGTATACCTTCTACTTCCTCAAATCGGACTTCCTTAACTACTTCTGCAGCTGCATTGTACTCAAATCTGCAGGTATTTAAATCAACTGATTAAGCCAAAGCTCAAAAAGCAGCTTTGTTCTCTCTTTTATAGTGTGCAGGGACTTTAAATTGCATCTTAACCTGGTTTAGAGCAGATAACCAATCTTTAGTGGTCCTACGCATATAGATATCCGAGAAGCTTAATTTGAAATGAGTATAATCAAGCATTGTGTCTTAATCCTGTTATACGAGTCTATTTTACGTTCTATAAGGCACTCGGGTAATGCAAACAAAAAAAAAAACTATATCAGGGTATATAACACATAAAACGTGTGACATACGATCTGTCTATCAATCACAATGTTATGGTTCAATGGTTAGCCACCTTATTAGTGCTAAGAAGCAAGAGAAATGAGTATAAATGCTGAAGAATATCGTACACCATACAAAGGTAGGAAAGAGTTCTGTTCTCAAGAGATCTGGACACTGTCTAAGTGTGTAACAGTGTAAGAGATTTCATTTGTTTTTTGTAATTTGATAGCATGAAAAGAGCTAGCTGAACATAAACGAAGACAACCTAAACAAATTACCTGTTTGCTAAGCCGACCTCGAGTTCATAATCCGACGCACTCTTTGTAGCATCCACTAAAACCGTCACTATTTCTGTCTTTCTAGTACTAGCCATGAGTAGGTCATACTCTGTGGGAATAATAATGGCAAAGAAATTGTCGCTTAGTTCACTCAAACACATTTTCTCAACAGCAGCCAAGGCTATCCTTCTTTTTAGTGCATCAGTATCTGGATCCGCAATGTAGATGGCAAAATCAGTTACGAGAAGTATACGACGCTTCATCTTGCCTGAGGCAGTGAACTTTATAGCTTTATCCGCAAACAAGACTTTTCTGTCACCTGTGCGATAATTCAACAGAGGAAAAAACACATTTGGTGAACATGAGTACCAAGAAAAGTAGACACATAATCTATTCTTTAAAGCCTTAAACATTTCTAAAACAGTGACAAAATTAAAGCTTTGAGCCAGGGGACTGCTTAGAATGTGCGTTCCATATACGAATACATATCTTTGATCGTTGTGTCGATATTAGGCACTGAAAATCAGCACTATGCAAAGAATGGCTATTAAAGTAGTACCAACGCTTTGTGTTGTTTTTAATGACATAACAACACATCACACCTCAAAAAAAAATGAATTAGAAACCTCCCAACTCAAATCTCTGCTACCAACATAACCTATAAGAAAAAAAACGAAAGTACACCCCGGCAAATTCTAATTATGGAGAATTCAAAACGCAGAAGAAGAAGTTGAACCCAAGCAATCACGAAACCCACAAAATTTTCCAGATAAATCAATCAAACCTTGTTTCTCGAGGATCTTCATAAGATGGGGTCTGGATCGAACATCGATGTAATCACCCTGATAATCCTGAAGACGAGAGGCTTTCCGTCTAACTTTGACTCCCATAAAGGGGTCAAGATCCTCCGACACATTGATGCTCGATGACCGCAATTCCGAGCCGTCGTTGTCATCATCTAGGGTTTCGCCGTCATCGTACCGAGGTTCCGGCAAATCAATTTGGATCCGACGGTTCGAGTTCAATCGCGACATTTGCAGAATGCTTCCAGAATGAGAACCTTCTGTACAGAACCGCTAGGCGGCGGCGGTGAGCGACGTCCCCTTATCTCTCTGACCGTAAACGCCGATCCGACAGGTAAATAATAATTTTCTGAAATATGTATAATTTTCAAAAAGTACACAATATTATTAATAATGATAATCAAAGAAATATTACAAAGAGCATGTTCTTATTTTTGTCTAAGCTGTAAACATTACACAAACTTTATATGTATATTTCTCAAAATATGTATATAAATTTCTTATTATTTTAAAAAATTATGAGCTTGCCAGAAATGAACCGGAACAAAGTTATTTGTCCAACTATATGTCAAGAATCACAACAAATTCATTTGTGGTTTATAAATTGTTTTCTGCCAATCACATAACGTAAGCATTGGGAGTATTTGATTGAAAATTCAAACCCCACACACAGTACTTATGTTTTAATAATTTTTAAATAAATAAATCTAAGCAAGAATTAAATGTTCATAGGAAAGGCTGCGTGAATGTTAAATTCAGCTATTAAATGGACCTCAATTCTCCATTTTATTTTTTTCGCTGCAAAATTCATTCACCACAATTTAATTAAAACTTTAAAATTACATTAATTCAAAAGTCCTAATTTACACTAACAATTTAATTTAAAATTACAATAATTTAGAAGTCATAAATTACTTACTAGAATTAAAATTTTACAATAATGTTAAAGTCTCAAATAGTCAAATTACTTAACTAGAATTAGAATTTAAAACATAACAATAATCTAAAAAATTTAAATGAATTAATTAGAAAATCGAAAAAAAAAAAAATCACTCATGTTTGATTTATCTTGTCGCATGCTTCTCATGTCTTCTTCTTTGGCATGAATTAGAGATTTATTACCCTCTGCCAATATAACAATATGAGTATTAAATTACACTTTTGGATGAGCATTTACAGTTGTTTATTGGTAAATAAATGAAGGGTTACGGGTATACATTCATATTTTATGACATTATACTATATACAGCCCATTTATTACCGTTAACACAGTAATAATAAAACTGATTCGTGAATTCAATTGCATAATTATATTGTCCTTGTTGTACATTAACAATTTTGACCTTACAGTGAAACACTAAAAATCACCCCTAAAATCCAAAGGTAGACGTATTTACCCCTAAAGAAACATGATCCTAATTCCTACATGAATCGTCTGTATTCTTTTTATTTAAATTTACATATAATATGAAATTTTAATGTTCCACCGTTCTTTAAGCTCAAAATATCAATGAAAGCATCGGCTAACAAGGAAAAAGAGAAGGAATAACATGGTCTTTATTCTTTTTCTTTTTTTTGTCTTAATATTTTCTTTAAGAATGTGCAAACATGGTTGGTTTGAGCGATAGTGGGTGCATGGAGCCCACATGATGACCTAAGGAATCATCAACCAATGAGAGGGTGAACTGTAATGTCGACATACTGAATATCCCCTCTAAAGAAAAGAAAGAGAAAATTATTCTCCAATAGCTTTTTAGGGAAAATAATTGTATTATCCATGAACCAGTAGTATCCATCCTTGTATAAAAGTGCTTTCCTCTCCTCAGGTCAAAAACAATCCTACTCCAACAAAAGAAAAGAAAACAAAAGAAAAGAAGAAGAAAATTCTATCATTCGTTTAGAAATAAATTTTTTCATCTCCACCGGGGGAGCCCTTGAATCTATAGGTATCAATTTTCGTGATTGTTGACGGATTATACATGTGCGATTTTTTTTTCAACACGACTGATCTGTGAAGTTTGTTTTGTTGGATCGCAGAAAAAGGCTCATGGCATCGAAGAGGATCTTGAAGGAGCTCAAGGATCTTCAGAAGGATCCTCCTACCTCTTGCAGCGCTGGTATATATATCTATTCGTTCCTCTTAAAAAAAATAGTAATGTTTCGAGATTTGGAGGAACGGCGACTAGTGCACAATTCTCATTAATCTGCGTTTTCTTTGATGGTCTTCTGATGAATTGGACTTTGTGGGGGTTGGAAATTTAAATTGTGTGAAATAATTGGTTCTAGCTAGATCTTTGCGAGATGCTTTGAGTTTGTTTAATTTGAAATTGGTTCATTGTTGCTAGTCTTTCTTAGGTGCCTTTGGCGCCTTTGCTATATATGTACTCAGGGCTTTATGATTCCTTTTCTTAATGTTCACGGCATGTTTCTGTTTTGGGGTTTAGGGGTGAAGGTCCTTGAGGTGGCAAAATTTAAATAGAACGATCCATCCCATTTTGTATGATAGACAGCTTCTTTATCTAAAAATATAAAATTTATTGCTTTGAGTTGTAGGGATCTATTGACTTTGTACAATTTTAAGTATATCATTAGTGCAATTTAGCAAGTTTGGCTGTAACTTCCCTTTAAAGTATTAGATGTATCTACTCGCACATGAATTTTTGTTATCTTATATACAGCTTAGTTTTGATTAGGGGTAGTTAGATGTTGGCGCCTTTGCTAATGTTTCCCCTAACCCCCAGGTTAAAATCAATATAAATCTTTTACATTATTCTATTTCTTGCAATCTTCCAGAACTGGAGGAACTATAAGAATGTAAGATATGATTGTCTGCAAATGAGCTACCTTATTGTAATGCTCAGTGGCAGTGAAAATTGTTTTGTAGGAAAAAGTTGAAGTGTTATGCACAATTTAGCTGAATGGCCAGTTTTGTTGATCTTGACTCATTCTTTAAGCTGAGAAAGTGAATCATAGTCTTGAGAATTTAAACATGGCAATACTTTCTGATTATATTACTTTCTATTTGTTGAATAGGTAGTCCAAAATAGTTTATAAATTCATCCAAATGCTATTTGTCATGCTTGTATATATACTGTTCATCCACATGATTTACCTTCAGTCGACCTTCAATCATTTATCTTGAAGATGTCTTGTTACACGACCATATCTGATATCTGATTTATGCTATTACCATTATCATCAGTATTGTAACTTTCAGCTAATGATGTATGCATACTCTCCATATGTCAGGTCCCGTTGCTGAGGATATGTTTCATTGGCAAGCTACCATTATGGGTCCTCCAGATAGTCCATATTCTGGAGGTGTCTTCCTGGTAACCATTCATTTCCCCCCAGATTATCCTTTCAAGCCTCCTAAGGTGCGCCACTTTACCTAATTTGCCTGTTCAGTTTTTGTTCTTTCCAAAGAATACAATATCACTAGTTTATTATTCATATTTGTGCTTATCCTTTTTCACTACACGAAATTTGGTATCTTTCCTTCAGCAGCCACATCAAGATCTATGTTTACGTAGTCATTTTCACCAATTTTGTAGGTAGCTTTCAGGACAAAAGTTTTCCACCCAAATATCAACAGCAACGGGAGCATATGCCTAGATATATTGAAGGAGCAGTGGAGCCCTGCACTAACCATTTCAAAGGTTGGTTTTCCTTTTAACTAACCTCTGTAGCTCTTTGTTATGAGGTTTAACTTATACCACAAAACTTCTGATTGAATGGATCCTTTCATGATATTTTGGGTTATATATACATGCTAAAAATTCACGTTTCTAGGTGTTGCTCTCTATTTGTTCGTTGTTGACGGACCCGAATCCCGATGACCCTTTGGTGCCTGAGATTGCACACATGTATAAAACAGACAGGACCAAGTATGAGACCACTGCAAGGAGCTGGACCCAAAAATACGCCATGGGTTGATGATATTTCTGTAGTAATGCCGAATATGGTCTTGCATTCAACTATTTCGTTTTTTCATGTAATTTTTCTTTTTTATTGTAAGTGTGAAATAGCCTTGTATGTGTTTCAAGTCCTACATTTGGACATAATAGAACTTTATAATTGTTGTATATTTATTGAACTTCAAAACATTTTCAGCTGATAGTATCTCACGAGTTTTATACGTATAATGTTTATTAATGCATTCCCTATTCAGAAATAAATTTTATTTAGGTGTAAAAGATATGGCCCGGGTGTCCACAACGGTCCCTTTTTCTAGTTTCATAAAATAAAAACTGGAAAAAAATACCATTGTGAAAGAAAGAAACTAGTTCTTAAAATGAAAATAAAAACCAAGTTTGGAACTGGAAGCTAGTTTTTATTTTATAAAAGGGCGTCTGATTAATAACGCGTGCGCCACACACGCTATTTGATTGGTGCGGTGGGCGCACGCTAAAGTATGAGAAGGGAAAAAAGAATTGATGCATTTTACTTTTG
>JAPKLX010000054.1:0-43073 GCA_026898415.1 Leonotis leonurus
GGGGTTATTCCTATAGAAGTCAATTCTATAAATAGTATAGGATGAAGACCAAGATTTCAAAACCAAGAAGGAATCGATCCGCTGTAACAGACAGCGACCAGATCGATAGTTACAGCGAAGCACCAGATCGATAAAGTCATCAAACCACTAGATGACATCACTCTACACATCATACTATCTTTCCACGTCAAAAATGAAGTCCATCCAACAGGGATTGGAAAGAGGAACTTCATTTGACACAAAGAAGGAAAGAAGACGTTAGCAATCTGCTTTCCATAACTTGAAGATTAAGTCAACATTCTCTACATGGCAAGAACAGATATGATGGATATCATTGATTGGCAATCTACAATCAATCTCATACCAATCAACAACGGCTAGAATTTTAAAATTCAATGCCTATATATATTTGGAGCTACGGTCTGGAGAAAGATAGAGAATGCACGCGAGCTAAACTATCAACTTACTCTCAAGCTTCCTACCTTGATCTAGATTAAGAGCTTCAAAAGAATTGTGATTCTACATCACACCAATCAACCTCGATTCAAGTCTGTCTTATCGAGAGAAAGGAGATCCCCCTGCTAGCTAGTAGATTTCTAGTGGTAACGTAGAGGTAATCTGTTGTAAAGGGACACGATCCTTATTTCGTGCATAAGTATCTCTCTAGCATTGATTGATACTTGTGACTCGTTCTCCACGAGTATAAATAAGCAAGAGTATCCTAGTAGTGGATAATCTGGTCTAGATTTGACCAGATCGTGGACGTAGGGATTTCCCGAACCACGTTAAACAACTGTGTTCTTTACATTCCTGCATATTTACTTTTAGTTGTTTATTATTCTAATCTTCTGCACTATCATACATATCTGCATCTTAATCAATCTGCTTAACAATCTGAATAATTCATAAGGTTTTCTAAACAAGAGCACTCATTAAATCCACCATCTTTCCGCACACACAATACTTTGAAAATAATAAGATCACTCTTATTATTAGCTAAGTATTTACACTAAGAGAGCAATCTGTTTGGACTAAACTGGTATCGATCTGTGTATCAATCTGCTTAGTCATCTGCCGAGCAATTTCTTATACAGAATAGCTTGAACTCTCTAATATTTTGTTAAGTAAACTAAAAAGTTTGTATTTGGTGTATTTCCCCCCCCCCCCCATACACCAAACCTTGCTCTTTCGGGACCAACATGAAGCATTTTTGTAATCAGATTTTCAAGAAGCTTATGAAGAAAAATGGCATCAAGTATAAAATGGCGACTTTGTATCACCCTCAGACATCTGGACAGGCTGAAACGAGCAACAATCAGATTAAGAAGATCTTAGAGAAGACAGTTAAGCCTTCGAGGAAAGATTGTGCTCTTAAGCTCAGAGATGCGTTATGGGTATACCGAACCGCCTTTAAAATGGTGTTAGGTATGAGCCCATATCACTTGGTGTATGGAAAGGCGTGGCATCTCCCCGTTGAGATCGAGTACAAAGATCTTTGGGTGATCAAGTTCGCAAATATGGAGCTACGAAAGGCAGGAGAGGAACGACTTCTAGAAATGTCGGAGCTTGACGAGCTAAGGAATGAGGAATATGAGAATGCCAAAATTGATAAGGAGAAAGTGAAGACAATCCATGACCGGAATATTTTGATGAAGGATTTCGAAGCGGGAATGAAGGTTCTTTTGTTCAATTCCCGGCTTCGGTTATTTCTGAGCAAGCTCAAGTCACGTTGGAGCGGCCCGTTTGAGATCAAAGAGGTATTTTCATATGGTGTAGTCGAGCTTTTAAATCCACGGAGGAAGGAGACGTTTTGGATCAATGGACAGAGGGTGAAGCCATATCTTGAAGACGAGCTACACAAGAGGAGAATCGAGGCTCTAGTTCTCGATGATGTGGTTCAAGGATGAATAAAGACATGTCGAGCTCGAGACAATAAACGAGAACTTCGTGGGAGGTAATCCACGTGAAACATTTTAATTTTTCGTACCTCTCATTTTATTTTCATTAGTTTAATTTCCATTTGTTTCATTTTGTGTTAGTTTATATATAGAAAAAAAAACAAAGAAAAAGGGGGTGAAAAATCTTATATTCTCGTGTTTGTGCAGGACACAACGCCCGCGTGGCTCGAGTGGGTGCTGGAGAGGTGCTTCGGGAAGGACAGGAGGCTAGGTCGGTTCCAGCACCCGCTGGAGAAGGATAGCGCGGAGGATAGAATGTTGGGGCCAACAGGCGCTTGAAGTGCGCTTTGGATGGGACAGAGCCAGGGGGTCCAGCGGTGCTAGACCCTCAGCGGGCGCTGGCCTGGTGACGAGCCCATTTTTCATACTCTTTTTTAGTCTTGTTTTAGGTATAGATCGAGTCTTTTTCCCTTTATATGTGTTGTATTTTGTGTCTGGAAGGACACAAGTCTAGGGCAGGCAGGATTCAGGTCATCTTAGGAAAGAGGTAAGATTACACGCGGGGGAAGCTTGGGCAATCTGAAGCTCAAGATAGAGTACCGCCCGAGATCACTCTGCAGCAAAAGGAGACCAAGGGGGCACGCTGACCAAGATAAGAGAACAAGCTGAGCAGCTGGGGGCGCGGAAGACGAAGGGTAAGAAGCTGGGATTTGCGGCAGATTTCTTTCCTTCCGCGAAAAAGGTAAGATATCTCTCTTTCCTTCCACGAAATATCTGGGGAATCGAGAGTATCTTCCTATATGCGGAAGATCTGACCGGGAACCCTAGCAACCACCACCATGAAGCCCAGGCCCACGGAGACTCCTATTTAAAGCCATGGTTCGAATCAGAGATACATGCATAGACATACGAGATGCTTTAATATTCGAGGAGGGGCGACGCCCAGCTTCTAGTTTAGTTCTTTTATTTCTTATGAGTGATTGAGAGGAAAAAACAAGTCCTACTGGTAAACACTTTTAATATTTTGTTATGTTTTTGGCCTTGCCATAGGTTGGTCCTGGCAAGAGGATCTTTTGGTAACATTTTATTTCAGTATTTAATATAAGTATGATTTTATTTATTTCATCCTTGTTCTTTATTTTCCGTATGAGTAGCTCGGTTATTAGACTTGACTTGGGAAAGATGAATTGAGTACGAACTTATAACGTCTTGAGAGGTCTAACTGTGCATATAGTTGTTTTTTCCATTCTTCTTCCTCATTTCTCTCCCAAACTCAAACCCTAGCTCTTCTCCACTCCTAATTCCTCATTTAAACTTCAAATTTTTTCTACTCATCATCTCACATTCCTTATTCTTCACTTTTCTCACAATTCCATCCACCAAAAACTCAAAATCTCCACCAACCCTCTTCAACACTCTTTTTCTCCATATTCTACATTTCCACTCCAAATCTCACTTCCACTACTCAATTCCTCACTCCATCCATCACATTCCCTCCTTTCTCCCTCAATTAACCTCTCAATGGGTCAAAACAAACAAAAATGGATGGAGCTCGAAATTAGGGAAACCGCGGAGGAACACCAAGAGAAAACTCAAATCAACATGTAACGGGGCTACGCCGGCTGCACTTTTCCGGTATAAACCACCACTATTGAAGGTAGCCACCATTTACGTAATTTACCTTTTACTCCTACCGGTCATTTTGATTGGAACTTGATTAATACTTTGCATATTCGTACACTCTTGCATGCTTACCTCAAAAATTTGAACTTGCTCAAATTAGTTGAAAGCAGTTTAGAGGTTTATTCTGAATTGTATTACGAGATGATATAGACTTTTAGTTTGGGCCCTGGGAACAACACTATGCATTGTAGACTGTTAGGAAATCAATTTTATATAACTTGTTCCATCATGCACTCTGTTTTTGGCTTCTCGTCCTCGAGAGGGGCAACTACTGCAACTCCAAAAGAGTTCAATCCAGTGTTTGGCATGAACTCACGAGATTCTATAACTGGAACCCCAATGGTACCCCTAGTAATTTTATTAGGGATAATGCACTTTGCTTGTTGCACAAATTCATTACTTATAATATTTCTGGTAAAGAATCTGCCAACAAAGTGAGTGAGAGGGATGTTTCCTTCTCCATGCCGCCAGACATGGCCAGAAGGTATGCATTGCATTCTTCCTTTGGGGTAAATTGGATGCCATCCAAAAGAGGAAAAAATCTCATCCCTCCCTCGCCTATGTTACCCTTCGCCTTGCTCTGCATTTTAATTTACAGGTACCCACGTCCTCCCTGACACACATTCTGAGTACACCCATATCATTTGTCATCCTAAAAAATGGAGGCCTACTTGCATTAGAGAACGAGTTCGTGCAATACGAGCAACGAGACCATGTTCTACGCTTTAGAGCTTTGGAGCGTGAAGGCGGAGCCGGCCCTTCTTCTAAGGCTGGCCCCGATGTTGACGAGGGCACTGGCGGTGAAACAGTTATGGAGGAGTAGGCCTACAAGGGTGTAGATTTCAGAGGATACCTCAGAGGCTATGATGGAGGGTACCCACGGTGCTATGCGAGTGGCTCCCAGAGTGGCCAGTACGGTTACGGGATTGACTACCCTTCCGGGGATGCCTTCAACAGGTTCCAAACTGATTTGTTCATCAGGATGGATACCCATCACACCACCCTCACCTCTGTTCAGGCTGAGGTTCGTGCACTCGGTACCGAGTATATGGAGCAGCGCACTATGCTACAGGCACTAGGGACTCAATTCCAGTCCCTCGATACCTGCTTCAACTCTCTTGAGGATTAGTGGGCGAGATGGACAGGACTTAACCCTCCACCACCACCACCACCACCATCTGATCAATATCAAGATCTTTAGGATCCGCATGATCTGGCATATTAGGTTGTTTCTTTCTTTTTCATTTTTCATTTTTCTTTATTTTCTTTTTCCTATTGTTTTCGTGCAGTTTTATGCTTTGTGTTTCTTTGTCTTCATGTGTGCAGGTATGCAACTTTGGAAGCTTTTTGGTTTCTAGCTCGTTGTCGATTTTTCATCAATCACCAGGGAAGTTTCTTTTCTCCTTTCTTTTTACATACTACGAGGGCGTAGCATGATTTTAAGTGTGGGGGTTGTTGTTTTTCTTGATGATTGTGTCCATATTTATTTCTTGCATGATTGTCTCGTTTGAGTCTTTAGATGTCGTATACTCCCCTTTGCTTGACTAGATGTTTGTGTTCTTGCTTAACTTATTATCAGCATATGTCAATGATAATTGATATTAGCATGTCAAGCCTAAGTATGCAAGATTGTTGGTTGTAGAGCTTAGATTAACTTGTACGTTGATTATGCTTTAATTATTTGATCGAGTCCGTTTAGTGGGGCATGTGGCCTAGCTTGTCGACTTGAACCAATCATCATTCGAATTATGAGTGTTACTCCCGAGTCACTTGCATGTGTTATTCCCCTTTGTATTTTAAAATAAAATTAAAAAAATGAATAAAGAGAAGCAATTCTCCAAAAATAAATCGAATAATAATACGCTAGAAGGGCGTAAAATAAGTTGACGAGTCGAGTTCGTGGGTCCTACTCCTCTTATCCTCAATAATGAGTACGGGAAACCGCGTTGGGCCACTCGATGTTTACACCCAATGATCATACCCTTATACACTCTTGATCATCTTCTTAAAGAATTTTAGGGGGATTTGATGTGTTCAGTGTTAAGAAGATGTGAAAATGTGTGTATATCGTGATTGCGTATTTTTCGATTGGTTTGGTTTGCGGGCAACGCTACAGTCTTGATTGAATGGTTTAGTGTGATTGATAGCCGAGTTAGTCTAAGTTCTTGTATTGAGGTATGAACGGATGTGGGCTTGCGTGTTGATTTTGACTTGACTCGAGTGTGTTTGTGATTTGTTTTTGCTTGAGGACAAGCAAGTAATTAGTATGTTTTTGTCATCATTTTAGTTGTGTTTTGAGTCGTGTGTTATAGTCCTTTTAGTGATTGCGTTTTGTTTTAGTTCAATTTTATGTCGATTGTTGATTTCGTTTGATAGGTGGCTTGGTGGTGGAATTGTGTCAAAATAGTGCTAAGGAGTGCAAGTTGATCCGAGAGAGCAAATTGGGTGAGCCAGGTCAAGCCAGAGGTGCGGGAGAAGCTCGGGGCGAGAGTCGGGGGAAGCCAAGGCCACCCCGCGGGCACTGGGCATGCAACGCCCACTAGGGTGGCATTCAGAAGTTGGGTAGAACGTTGGGCTGTCAGCGCGTTTTGGAGAGCCAGCATCAGGGGTCCAGCAGGCGCTGGGCTGTCGAAGCATGCGGGACAGAAGCTGGCGCGCAGCGGGCGCTGGACCCCCAGCGACCGCTGCGCGCGAATTAAGAGCACTTTCTAACGATTTAATTAGGGATTTTTAGTTATTTCTTGTACGCACTTTCATTATTTTCTCTCTCTAACTTTATTTCATCGCTTTCTTAGTTCCTAGAAGTACAATTTCCTTCCGATTAAAGTGTGGATTGATGCTTGGATATTGAATTGGATTTAGTACGTTCTTTATTTATGGATTAATTTCTTGATTTCTTTCCAATTACCATGAGTAGCTAAATTCTATCTAGGGTTTAGATATTCTAATTTCTTCAATTGATATCACAATCCATGTATGCTTGTTGATTAATTCTCATGCTTAATTGAATTAGATGCTTGATCAACATTTGATTCGTCTTGAATGCTAGAATAGATTGAGAAATTATTCTTGTATTTGACCTAGATTAATCAACCCTTTTTCTAATCGGAGACGTAAGAATTGGAATTTGTTATTCAATAATAGTGTTCCCTATTATGTGATTCACGTAAGAGAGTTAGGATCACCGTTTAATTATTAAATACGTGAGTTAGATATTAAACAACCTTGGGGAATCTTGATTAAATACAAATGCATGATTGGATATGATATTAATTGTTGATAAATGAATGTCTAAGTCCTAGGCTTCGTCCCATTGATTTCATTGCTTCCTTTAATTGCTTTAATTAGAATAGATAATACATTATCAACTGGATAGAGTGTTTAGAGTTGTTTTAATTTGTGTCATATAGTATTTCAAATAGGTAAGCAATGTTTAGCTTTCCTACGAGATTCTACTAGAGTCAGTTTGTCGCATACAATAGACCTCGTTTAATTACGATAACCTAAGCATACGTTATAGGTTGAACAACTGCATTGGACGTTAAGAAGTTATACCTTTGAACATGACATATCGACCGAGCCTACTTAGCAGGTCCAATATTCATTAAGTTATTATAGGCTTCCACCTTGTCAATTTGAATCATATTCATTCTTTTCTGAAATTCTGATTGCTTATATGTATATGCAGCTTTTTTAAACAACTCAAGAGTAGTTTTACCAAATCTTTTTAAATTATTACTAAGATGGTATTAACAAAGACCATGAGTTGGTTTAGGAAATACAACTCTCATTGCATGCTCAATTGACACGTGTTGATCAGATACAATCAACGTTTGAGGCGTGCTCCCGTATGCTCTTCGTATCTTTGTCATAAAACATACCCAAGACTCATGATTCTTAATTAGGCCTATTCCGTACGTCAACGGATACAGTTGCTCATTTGCATAATTTGTTACTGCAACAAACATTATGTCATTATTCTTTCCCTTCAAGTGAGTATCATCAACTATTATTATCGGCCTCATGCATGTTCCAACTTATTTTAAACCTTCAGTACGCGGCGTTGTTTAGACCAGACTCACTGTCCAATAAAGGGACTCAGTAATGAGCACGAGAAATATTTCCAGCCGATATACTTCCAATTTATTTTATGAAATTGCTCGCAAGAGTACGAGTTCGTTATAGATTAATAAGTTAACCCTAAGTCGTATTCTCAAGGAAGGCTAAGCAGGGCTTTATCTATGTTGCAGAATAGAAAACAATTAAAAAGAAGGGGTTTTGATATTTTAACTAATCTAATTAATCTATCTAGGCGAATGAAATTAAAGAATTTAAAATACGAATTACCTAGGTGAAAATTAATAAAGCGATTAAATCCTAAATCTAAGAAAAAAGAATCAAGGAAACTGAATATAAACATGCCTTGAATTGATTAATTAACATGATTGAAAGGTTTGTAATAATGAATTGGAAATTAATCAAGAAAAGAGCAGAAAGAAAATAGATCATAAAGCAATAAAGAATGCAGTAAAAAAACTCACGAATGTAAAAGGTAAATAATGCATTAAAGTACTCCGGGTTTGAATCACGAACGAATTCACAACGAAAATTGAAAAAACAAACGGAATAGAAATCTAGACTAATAGTGTTTTCTCTCGTGGTCTAAACCCTAAAAAGTAAAAATGTGCCGGAAGTCCTCTGCTGAGATCGCGCGTGGAGGTTTAAATAGAGTAGAAAAATCCTACCTTGGTAGCGCCCGCTGGGGGCTAGCGAGCGCTACCTAGGCTCGCTGGAAGAATGGCCGAAGCAGGGGGCTAGCGAGCGCTGGGGACTAGCGCTCGCTAGGCCCTCTCTCTTTCTGTGACTTGGCTGCAAAGGGGTAGCGCCCGCTAGGGGGGTAGCGGTCGCTACCCCACTATTCTGTCTGCCTACAATTTCCAGGGGCCAGCAGTTGCTAGGGGGTAGCGGCCGCTAGCCCCCAGTTCTGTCTTGGTCCAGTTCTTTGGCCTAGCGAGCGCTAGGGGCTAGCGCCCGCTAGGTCCATCTTCAGTCAAGCACACAATTTGTCATTTTTTTCGTCTTTCGGTCTCGTTTCTCTTGTCAAGGCTCGTTAACCATTTTTTGTCGATTTTCACCTACAATGTAGCATATAGAAAATCAAAACATCAACTTGAACAACAAACATAAGCATTATGAGACCATACACACAATGGAAACGAGACCAAAAACGTATAAAACAATGCACAAGCCAAATATCGATCTACATGCACTAAGAGCCACAAATACATGACGGTATCTGTGATCGTGTTCGGGTTTTTCATCTCTAACATATGCAAATAATCAGGCAATAGTTGAAATGATTCATGATATTTACCATAAATCATCTCAACAACATGGTTTCTACCTCTAAGAGCCACATCATAAGGTACTTGCATACCAAACATAACCATCAACTCGTTCTGAATAACTTTGGGTTTCATGATTTCATTTTGTGTGGACCTTTTTCGGTCCAATGTTTGTGATACCATCACCGCACGTGTGCTCGCCACAAAACTTCATTACAAGCCACGACCCTCCATGAGAACAAGCACGCAGCTTGAATGAACAATTGCTGCTTAACTTTCATCGCCAATACAATCGGGTTGTGTCTTATCTAGTCACTCGATATTCTGTATTCTTTTCAAGATTCCACAAACCAACTATAATGTTAAGCTGTTTCTTGTCATCAAAAATAGATCATTCAGCCAACTCTTCTACTATCAGATTTTCTCCACAAAATAAATCTGAAGTCGTAGCATCAGGAGTGACCATTGGAATTAACCAATTGCTTAAGTATTGCTTCTAGGATACGGATTTCATCATTATCACCCGCACTAGGATACATAAATTCTAATAAATGTCGCATACCTCATTCCTCATGGATCCATGCAGCAAATTCGGCAAATATAGATCTGTTAAAGGTAAAATCAGTGTGATCCTTGGATTAAGAGTTCTCTGATGATGGAACATAATCATCATCATCGTCATCCTCATCATCCTCTTCATCGAGTCCATGTCTGCGTTCCTCTTCATGTTCCTGTCCCCGACCCTAATCCTGATCTTGACCCTAACCTTGACTCTATCCCTGTCCATATCCATATGCATCATTCAAGTCTGGAATATCATTTACTCTGCTCATCGAAGCGAAGTTCATGTCTCCAGGGAAAAAACACAAAGTCAATCCGACGAAGCTACAATCCTTCTAATATTTTCTAGTAAATCATTCAAGTTTGAGCTTTGGGATTGTCCACCTATATCAAACGAAGATTCATTGATATAATTAACATATACCATAGGACTTGCGATATTCATGCATAAAGCAAACAATTCTGCATCACTTCTCAAACGATATTTTCTCATCCATCCATTTCCCAATGTCGACAAGTAAAAGATTTCATACTCTGAGTCCGACAACACCAACATGTTGTTAATATTATATCTATGATTTATATCGAAATCGAAATGCCATTTCTCGGAAGCGGTGCAATCTGCTCTTGATCATTCATGTAGCTACAATCAATCCAATAACCTCTGAATTTCACGTTTACAATTTGACAATCCATCATCTGCAAATAAAAATTACAAATCATACATAAGTCTATTCGGACATTAGCTACAATTACTGGAAAAAAAAAACATTTTTATCAAGTATTAAAAATTGAAATTCTATCTAACAAATCATATAAACTATAAAATGTTTGAACCGCTGGAGTAGGACACATAAATCGGTACGGGCGGTTTATGTACCTTTCTCCAAAGGTTCAAGCATATATGTTTCTAATAAGTTAAATTTCACATACAACTCATAATTTCATGTTAAATTAAATAAACATGCAATTAATACAAAATTTTAAAGAACATTATCATGTAATAACATTAAGAATCTAAAATTCACCTAACAATATATATTAAACATTATAAAATATCATCTATAACATCATAGCGGATAAACCGCTGGAAAATTCCTCTTGGACAACTGGTACGTGGCCGAGCGGTCCATCATAGTAATATCATCGGTCCAACCATAGTATCGACCAAACTAACAATGTAATACAATTACCTGATTTATATTTTCAATATTAGTCACTTTGAAGAGGGATACGAGATAATTGTAATAGAACAGTTTGAAAAAGGGTTTTCTACGAATATATTGTTATGTGGATTATATTCATTTGAAAGTGTATGTTAAGATATATTCATACAAACATAATTATCCAAAAATGAAATAATGAAGTACTCAATTATTAGTACACTTTATGTAAGAGTGTGTAAGACTTTGTGTAAAATTTTTGGTACTATTTCATATTTTTTTAATGAAATAAGTATATTTTACATACAACTTATTGGGTACTTTTTACATTTAATATTTTGAAAGTAAGAACTTTTACCCATTTACACATTTATATATTGATATACTTCTAAATATTCTCACTCAATTTATTATGTAGTTAAAGATTGTGGACTTTGATTGTGGCTTCTTTTTCTAGAATCATAAATATTCCTTTGGTGAGAATAAAATGTTGTGTTATTTGTGAAAACTATCAATTCTTATAACTTGTAAATTAAAAATATCAAAATTGTATATAAGACTGAATTTATCAACGCCTTTCTTGTGGTTCTAACAACTCTCCATCAATTGACTCTTATATATTTTATTATCATATTATTATGAAATAAAATTATTTTTTGTATATTATATTAAAAATATATATAAATTATATAAAAAATCATTTTTTTTCATCCTCTGCAAATAGAGACATATTTTAACATAATTATTCACGGTTTAGAAATTATTTTTTATTTTTTTAGAAAAAATCATATTTTTTCATTGTTTATTTTGATTTTCATGTTTCAATTATTGTAATTTTTATGTTAAATTGAGAATTCTCAGTTTAATATTAGTTTGTACTTTTTTCAAAAATTTAAATTTATTATTTTTATTATGAATTTATTTTACATAATTAAATTATAAAAAAAAATAATCAAATATATATATATATATAATTAATTTAATAATATAAAGGTGTGAAGGTTGGGTTGAGAATGAGATAATTGATAAACTTATAAAAATAGAGGTGGTTGGGTCGGGGGAATAATAAATTTATAGAAGAGAGAGAAATGAATTTAATAATATAAGGGTGAGTAGGTTAGGTTGGTGATGTGATTGTTGTTAAACTCAGTCTAATGTGTGCTAGAAATACATAAAAACACCAACACAACGACCGCGCCCGGGGCGATTTGCCGTTGTGGGGGGAGGGTGCCTGGGAGTCGGGCTCCCAGCGGCGAGACCGAGCTCGCGAGATCGAGTTCGGCTGGGAGCCCGCGCTAGGGTGGTCTCAGGATCTCCAAATTTTATTTTATTTACGTAAATTACATATATTTTATATTTATTCAAATTTACATCTAAAAATATCTTAATTCATCTTATTCATCAACAACTCATTCTTCGTATTCATCAAATCTTTATTTATATCATCTCCTATATTCATCAATATGTTCATAACTTCTTCAAAATGTTTTCATCTGATTCTGATAACGAAGTTAACTCTCAATTTATCAAAGTATCATCAAATTTTCAGCTGCCGATTTGTCTCTGACTTCGATATTCTTTTCTCATACTCGTCCTATTAGAGTCGGATATTTGCAGATACCATAATCTGCGGGGATTTCTAACATCTCAAAAATCAATCGTTCTATTCTTTACTCTTTCGCACAAATGAGATTCGTTATCTCATTTTTTTGTCTCACACATCATGTTTCAATATCAAATTCAATATATATATAATTATTATTATTTTCAAATAAATATTAATTAAATTCAATATATTGTAACATTTTTTATTTTTTTAAAAAATGTTAAATAAATAATAAATATAATTTTGAAATATAAAATATGAGAAAAAATATATTGAATTCCATTGGTCTTTGAGCGTCATATTTTTCAAACATGCCATACATTTCCGGACAACCCATTTTGTCTTTTTCTTCGTTGAATTTATTACCTAGCGCTAATCTAGTAGTTGCACCTACTCAACTTTGAAAATAAATTTATTCTGAAAAAAATTAAAGATATTGTGCTACACAACAAGATTAATACTACTGCAACTTGTATTATAGCTTTCACACTAGAGCTGACAATATTTGACACGACATAATAATCCGACACGAACACGCACGAAATTAATGGGTTAGTGTCAAGTTTTATCGAATTCAGGTCGTTATCAGATTGACCCGATAAGAACATGAAATTATCAAGTCGCGTTCGGGTCGGATTCAGGTTACCTGATAAGAAAATTTTATAATACATTAACTATTTATATTTTGAAGTAAATGTAATTTGTGATACATTTTTTTCAAAATATTTTTATTTTTTTAAGTATAAAAATAAATATATTCTATAAATTTAAAAAATTATGCATTTACTATTTTTTATTATAATTTCATAATTTTTATATTTTTTTATCATATAAATTTATTTTTTTATCGTGTCGTGTCAACACGAAAGTTATCGTGTTCGTATCGGATTCATGTCGTGTTCGGGTTTGAGTTTAACAGATCAGATTCGGATTTGACCTTAACAGGTCGGGTTGTTATCAGATCGACCCAATAACGACCCAACTCGCACGATTTGAAATCCCTATTTCACACTGATTCGAATCATTTGATGCATCTAACCTGAAGTTTAACACCTAACACTTCAACTTGTATTAAACCTTTCAATTATGCTCCAGGAACATTAATGACAAAGTAGATATATGCATAAATTTAAGTAATCAGCATTTAATTTACTGAGATGGAGACAAATCGGCAGCTGGATTTGATTATTCGATAAAAACAATATTAAGTGTAATAATCTTGGGGAAGATGCATCTTTAGCTACTTGGTCGCCTTCCCTTCTCAGCCGGCCATACCAACACGCAACACCACCTCTCCTCCTTACTCCCACCGTCGTCGTCGCCGTCGCCTCGCCACCACCAAATCTCATTTTCCATATTCAAGCATGGCTTATGCTGCTGTGACTTGTCTTTACCACACCTTACACATCCTCTTAACTTCTCCTCGTACTTCCCTTACCTCCTCTACTCAAAAGCTCCTACGATCTGCTCGCCGGACCACCAAAAGGCTACAAACAACACTCCAAAAATACGACCACATTAAAAACAACAGCCAACAAGTGATGGATGTTGAGGCACGAATAAGGGATGAAGCATGCAGATTAGAAGATCTCATTGAATCTCACGCTTCACCTCAGTTTCTTTCCCAATCTCAAGCCCGTGGGAGATTCTCCCTCGACCTCCATCCCCTCAGACACGATATCAATTGTTTCATAGCAACAATCAAGAAGATGGCAACAGAGTATATGCAGGAACTACACAAGCCATCCTCTCCTCATCAAGAAGAACCTCTTCTTGATGCTTCCTCAACAAATGGTGGTAACATGGTTGGATTATCTGACCTGTTTCTTAAAATCAGAGATGAAATGATTGATGAAGAATGGGGATCTGCTCTCAAGGTTTTACTCGTCACCGGAATGGCCGGTGTGGGTAAGACCGCTCTTGCTCAAAAACTCTTCAACGATCCCTTGGTTAAGAAAAGCTACGAATGTTGGGCATTTGTTAGGGTTGGCCAAAAGTCTCAGTTTGAAGAAGTTCTGCGAGCTGTTATACCTCAAGTGAATGTGAATAGCAGCCATCATATCATGAAAGAAGATGAAAGTATGGGTGACTATTTGACCAGATCTTTGGAGGGCAGAAAGTTTTTCATTGTGTTCGATGATCAATGGGACCATGATTTCGGACATAACTTGTACGCATTAATGCCATACAATGGTTATGTGTTGATAACTAGCAGGCATAACGATGGGTACGCAGGTTATCAATGGCGGATGCGGTTGATGAATGAAGAAGAAAGCTGGGAGCTTCTGCAGAGGAAGGTGTTTAATGAACAAGGAGATAACTGTCCACCTCATCTTGTCAAACCTGGAAAGAAGATTGCTGAAAACTGTGAAGGTCTTCCTCTTCTCATCCTCACCATTGCACAACACCTTTCCCTGCAGGCTGACAAGGATCTAGACTATTGGAACCAGGTTGCAGAGATGAAAAACTCAGTTTTCGACGATGCTTGCGATCAAATATATGATAGACTTGTATCCAGCTTCCACTTCCTCACCCAAAAACCGAAAGCTTGCTTTCTCTACATGGGCTTGTTTCCAAGAAAATATGTAATCCGACGTTCCAGGATCATCAACTTGTGGTGTGCTGAGAGATTAGCGAACGAACAAGATTGGGATCTTCTTGATTACATTGTTTCTAGCAGTCTTGCTGTGGTTCATCAGCATACATTTCTGTCCGATAGCGTTCGTTCTTGGACCAAGGATTTCAGCCTCCATCTTGTGTATAGGCATGTGAGCAGAAGAGAAGGTGAGAACAACAAGTTCATGTGCATCTTAGATAAGTACGATGATGACGATGACTCGATTTTTCAACGGATAGAAGAAAATCGTCGTCTTGCAATCTACCACAACACCTTGTTAGCCATCAAAGAGGTACATAGCTATATCAACTCGGCTTCAAATCTACATTCTGTGTTATGCACAGGTCCATATCATCAATATCAAGTGCCTATATGTTCGGAGCCGAAACTGTTGAGAGTACTCGATGCACTTACCATCCGTTTCTATCAATTCCCATCTGAGCTTGTCAAGCTAATTCAACTGAGGTATCTCTCCCTCACTACTAATGCAAATCTCCCTTCATCCATAAACAAGCTGTGGTTCCTTGAGTACTTGATTGTCCATCAACACTGGAGAATCAACAGAAGTGTAGCTAAATCATACGTGCCAGTGGAGATTTGGGAACTGAAAGAACTGAAGCATCTTCAGATAGTAGAAAGAAACCTGCCTCATCCTCCTCCGGGCTCGACTTTGCCCAACCTTATAAATCTTTTAGATGTTGGTGTTCAAAGCTGTGACAAGGCTGTTGTTGAGAGTATTCCTATGTTAGAGAAATTAAGAATTCAAATTGAGTCAGGCCCTGATGTTGATGCTACTCAAACCATCACTTGCTTTGAGCATATTAGTTGCCTTAATTACCTACGATCACTTGGAACTGCCATCATGAACCCTAAACTCATGCATAAGTCCATTGCCTCACCTCGGCTTCGTCTATCCGCGAATAATCTACGTAGGTTGAGTTTGAGCGGCATTGGATATTCTTGGGAAGACATGGACGTAATTGCTGAAATGCAGTTTCTTCAAGTCCTGAAACTGCAGTGCTTTGCCTTTCGAGGAGAAAAATGGGAAGCCAAAGAATTCCAATACTTCTCGTTTAATTGTCTTTTGATAGAAGATACAGATCTTGTGAAGTGGACAGCAGGAGCTGAAGCATTTCAAGGCCTTCGAACGCTAAGGATAAAAAACTGCCCTAAGTTGCAAGAGATCCCTTTGTTTAGATCTGTGGAGAAGATAGAAATGGTAGACTGCAATCCTGCAGTAGAGACTTTTGTAAAGAAGTTTAAACCAGAACAACTCCAACTCAATTACCAACTCCGAGTTGATTACTCATGGGAATAATGCATAGCCATTTCATTATTTCCCATTAAAAGGTTACTCATTCATTCATTCATTCAAACTGTTATAGACTGTTATAGAAATATGGAGTTATAGAATATAGGATTTCTCTTCATTTTCCATTGAAAATGAATCCATGTACTACTGCGTGTGTGTGTTGTGGTATTTGGAGATTGTCTATATCAAATTTCCTTGTTGTGAGTGGAATTAATAGATTGAATTATGGTTGTTTGCTGTAAATTAATTGAGAATTTGCATGGCTTTATTTTACCCCTTCCTGGTGTAGTTGTGAGAAGAAAAGAATTGAAGTTTTGATTGTACTTGGTTCATTTTTGCAGCTGCAGGGAAGGAATGCCTAGAAAAGGCAAGTATTTGGCGTGGAAGCATCAAGAATCATATCCAATTTTTTCTATTTTTTCTTTTAATAGGGTAGTATGAGTTTGGCTGCCTTTATTGCTGAATCATCTTACTTTCTGAAAAATGTAATTTTCTTTTGCTTCAGTTTTATAGTTATTTTTTTCTAAGAAAGTGTACATTTTATATTTTATCATTTTGTTATTAAAGTGAATATTTTAAATTTATCCCATATCAAAAAGGGATAACTCCCACTCAAGGTAATGTATTTTTCAGAAAAACAATGTTACGTATTTATACATAGTGAATAATCAGTAGCTACCGGTAAGTATGGTTCGATTCAGTAATCGAATCGTAAAAATAATAAAAATTGAACTAAAAAATGTAAAATCGAAATCAAACCAAAATAACTTTAAATCGAAAAAAAATTGAACCAAAATTTTCGCGGTTTCGGTTAAAAATCGAAAAACTGAAATCAAAAATATTAACTAATTAATTCTTAAATAGTCCTTCCGTCCTACTTCATTAGTCTCATTTGATTATTTTAATACACTCAGTTCAATATAAACTGGGACTAATGAAATGAGACAAAAGTAGTAATATATTAATATATAATATTTAATATATATTTATATACTCTCTCTGTCCACGAAGTAGCTTGCCATATTTTTTTATGGGTCCGTCCACGAAGTAGTTTCTCACTCTAACTTTCTATTTTTGGCAACACCTTACTCCACTCACTACTCAACACATTATCAATAATGTGAGACTCATTCTCAACTAACTACACACTACTCAGTACACTTTACACATTAACTACTAAAGTCAAACTATTTATTAAAACTCGTGCCCGGTCAAAATGGGAAGCTACTTCGTAGACGGATGAAATATTTAATAAATAATTATTTAATAATATGTCTCAGTTCGATTTTTCGGTATTTCCATTTTTAGATACAAAAATTAAAATCGAATAGAAAAACTAAAATTTTCTAAAATTAGAATTGAAATCGAACCGAAAAAAAAAAAACAAACAAACCAAATTTATTGATTCAACTTGGTTGGATTCAATTTTTTACCAAATTTTATTCATGCAACATATATGATACTACTAAGACTTGCAATGAGTTTTGACATTCTATGACTTATAATATTGACTTTTGACAATTTTCTTTTCTCGATCATATTTGAAATCAAATGTGGAAAGGCCCATTATTATTTTGAAACAGCAAGATATTTTTCAACTCAAAGAAGCCTGGTTTGTTTAAAAATGGGCCGAATTTAAGGTAATGAAAGAGAGATAATTTTATTCATAGCCTCACGTTCCCCTCGTAGCCCCTTTTTTTCAAGTTAAAAATATTACCACTCCATCCTTTATAAAGAGAGACTTTTTTTGGACGGAAATTAAGAAGGTTTTATTTAACTTTTAAGCATTGTAGTAATGCAAAGGGAAAAAATAAGGATACAAATTACATCTTTATTTGTCATTTAACACCCTTTATTATTTTCATTTTGAGAAATGCATCTATTTGGAGAGGACGGAGTGGTATCAAATATACTAATATGCATCAAAACTCTCCGATTAAGAATTTATGAAATAATTGAATCATATAATTTGCAAACACCTTGACATTTAATAAAAATGAATGTAAAACATATAGCACTTATTTTTATCTTAAGTTCTTTGATAAGTAAATCTCATTTATGTAGGAATCAGCGGCATCGTTATTTAGAATCTAGAGAGATTTGAGAAGAAGAAACTATAGAGAAGGAAGTAGAAACCGCTAATAGAGAATTAAGAAACAATACATATAATTTGTTTAATCTGAAGGCCATATATATTTTTTAAATTAAATTATAAAATTACGCTACGTAATACTCGAATCTGAAATCTATTGTCTCAAATATTAATTTTTATCACTAGATTAACAAATGCACACTGTCATATTTTCTTAAAAATCGGTACCTTCATGTTGTTTCAAGGGTATATGAAGAGTAAAAATGAGAATATGAAAAGATACATGTAAAAAAGAAAAGATAAAAAAGGTTATGAGCAAATTTTAATGGTACGTATGTGTTGGAAATTCTTGACGTCATCTAATGATACGTAGTGGAATTATACAGTCAAGAATAGATCTAGATTTATAATTGATTATGCAGTTGAGCCTATATAAACATTGGATAGAATACTTATTGATTGCAATGCTTTCACACACTCGTTCTGCTGTAGAATTCACTACTATGCTATCCACATGTATTCCGACCCGATGCAGGAACAATTTCCCAATACAGAGGTTCACAGAGAGAATGCTAGGAATTCTTCTCTGCGAACTCACAACAATTCTAAATTAAGTTTTTTGTGTCTGTGACTTCTTGAATATGTATATCTATTTAATATAAATAATACTAGCCACAAACCCTTGGTTGAATGGGTCCATATTCTTAAGTCTGCTTTATTAATTAATAGTTCAACAATTAATTAACTAAATCTCATATATCCAATATATCTTAATTTAGTCCACAAGATATAAAAAATCTTTCAATCTCCCACTTGAACTAGCATTAGATAACATGCCGCGCACTATGCTTGTACCCTTGGTCGGACCAAAATACACTTGAAAGTGTGACCCAATAGGCCCCCACTATCGACGATGATCTAATCAAAGTTTGCACAAAACTCCTAGACTGCGTTGTGCAGCGAACTCGATATATGGCGGACGTTTACGTGGATTCTGTAAACAAGCCTTTATATGAAGTTTGAGTAATATTCTTTCATTCACGACACACTCGATTAAGCCTTAGATCTACCATGTGTTTAATCAAATAGCTTAATCATTTCTTCTCATCTTTATTATACGGCCCATATGATCATATTCAATTACTCTAATTGAATATATCATTGCATGGGCCAATGACTTTATGGTCGAATAACATAGAGAAACTGAGTGCTCTCTCGAAATTCTAATCGAGGAATGAATCTCAATCTTGGCTCATCTACTATTTTCAATTCATCTCATGATACACCCAATCCAAGTCGTGTCTTGCCACTTGAAAGCATTGTCTTGGTCAAAGTACACCACTCAACAAACAAAATGAGTAATGACCTCAAGTCTAAGGAATATTACATACTCCATACACCAATAAATCGTAGACACTGAAACAAACAATTTAATAGTCGGGTATACCAATACTCTCCAAAGTATTCATGTGTCCATCACGAATATTAAATATCTCGTAGTTGTTAGAACCACTACGTTCTCCAAGAACGTGGTGTAGACCACATGCCAACCTATAACATATCATCAATATCCAATTCTTGATGATCATTAGTTTGGGTTATTTTAGAATTTACACTCTATCATTTATGTCTCACACCATCAATGACAGTGAAAATTCAAGGGAACAAATATGAGAATAATATCAAACATTCAAAACAATAAACTCCATAAATGCACAAACCCCATAAAAAATCAAATTTTCATAAAATGTGATCAAGTAAATATATCATTACAATAGAATGTTTCTTAAGACATATAAACTAAAACTCCCACTGAAACAAAGCCAACAACCAATATCTCTAACACACAAGCCTTCAAAATGCTTATTGTGTTTCGCAATACACAACGGTTTGGTGAAAAGATCAACTAAGTTATCGTCAGTGGGTACTCTTTCTAATTTAATACTGTTCATTTCTACTATCTCTCGAATCAAATGATATCTCCTTGGAACGTGTTTGTTCCTGTTCGTGACTCTCGGTTCCCTTGCTTAGCGCATAGGCTATATCTGGCCCAATGCTTATCACGACATACGTGATTGATCATATAGCCAAAGCACATGAGATCTTCTTTATGCGAGTTTTCTCATCATCATTAAAAGGACAATCATTCTTAGACAAGATAATGTCATGTCCCATAGGCAGAAATCCTATCTTGGATTTCTCCATTGAGAAGCGCCTAAGCAATTTGTCTATATA
This sequence comes from Leonotis leonurus, assembly GCA_026898415.1. Lineage (NCBI taxonomy): Eukaryota > Viridiplantae > Streptophyta > Magnoliopsida > Lamiales > Lamiaceae > Leonotis > Leonotis leonurus. Next base: position 20,513 of record JAPKLX010000054.1, read on the forward strand.
AGTGGACTGTGATAATTCTAACAATCTATTTGGTTCTATCCCAATAGATCTTTATCCCAAGGATATAGGAAACATCACCTAAATTCTTTTTGCTTCTGACAAAATCAAACGTCTTGACAAAATCAAACACCTTCCAAGAGTCATTTCCCCTCCCAATAGATCGTCAAATACTACCACTAAATTCGTGTCCACTCCATTGGACAGTCCTTCGTCTTGTATGTTGCTTTGTGATTCTTGAATTTTTTTTCAAGATCTATCTCATTGTGACCTTGTTCCTTAGAGATGTAAGAATCTTCAAGAAACGTCACATTCCTGTAAACGATCACCTTGTGATCTCCAGGTGAGTAGAGTTCGTATCTTTTAGTTTCCTTAGGATATCCCACAAAATAACATTTCTCACTTTTGGATTCCAACTTGTCAGTCATCATTTTCTTGACATACGTAGGACAACCCCAGGTTCGTGTATAATAAAGATTTGACTTCTTGCCACACCATAATTTATACGGTGTTTTGTCAACTAACTTAGAAGGAACCCTATTCAGAATATAAGTTGTTGTAAGTAAGGTATGACCCCAAAGGAATTAAGGGAGACTTGTGAAACTCATCATGGATCGAACCATATCCAATAATGTTCGATTTCTCCTCTCGGACACTCCGTTAATCTGTGGTGTTCTGGGAGGAGTCAAGTCTGACCGGATTCCATGTGATTTCAAGTAATCAAGAAACTCATGGCTCAAGTATTCCCCTCCTCGATCTGATCGAAGACGTTTGATACTTTTCCCAAGTTGTTTCTCGACTTCTAACTTAAACTCCATAAATTTCAAAGGCCACGAATTTATGTCTCATAAGATACACGTATCCATACCTAGAAAAATCGTCAGTAAAAGTAATGAAGTACGAATATCCACCTCTAGCTTGAGTTGGAAACGGTCCACACACATCTGAGTGTATTAACTCTAGCAAGTCTTCGACACACAACTCTTTCCCAGAAAAAGGTTTCTTAGTCATCTCATTGATATGACCAAGTCTGCAATGCCAAAGAGAAGTAACATTATTCGCATTATTTATTTTAGGTCTATTATTTTATACATTGAGAATATTTCTCCGCATTCAAGAATATATAAATCATTCATAAGAGAGCCATTTTCATAAAACGTCTCATTACGAAAAATGCATTTACTGTTTCCAAAACGGAAGGTAAATCCCTTAATGTCTAATATAGAAATGAAAATAATATTCTTCAAAATCAAAGGAACAAAATAGCAATCATGCGAATCTAGTCTATATCCCGACAGAAGATCTAATCTATAGGTCCCTACGCGTTCAGCAGCAACTGTTGCTCCATTCCCCACGCGCAAGTCAACATCCCTGGGTCTCACTTTCTTGCTATCACTTGGCCCCTGCACATTATTACAAATGTGTGAGCCATAGCCGGTATCCAATACCCAAGAATATGAAATAATAATAGACATATTTATCTCAATGACAAATATACATGATCCACCAGTCAATGCACACTGCGCCTTGAGTTTTTCCATACTCGGCTTCTTCTTTTGAACCCCTCCAGTTTTCTTAGGCCTCAAGGCTGCAGCTTTCGAAGCTCCCTTCTTCTTTTGTTTGTTCTTCCCCTTGAGATGATTTGAAGAAGAGCTCACCATGAGCATAGACTTGCCCTTTGAAATAGATGACTCATATGTCTTTAACATGTTCTGAAGTCCCGACAGTCCCACCTTAGTGTTGTTCATATTGAAATTCACTATGAAATTCTCATACAAACTCAGTAGCGACTGCAAAATCAGATTAGTCGAGACATTGGCCGGGAGAACTATCCCAATAGTGGTCAATCTCTCAATCAATCCAATCATCTTCAACACATGTTTGGAGACATTTCCTCTTTCATGGAGCTTACACTTGAAGAGATCACGGAGTATCTCATAATCCATGGTCTGCGTCTGAGACGTGTACAGACTCTCCAAGTGTTTCAACATCTTATAAGGAAGTATGCAATCATGCTGCCTTTGGAGTTCCAAACTCATGGCAGTTAGCATGATGCATTGAGCCGAAACTACATCCTTGAGGTGCTTCTGATAAGCTTTCTCATCAAATGATTTAAACTCCTCGGATGCCTTATCGGGGATGTCTTTGATTGGTGTGTCCAACACATACTCAATTTTTTCTTGCCTCAAGACCAAACGCAAATTTTTTAGTCAATCCAGAAAGTTTGACCCAGTCAGCTTATTAGATTCAACCAAGTATTTGAATACAATAGAAGACATATTATCTGAGCGAAAAATATAGAAAAGCAAATTAGAACAGAGTAAACAAAGATCACATTTGTATCACTAATCAAACAACTAATTGTTTTGATTAACTCCCACTAATTTTAACATATAATGCACCCCAAATGCAAAATACGGATTTATATCAAATATAAATCTTAGTGGTCCAAGATCCAAGTCAATAATATTGCAGCCTCTACTTTGGTTGATGTCTACAATAATATCACTCGCTAGGCCTCCAAGTCAATTGCAACCATAATTTGTAATAATCAAAATCAATACTACTGTAGTCTCTACTTTGGCTGATGACTACAACAATATCACTTATTAGATTATTGATCAAATTTGCAGTTCTTGGTTTATTGATCAAATCAATATGCGTCCACTAATCATTCTGCTCGCTTTGGTGTGTCAAAATTACTAAGCAAGTCAACCCCATCACACGATGTCACCATGCATCTATGAGTGAGCCTTGGCCTCGTCCATTTGGGAGCAAGCACTTTGGTGCAAATACTCTTGGACGAAGAGGCCATGGATCTCGAAGAATTATGATGGACGACGCGTTTGTTTCAAAAAACAAGACTTGTATTATGTGGGGAAAATATGTGATACTAACTGTCCGATTTAATATCCAATATTAAATCCATAACAATTATTGGGCGCTACCTACCCAGACATAAAATGCGTACCACACATATTGGGCGCCGTCTACCCAATCATAATATCACGGGTTACAAGTATTGAGTGCCGTCTATCCAAATATAAATGTGGTCTCTAACTACTATAGTAAATTACAAGCATAATATCAAATAATATGCTTATCACTGAAAACGGACAAATAAGATTCAACGCATAAATTTTTTAATCTTCTAATTAAAAGTGGATTTAATAATTTATATTAATTCTAAATTAATATAAATAATTACATATTATTATTCAAAATAATAATAAATTTTAATTTATTAATCTAATTAATAAATTATTTATGTAATTGGAATTATATTATTATAGTATTAATTCTAAATTAATAATGTATGTTAATTAACATAAGCCCACGATGGGCTTTGAAGTTGAAGAGTTCAATTAATGTCATTATGAGCTAATGTTATAGCCCATCTCTTTAGTTGTTCAGGCCCAGCCCATCTCCTGAAATGATTAAGCTCTGCATGGGCTTTAGGAATATTTCAGCTAAGAGATTAAATGGGTGTTTATGGACTAAAGGCACAGCCCAGCACTGCAGCAGCCCTGGCCATAGCAAAGAAGGCAGATTGCATACTGCGATTTAAAACTGGAGCAGCACATGTATCAATCAATATCGAAACCCTGTACAGTTATAAAATTAGACCCTAAATTTTATCAAAATATTATTTAAAAATATATTTCATCCATTTTCATTATTCATGAAATGTTTATAATATTGATTTAGTCTCAATAATAATAACTTGTTTTAAAAAAAAAAACATTTTATCATTAAAAAGTTCGTTAAGTTTATTAATGTCCACCACTTTACAAAAAAAAATCACTTTGTTTATGTTGTGTTCAAAGTGAGAAAATTTTAAAAATAAAAATAATAATAATTAAACATGTAATAATTCAATACTTTGCTGTTGTGCCGGTGCAACATCGCCAATTGACCTCGACGCTCTGCCCTCCGTCATCTTCACGCCGGCGAAAGGATTCCGGCGCAAATTTTGGAGGAGTCGCACAACATCAGCAACCGCGCAGCTGCAGCGAGCGCCTTGCGCCCTGTATGCTGCCACCCTTCATCCCTTCAGCGGAGTACTCACCCGGTGTTACATCCCGTCGACTGCTCCTTCCTATGCGCCTAGCGCTCCATTTATTTTGTTGTTGCGAACAAACCAATTACATAAACTTCAATTTTCAAAATCTAATTTTGAAATTAATTTCAGAAATTAACCATAAAAAATTAAAATATAATCATTTATAAATCGAGTCTCGTGCTCTGATACCACTGTTGGAAATTATTAACGTTATCTAATGATACGTGGCGGAATTATACAATCAAAAATAAATCTAGATTTACAATTGATTATGCAGTTGAGTCTATATAAACATTGGATAGAATGCTTACCGATTGCAACACTTCCACCCACTCCTTCTGCCGTAGAATCCATTACTATGGTATCCCGATATTGGCCATAAACCCTATATATGTATCTATTTAATATAAATAATATTAGCCATAAATCCTAGAATCAATGGGTCCATATTTTTAAGTCTGCTTTATTAATTAATAGTCCATCAATTAATTAACTAAAATATGTATATTCAATATATCCTAATCTAGTCCACAATATATAAAATATCTTTTAGTATAGTCTAAAAAGAAAAAGATAACACGGTATAGAAGAGTGTATATTATAACTATTTTCTTCTTAATTCTTTCTTTTGGTAATTATAACATCTAATTAAATTTATATATGTATATTTGTTAGTTTTCTCAATTCATTAGTTTATAAAAACTAATATTATTACCAATTAGTAAGATTTTGCTCTCAAAATTTCTCAATTTCTATTTTTATCCGGTCGGTATATTATATACATCAACTTTTTTGTTATTATCTGCGAATATGAACTTAATTAGATATATATATTTATATTCCCTCCATCCCACTAAGCTTGACACTTTTTTTTTCCGGCACGATTATTAAGAAAAATGTATAAACTACCGTAAAATGTATAAAGGTGGTAGAGTCCACATCTTTTTTAAAATATAACTTTTGTTATTTTTAAAATGTGTCAAGTTTAGTGGGACGTCCCAAAAAGAAAAACGTGTCAAGTTTAGTAGGACGAAGGAGTATATAGCATCCGTCAGAAGCTGGTTAGGCACATTTTTAATTATATTTTTGATATCATCGTTCCCAAGCAAAGTGTGCAATTAACTTTGTATAAAGACTAAACATACATATATATCAGCGTGTAGAATTGTTTTCGAATGAAAACAAATTAAAGATAAAGAAAGTATAAAGCCAATAATACAAAATGAGAAACCCTATATATATAAAGGTGTAGAAAAGGAACATATTACAGGTGAAGGAGCAACTTTTCTTACCTGTAATGAAAAGACTGCAATACATGCATGGTTGTGGTGCATATTTAATTTGCCCATTTAAAGAAAATTAAAAAGGATGATAAAACTGATTCAATTATTTGTTCTCTCATGTTCCTTTTTCATCAGAAAATGGGAAATAGCTCGCAATTTGATGAATCTTTCACAGGAATTAAATGAAATAAATACTTTATTTTATTTTATTGAAAAAGAAAGATATGCAGAATTAACAATTAAATAGCTCTTCAGTAATTTCAGTATTATTCTCTCGGCTCAGTTTATCGTAAGTAGAACTGTGTGATTCCTTCTCATGTGCATGTCCTTGTTTATAATCTATATATATTTTTAACTATTTATGTGGTTGTGTGTAAGTATTCTTCTAACTTTACCTAAACCCAATAAAGCAAATATTCATACAATCCCATATACAGACATAAACAGCCTTTACTGTTGCCCAAACAAGAACCAACTCATCAAATTAAATATATATATATAATATACACACACGCTTTTAGCTCAAAACCCTAATCAACATATACCTAAATAATAACACCGTCTTATAATAATACATGGTACAAGTACACATAATTAATATTGAGTCATTCCAGCAAAGGATCTCGCTCGTAATTTAATGTTTCAAAATTTATATTTGCGGTATATGGTACAGGTAGACATAGTGGTTTATTTATAGAGTGGGATAATAAATATGTAAACATTTATAGACGATCAAGTATTTGAAAATGATTTATATTGATAAAATTTATATTTAGCACTTTAATAATCATGGAACGGTAACTAATCTATAAAATATCAAAATTAATAATTTATATCTAATTCTAATTAACATGTAGAGAATTATTCCTTCCGTCTATGAAAAATATACTTTTATTATCTATTTGGATCGTCTATCAAAGTATGTTCTTTCTTTTTTAGAATGGTCTCACAAAATATTCAATAATTTAAACCTCATAGATATTCTATTTTGTAGATTTTTCTTTACTAAAAACACATTTTACAATTTCTTTATTAAAATTTGTATTAATTCTCTCACAATACACTTTTCGTAGAACGAAATAATTACAATATAATCAATCTCAATATATATATATATATATATAGTTTAATTAAGGACAAAATGAGACATATGGGGTCCAACTAGGGTTGAAAGGAGAAGGAAAACATCATTGATGCATATACTACGCAGAGAAAAAGAGAGGGAGAGAGTCTGTGTGCTTTTGTAAGGAATATATGATACAAAAACCTTGGAATTTTCTTTATTCTCTCAAGCATCAATCATGAATCTCTCACCTTTACCCATTCTGACTCCTCACCACCACCATCATTGCATCCACCACCGCTGCGCCAGCGCCGCCGCCGCCACCACCACCCCATCACCGCCAATGTGTACATATCTAGCAACAAGCTATGATAACCTCATATCAAAAGAAAAGATAGATCCTCTTTCTATCTTTCTTACTCTTGATGAACAGATCCAACCCCTCTGAAAACCTTGGCCTGATCAGAGAAGATGGTTGCTCAAGGAAGACTTGTAGAAATCTTCTTAGAAGATTTAGAGATTGTTCTCGATTTCTTCGATCCATCTCTCAGGGAATCAAGCTGCTTGGTCCGAATTCAACTTTTTTCCATTACCAAAGAATAGGGTTTGCGTTTAGTGTTAATTAGTACTACTGTTTTCTGTTTAATTCAATTCGACTTATATTTTCTAAGGTTACTTCATTATTTTTCGTATAAATAATCTCCAACTTGTTTGAGTTATTTTCTGGGTTGGTGTTTGCATTGTTTCCTTCGAGTTGTATTGAAAATCTGTTATAAATAGTATAAATGATAAACACTCGGTTTGTTTAGATCTCTATTTTTGCACATAAATATTTATATGAATAATCTCTTTCATATATATTTACTATGAGTTTGCATTACATTGTTCTTACCAAATTAACTCTAAAATCTAACTAGGGTTTCGAGTTTCCATAACTGTTTAATTCTATGGTCTATAGTTGAGGCAATCTTTTATTATCATAAGAATGTTGACTGAAGTGGTTTTATTTCAAATTTTGATCTCTAAGTTAATGTTCATCATATAGTAAAGAAAACTATATGATTAATATATAGTAAAAAGAAACTGATATCACTGTCCAATGTTTTTGTGAAGAAAGTTAATTAGAAAATTTGAGGAAGGATATCTATTGCATTGAATATTAATCTTCCTACCACTGGCCGTATATTATTATATGTTATAATTGACGTCAGATACTCAGATGTTTCATGAACATAACGTAAATGTTGAAGAACCCAAATACAACATTATATATATAGTGTCACTCTTGTCAAGACTCAATATATAAACGTTGAAAATATCGGAAAAGGGGAAACTGAGATTTAATGATCGGATTTAATCAAACAAACAAATCAAAAACCAGTTTGGGAAAAGCGCAAAAATTCACCTAATGATTTTTGCACTATTTCAGAAAAAAATAATCAAATAAACACTTTAGTGCTAAAAAAATGAAGGGCATGAATAAAAGTTGGTTTTGGCAGAATAAACTAGTTATAGGGTGGCATGAGTTAATGTTTTGACTCTGATAAAGTAATTCATACTTTACCAGCTTTCATTCCACTTTCTTGTCGACTTTGAGTGAAAATTTTTGTGACCAAACACAATGAGATGATGGAGAAGTGGAACTTTAGCACAAAGTGATTACTACTTTATGTATATGTTTCCAAATTAAATATTATGGTTTTGTATATTTTTGAAAATAAATTTTGTATTTGTAATTTGAAATGTATATATAAAAAAAGAAAACAAAAACGTTCTTCTTCTACGAAAATGTTCAACCGCCCGGATTAATATGGCATGCCTTGTAAATAAATATTAAATTTTTAATAAAAATTTATTAATTATTTCTTTCCGACTAAGTTTATTATTTAGGCTATAGTTTAATATTATTCAATATAATAATAAAAAAATAATAAACGAAAATTATACTGACTCGTATGTTTATGCGGCATTGCTACATCAGTTGCGCGCACATTAAGGGAGTGTTTGACTGAGTTTTATTAAAATAGCTTATAGGTTGTTTATGAGCTTATAAGCTCATTGAAACAAATTAAGCTCTTTGAGAGCTTATAAATTGTAAAAATAAGCTTCAAGTTGTTCAAAAGAACAAGCATCTTCACCCCAACTTATTTCTTCATAAAATTATAAATTGCAACAAAAGTATATAAATAATCCTACAATCTTTGGTTATTATCATATTTACCCAACAAAATCATATATGAAAAGTTTAAAATGTCAAACACTTTATCATTTTATAAGCTTTTTAAAATAGTTTATAAGCTCATTTATTTAAACATCTGGACATCTTATAAATTATTTAAAATAAGTTTAGTCAAATACTCTTTAAGTTGTGCCCACCGTAGACGGTGGAACGTTCATATTTAGCGTCTTCTAAATCTATCTTTTTGCATAAAATGAATTAATATGTTTAATAAATTTACTTTATAGGATTTCTTTATCAATGAGAAAATACTTTGAAGATTATATTTTAAGTATTTTTCACATAATGTTAAGAATCAATTGGATATTAAAAATACCATTTGTAATTTAATTTCTTGAATTAAACTTGAGAAAATATCATTGTTTATTCCAAGAAAGAAACTTAAAAGACAACAAATTATTAAGAATAATTGTGTGAGTGTTGTTCTAGTAATAAAATACAGAATTTTTTAGGTGAAAGTTCACATATTGCGTGGTTAGTCACTCACTCAATCTTCAAGTTTAACTGTACCACCACCATATAATTAAAGAATCATTAATAACAATATAATTATATAATGGGTCTGACTTAATAGTGAAATACAACAAAACAAAGATGGCCCATTTATCAATTGATTCAAACGGAAGCCAATTTGTGTTTCTGACGCAAGAATGTTACTCGTCCCAAATTTTTTTTATTTAAGCTTCTTTTTTGTTTTCTTCGAGTACTTCAAACACTGTACAACAATTAAACCATCAACGCCACTTTCCCTGCGGAGAATATAGACTACCACTTACCTATTGTTGTATAAAGAGGAATGTATTCAATTATACATAAATTTTAAGGAGGTACATAGATAAACCATATTTCTTATATCCATCTGCCCTGCTGCCTCTTCAGTATTCACTTTTCTTTAAATTCTTCATTCTCCTTCCTCCGTCCTCACCTTTTTCGACGCTATAATCATCTCGCTTTGTAGATATCGGCCGCCGATGCAAGCACAACAATGGTTAGAGGCTTCTCTCCGTGAAATAAATTAACTTTTGTTGTGAAGGTTGGTCTTTTATCTATACTTAACCATACACCTGATTTCTTATCAAATTTGAACTTGAATTTTTTGTTCTACAATGTCAGCATGTGCAAGGTTAGTTGTTCTTTTTTGTGGGAAGAACCTCTTGCAACCCCCTTGTATTATATTTTGTTTTAGTTCATAATATTTGCTTACTTCATGTCTTATACATCTGTTTCTATATATATTAATGTCAAATATATAGCTTGCATTTAGGAATTTAATTCTCCAATAGTTATTCGACTATAAATTCTTAGTTTTAAAGGAATTAATTTTGATATAGTAATTTGAATGGTTTTTCCTTTTTGAGATAGTTTATGGTGCATGTAACCAATCCCAAAAATTGAAGTGATTATAGTTGCAATTTTTAGACATCTTCTTCCCCATTTTAGTGGTTAATTTTGAATATGCATAATTCTATACTTTAGATTACATATTTTACAAATTGTAATTTATATTTTTTGTAAGTGTACCATGGATGCTTTGCAAGGCTCACAAAGTTGCAATAACGAGCAAATTGATTCTGCAACTCTACCAGAATTCACTGATTTTCCACCACCATATTCTCCAATGCCTATTAGTATAGATTCTACCTCAATTTCAATGGAACAATCAACCGAAAATTCTAGCAACAAAGAAGCTGATGAAGGTGAAAGAATGTCATCAGAGGTTTGGGGGTATTTTAAGAGAATGAAAGTAGTTAGAGGTAATGAATCAACATGGAGGGCAAACTGCAATTTCAGCAAACAAAAAAATTGACGGTAAATCCAGTAGTGACACTTCACATTTATGGAGACACTATAATAGATATCACAAGGTGGCATTAAAGGGGTGGTTACATTGTGGGGATACATTGATTATAAAGATGGCTGAAAAAATGAATAGCAAATTTGATGCCTATTGGTCTGTTGCTCATGGGATCATCTGTTCTTGATCCAATGAATAAAACTGATATGTTAGAGTTTAATTTATCAAGATTGGTTGTTCAGAAGTTGATCAAGAGGTGGAAAATGTTATTAGTTTGTGTCGGAGATTGTTTAAAGAATATGAAGAGAATAAGTATTATAAAGATCATAACAAGAGTAGTGGTTCATGTGCTAATCATGCTAATGAGATGGATGCATACGATATTTTTCACTACAAGAAAAAAGGCCAACAACAACACCAAAAAGACAACGGTTTTTAAATAAAACCGTTGTTGTAGGGGAAAAAACCGTTGTGGTAGCTAAAACCGTTGTCTTTGAACAAAAAAATGCGCTAATAGACAACGGTTTTACATTGATGTTGTCGTAACTCCGTTGTCATAGACAAAATGCACGCTCATAGACAACGGTTTTACATTGATGTTGTCGTAGCTCCGTTGTCATAGACAAAATGCACGCTCATAGACAACGGTTCTACAAACCGTTGTCCTTATCTGTTGTCATAAACAAATCTTCTTCAACTGATAGGGCACGCACGCTGGTTGAGATTTTCTCTCTAAAAAATTCTCTTGAATTCTTAGAGATTCCAGCGTAACACTTGGCCAAATTCAACACTCTCTCTTGCATAATCCATCGCTCAACACTGTTTTTGCTTAATCTAATCACATATTCATCTTCCCCAATCTCTTGCGATTCCATAAACACCCTAAATCGTCGATTTGGTGTTGGATTGGGGAAACCCTAATTTTCGCCGCCACCCTCTGGGTGTGCCGCCGGCGACTTTAGGCGGTGGAGCTCGCCTGTTTAACATTCCAGAACATCTAATCGAGCTCCCAACACTCATTATCTGTCGTCTTTGGTGCGCGAGTTGCTGAACAGAACTCTTCAAATCGCGACTATCAGACGCCTGTGGTGGAGCTCGCCTGAATATCATTCCTCATCACCTAATCGAGCTCCTACCATTCATAATCGATCGTCTTGACACCCTATTACGTGCGACGTCACTGAGCTGAGCTTTTCAAATCGCGATTCCTATCTGACGCATGCGTAGAGGGCGACGACTGGCTTGGGAGCTCCAGAACACTTTGTTCGTTTCTGCTCCAGCTACACACCTACGGGAATACTCTATATCACATATTCAGGGAGACTCTTATCTTGTGAATTGATTGCTTAACCTTTCTCTTGTTTGCTCTGCATTCGTTTTTCACTGCGACATTGATATTACCCATCTCTGGACATATTGGTATGATTTATTGAATATTCTGACTGAATCATCTGATCTTTGAGTGACTGCTTAATCGAACTGCTTTGTTCTGTTGGGTTAGCAATCGTTCTTTCACAATTACATATTGATATCTGCCGTTTTTTGGACATTTGGTATGCTTTATTGACTGTGACCTGGTGATAGCCTGCAATTTTGCTCTCTCCTGGTTGCTATTCTTGATTACCAAATCGAAAAATCTGATCTTTAAACCTCTGCTTAATCGAATTTGCCTTTCGATTTCGTAGACTGCTCTAGCACGCTTCTGCTCTTGCTATAGTATCCTTGCAATCTGTATTCTTAGTTCTTGCCCTTTTCTGAGATATTCTGCAGATTTGTCACACGGCCAAAATTTGTATCTGATCTTCTGGGCATTTTGCTGCAATTAATTGATAAATACTTGTGCTCTGAAAAATCTGATCTTTGATCTTTGGTGCTCTCACTGCCTTACATTCATTATCTATTTACCATAACATAATATGAAATTCACTATCCCTAGAGTTCCAGATTTTTCTCTGATTACTACTATAATTTGAGGCTGAATTTGCACTACAAAAAAACCTTTAACTGGCGACGGAAATGACGACGGACTAGTATTCCGTCGTCCACTGGCGACGGACTGGCGACGGAATGTAACAATTTCGTCTAACGACGGACTGGCGACGGACTGGCGACCGTTATTTTGGCGCGTAAGTTGGCGCGAGAGTTAGCGACGGATTTGGCGACGGACTGATCCGTCGTCAGACTGTTCCGTCGTCAGATCCGTCGTTAACAATTTAATTTTTTTTTTAATTAATTTTATGGCGGACGACGGACTGGTCCGTCGCCCAGTCCGTCGTCCCGCCCTATTTAACGGGCAGACTCTATTTCGCGAAAATAGAACACTCAGACAGCAAAAACACACCTTCCTCCGGCGATTCTCCTCCCTCTCCGGCGAAATCGAAGCTCCTACCACCAAGGTAAGTATATTCGGACCTTCTCCCTTCCCCTATCTTGAAGTATCTCGTTTTCTAATTTTTTACCCGTTTAAATTCGACGCCGGAATAGAAATTGCCACCGCCTGTGCTCCGCCACCGCCTCTGCGCCGCCGCCCAGACCTGCTCCGCGCCGCCGCCGCCCGGTCTGCTCCAGTCCTTCCGCAGGTAAGGTTTTTTTTTTTTTTTCTGAATTATTCTTTAAATTTTTAATTGTTGTTAATTCTTAATTGTTGTTTGATAATTGTTGGTAATTGTTAATTGTTAACATTTTAAGTTTTTTGATTTTCTGAATTTTAATTGTTAATTGTTGTTTGATAATTGTTAATTGTTAATTATGTTTTTTGATAATTGTTAATTGTGTTAATTGTTGTTAATTTTTTGATAATTGTTAATTGTTTGATATATGTGATTAATTGTAAATTTTGTGTTAATTGTTGTTTTTAATTTTCTGAATTATTTGAAATTTTGGATTTATTATTTAGTTAATTGTTATTTAAAATAGTCAATTGTTTAATTTGTTTTAATTGTTGCTAATTATTAGATAATTGTGGTTTTAGTGTTAAATTAAATTATTGTAAATTAGTATAACTTTAATTAGATAGTTAATTAATTGTTTACTTAGTTTAATTATTTAAGTATTTTAATTACTTTAGTTAATAATTGACTACTTTGAATAATTTTTGTAATTATTGTAATTAATCCAAAAGAAAGTAGTTTAGTTAGTGTTAGTGTTATTGATAATTGACTAATTTTTCTGCTTGATGTAAATTAGTATATCTTAGTTAATTGTGAATTAATTAGTTTAAATTTTGATTTAGTATTAGTTTGTTAATTGAGCGTTAATTAATTTTAATTTGTTTAAATGAATAAATTAGTTTATAGTTTAGTTAATTGACTAATTGAATAAATTATTTTCTAAAATACTTAATTAGGGTTAAGGATAATTAATGTAATTAATCCTTAATAAATTAATTAGTTTAGTTAGTGTAATTAACTAGTTTAGTTAATTATAGTTTATTTTTTTGATAGAATTATTGTAATTAATCCTTAATAAAATAATTAGTTTAGATAGTGTTAATGTTAAAGATAATTGACGGATTTGTGTACTTGATGTAAATTATGATATCTTAATTTAAATTGTGGATTAATTAGTTTAAATTGTTTAATTAGGGTTTTTTTAATTACGCCTGTTGCTGCCCGACTCCTCTCTCAGCCTTTCCGAGCCGCCTTCTGCCGCTCCGGCGCTTCCCACTTCGGTGAAAGGTAATTAAATTATAATAATAGTACTTATTTAATTACTGAGGTTAATTATTTAAATTTATTAGGTAATTTTTAGATTATTTAGAATTTATAATGAATTAGTTAATTTTTGTATTTAATTTGCTTAATCATGTTAGGTAATTGTGTAGGTTAATTATACTTATTTACACCCAAATAATTTAGAGTAATTTAGACTAAGCTTTGTTCATATTTTCTCTAAGTCTGTTGAATTTCATAATGAGTGAATTTATTGTTTAATTTAAATTATTGTTTTACTTGACAAAAACATATAATGTATGTTAATTAGTTTATATATGACTGTTTCTAATTTCTTAATTTTCGTAATATAGTATAACGAAATGGATAGTATTTATGACATTGGGATAGACATAATTAATTTCTTAAGGATCTTCTCCCTTTGGGATAGATTTTGATTATGTCTTAAGGATCTTCTCCCAATATGTGTAATATTATGTTGTGGTGATTTGATGAGATGCATGTGTTGTGATCTTTTAATTATTATGTACGAATGTTTTGATTATGAAATGTATGTTGGGATATTTTCATGATTGTGTCAGCTGGCTGTTTTGATTAGATTTAGTGATATGAGATATATATTAATTTGGACGCAATCAACTGCAAATCTCCAAAAATGACCAAATTAAATGACCGAAAATAACCAAATGCAATCAAGTGCAAATGAACTTATAATATATATGTATTAGATTTTCAATATTTATAATATGTATATATACTAACAAATGTTCATTTCTCGTTTACATGCATGCAGACTGAGGTGTTTCGCCGTGCTGACGAGGAGCGGGCCCAGCTACCCGAGGGGGACCACGATGCAGTCGACATCAACGAGCTGTATCTGGAGGTTCTTGGCGGCCCGGACAAGAAGAAGAGGCTGTTCGGCACGGGAGGCGCGGCGAAGGCCTTGAGAGCTTCCAGATTTGGGGGATCCTCGTCCGCATCACGCCCATCCAGAGACGAGGTCGAGGAGCTGCGGCGCCGAGTCGAGGAGCAGGATCGCGAGCGCCGTGAGTACCTTGCTCAGCAGCAGAGATTGGCTGAGCAGATGGCGGTCATGCAGGCTCAGCATGCCGAGATGATGCGCTGGATGCAGTCTCAGCAGGGAGGTGCACCCTTCTTTCCCTCTTATCAGCCTCCCCCGTCTGATCCCCCTCCCCAGTTTCCTCCTGATGATGACTACGATTCGTAGATGCTACTGATACATTTACTATTATTTTATTTTTTGGTTTGTCGTGGGATGTTACTGATACAAATATTTATTTTCTTCATTATATGAAATCCGCGTGCATTTTGAATTTCATTTGATTGGTTCAATTTTAAATTATTGTTCAATGTTGGATTATGTTTGTATTGTGTGTTATGACACGTTTTAGGTAATGAATAATAAAAAAAAGAAAATTAATTATTAAAATAAAAAAAAAAATTCTTACCTGGCGACGGACTGCAGTCCGTCGCTAGGTCAACGGTCAACGTTGGCTAGCGACGGACTGCAGTCCGTCGTTAGCTTTCCGGCGCCGTCAACGGTCTCCGGCAGTTTCTGACGACGGATTTTAGTCCGTCGTGGCTAAAGACGGATAAATTCCGTCGTCAGTCCGTCGTTAGCTAACGACGGACTGTGTATTCCGTCGTCCGGGGGGCTAACGACGATCGAAATACAGACGGAAAAAATCCGTCGCCAGTCCGTCGCTAAGCCCCCGGGACGACGGATTTCGAGTCCTCACGACGGATTTTTCCGTCGCCAGAAAGGGTGTTTTTTGTAGTGTTGCTCATTTACCCGAACTGCAATTTGATTGAGCTCTGGGCTGAAACTACCTTTTATGCTAGCTCTGCATTACTTGCTGGCTGTGCACTTAATCTACTGCTGCTGTGCACTCAGATTTCTATGATTTATTGCTGGCTTTGCACTCTGTTTTCTGTGAACTTATAGCATAACTCCAGCTTAATTTTGCAGCTTCCCACACAATATTATACAGCAGTGGTAAGATTCTTCCATCAGTCATCATTCAATTCTGCCAAACTGACGTTTTCCACAGAACAAAAAACAAATGCCATACACATCACTCGCTCACTGGCCATGGCTTATGTCATGGATCAGGTAGTTTTCATGCATATATGTGTAGTTTTACTCCTTTACGTAAAGTAAAATTTCTCACTTTAAAAGGCCAAGGGAAGAATGTTTTCTTTTGTGTAGAAATAGATATTCTTTTACTTATTATTTGGTGTCAATGTTATGTGCACCATAGCATTTTCTAATTTCTAGAAACACCTCTTCTGTGTGAATCTCCAGAAAGCCATGCTACTGCAGCAGTCATCATGGCAAAACAATATCAGGATGAACAACTTAGTGGAGCAGGTAAAGCTGATACTTTTCCCATTTGTTCTCCTAGTTTCTGTCATATCATGATGTTTCTACATCTGACTCTCAGATTCGAAGTTCTCTTTCAAGCATTCGAACTTTGAGCAAGATGTTGTCTGTTCAGTTGAAAAGGAGTGAGGTGGGTGTTCCTGCAAACTTTAAAAGGTTGTTGCTAAAATTGCATTTGCTATTTCTTAAAGTACTTTATATTTTTATTGTCCTGATTAACTAATGATAATGAGATTGCAGATTTCACATGATATAGTTGAGGACATTTTAGTGCAAGGTGATTACATAAATGATACGCTTCAAAAGCTGCAAGATGCTGTCTACATGACAAAGGTTTTATTTCTGCTCCCCGTGATGCTTAGAAATTTTTAGTTACATGTTTCTCAGTATAATAGCACGACTCTGTCTCTGTAGTAAATGCGCGTTCTTGTCTTTGCTTTGACAGTAATACTATGGCATGCATTTCTTTATAATTTCTGGTCATCCGGTGCATGTGACAGTACTTTGCAGCATTCTTAGTTCTCTTTATAATAACTTTGTCTGAAAAGTGCTCGTTTAGTAACAACCTTAAAAATACAAACTAATTTTTGCTGTCAACTTCTTCCATGTTTGCAGTGTTTCCCCTTTCTGGACTCTTTCACACTTATATCTTGTTTGATTCTAATTCTATATTTGTCTCTATACTTTTGAATGTACTTAAGACTATTGTTTTTCCTTCACAGGCTAATATACTGCGTTATAACAAAGGAACACAGAAGCAGATGCAACAGTCATCTAATATGGATCCAGAAATGAGATCAATGTTATCCAATACGCAAGAATCTTCTGGACAATTGTCTCTTAGTTCTACTTCCACGGATTCAGAATTTCCCATGCCACCTATTGCTCTTTCACCTTCAAAACAACTAGAAATTAGGTACCATTGTGTTAAAAGAAATATGCATCTCTCCTTTTCTTTACTTTTTAAAATTTTTCTTTTCTATTGACTTGTATGTTTGTTGAGTTGGGTACTGATAAAAAGTTGTTTACCAGTGAGAGCTAGCTGAAATATGACTGAATATCATTTCTTTTCTTTTTTTTTTCTCTTTATTACTGGGAGTGTTGGAAGTTCTGCGCTAAAGCAGTCATGTAGTTAGCTTTTCTGGACCTTATGAAGTGTCAAACGCTTTGCTACACCAGAAAGTTTAATTTGTATATTTCCTTTGTGGATTCTGTTTCTTACACCTTCTTTTTGCTAGAAGACCATGCGAAGTTTCTAACGTTCTGCACGATTTAGTCGGTGCCATAAGACCTCTAGCACATTTTCAGCAACGGGTTGTGGAACTGTGTGATCTTTCAAGGTCATTGAAGGTTGCAGTTGAGGAACCTGCTTTACGTCAAGCTTTGAGCAATTTAATTGAAGGAGCTTTACTCCGAACAGAGGTTGGGGGGAGAATTGAGATTCTCTCTACTGAAGCTCCAGCAGGTGGTGCTCTTATAATCATCGATGATGATGGGCCTGACATGCAGTATATGGTAATAATTTACTGAGTGCAGTTATGTGGTTTGCGTATGGCTTGTTCCAGAAGGACTTGTGTGTGGCAGTCAGTACTACTACATCTACATCTACATCTTCTTACTTTCTTACTAGATTGATTAATTAATTAATTAATGGGTTGTGAATTAATTGTGCATGCGTGCAGCTTCCTAATGTGTTGGGATTTTTCTTGGGAATGTTACAAATATTGTTATATGGGATTTTTCTTGGGAATTTTTTACAAGACCTACGACAACGGTTTTAAGAACCGTTGTCTATGAGCGAATTTTTTTTAAATACAACAACAGTTCCAGAAACCCTTGTCTTAGCCGTTGTTGTAAATATTTACGACAACGGTTATATTACCGTTGTCTATGAGCGAGAACATACGACAACACGACTTTCGACAAGTGTCGAGGACAGGCTACGACAAGGGTTAAAAACCCTTGTCTATTAGCATTTTTGTAGTAGTGTTTGTTGCTCAAAAGAGAAGGAAATATCCAACAAAAACAGAGTTGGATAGCTACTTGGAAGATGAGACATTACCTCGTGCTCTTGTGTTTGATATTTTGGGATAGTGGAGAGATCATGAGGGAAAGTATCCTATACTTAGTATATTGGCATGAGATATGCTGGCCATTCTGATCTCTACAGTCGCTTCCAAATCTACATTTAGTGGTAGTGGAAGGTTGATTAGCCCTCATAGAAGTAGACTGCATGAAAGTACTGTGGAGGCCTTAATGTGCTCAAAATTGGCTTTTGAACAAATCCAACGATAATTTTTTGACACAAATATTATAATTGTTAATGATATGTGTTGTTTGTTTATTTATTAATTAATGTTATTATTTTTAACTAATGCATGTGATGATTTGGAGGGCTTGTGTATTATATATGATGATTATGATGATGATACAAATGAGATTGTGGATGTAAGTAAACTGATCATTTATCATTGATCATACAAAACAATTACATTATCTTGATATACAATTAATGCTCTCAACCCCTTTTATTGCAAAAATGATAACATGTTTAGGTGAATAGGTTTAGTCTTTACAAATTGTAAACTTTGTATGTCTCTTTTTTATTTACATATAACAATAAAGTGAGAATATTATTTATAATCATAAGCTTGTATCTTATTTTTATGTTTTTCAGATGGTTGAAGTGGAATAGTTGAAGAATCAAATTCAAGAATGGGATGAAGATTCAAAAATTTCATGAACTCATTTAGTTTTTGTTTTTGTGGAATTATAAAAAATGGTTTATTATATTTGTACGTATTTTTATATTTTTTTAAATATTTTTAGTTATAATTTACATTGTGGACACTAATTAAATAATTATAAAAATTTATTGTCAATTATAGAAAAAAAGCTGATGGGTCAGCCCGAGGCCCGCCCGACCCGTGACGGGCTTGGGGATATGTAAGTCCGTTTGGGCCCTGGGCCGAGCCTGGGTCTGATCAAAATTTATCGGGCGGGGTTTGGATATAGGAAAACCCGATCCAGTCTGATCTATTGCCAACCCTAGTTAGTCAAAGTGAATGTTAAGTTGATCTGTTTGTGAATTTTGATGACACTTAGTTAAAAAAATTTGTAAAGTGGTTGACACATGTTATAATCTTCGGGACTTAAGTTGATTTAAATTCAACGATCTATATTAGATTCAACCAATGATATCATTTTCTCTATCTAAATTTTGTTTCATCTTAATTCGTCGATTTCTACAAGATATCAAAGTTTGGTTTTATTTTAACGGCGAGAAATTGATGAGTGTCATGTAATGACTTATTAACTGAAGATAGGGAGTGAGAATTTGAAATCAATACTCGAGAGTTTCCTGGTCTAACCCGAGTCCAACCATTCGAGATTTTGAATTCCGAATTTTTCGAAATCCGGTATCGGGATCAAAAAATTGGTAATATTTGGGACTCTCGATTTCCCAAAATTAATTTTAAAATTTGGGAAATTTTAATCCTGTTCGAGACTATTCGAGACATTTTTATACGGGATCGAGACTTAAAATTTTTCAATTTCAAAACTCGGAGGACTAGAGAGGTACTGCTACATTTTGAGAGAGAGTTTTGGTAGCCTTATAAACATAATCTCTAACAAGAGAATGGGTAGAGGAATTTGGATGTGTTATCTGGATAATACGGTGTTAGAGAAACAAAATGGTTTTCGAAAATTGGAAGTGGGAGCCGGAAAAGATAATTGCCGAAATCAAATATAGGTTGTGGAGTTGGTGCAAAACTAAATATGGATGATTGAAAGACATTAGTTTTAATTGATGGATGAACGATCTTTCTTTTGTATATAAGATGTAATTTTTCTATTTTGTTTTTGAAACGTTCTGGTACCTCTAGTACCTTTTATTTTTATCCTTCGTTCATTCATTAATAAAAAAAAAGTTCACCGATCAAATTTTTTATTTCAGGATTCAGGACTCCCGAAGTTCCGAATGAGACCAGGACTAGAACCAAAAAATTGATATTTTTGGGATCAAGACTTTGAGACTATACATGACATTTTTATTCAAGACGAGGACTTAAAATTCTTCAATTTCAAGATTCGAGAATACCAGAATCTCGACTGAGACTAAGACCAAATACAAGAATTAATGTATTTGAGATCAAGATTTCAAAATGGGTACCTCGTCCCCTCTCAACTTTTTAGCTTGAAAATTCCAAATATTTTAACCCAAACTCATTAGATGCTAGACTATTTTTAAACATGCATTTTATACTCACATTAATCGAACCTCTATTTTTCAAAGTTCAACCTCCAATTAAAAAAATATGAATTGCACAGTCACCTTATTGAGAACTCGAACCCAAATGTATTAGAGCATCCCCAGCGCCATGGAGTGCGGGAAACCCGAGCGGGGGGAGGGGGGGGGGAGGGGGGCGCAGTTGGGGCACGGACAACCCGAGGGAGAAACCCCCGCTGCGGGCTTGGGTTGTGGTAACTGGGTTTCTGTCCCGAGCGACGGGCGCTGGACACGGGCAACCGTCCCGGTTTCATTGCTGCGGGGCACGATTTCCCGCGACCCACCCCTTTTTTTTAATTTTTTTTTTTTATTCTTTAATTCATCTATAAATACCCTATTTCAATCTCACATTTTCACACATCTTCATCCATTCTTCAATCTTTCAACCATCTTTCTTCAACTATTTCTATTACAAGTTAGCAAAAAAAAAAAACTGGATGAGCAATTCAATAAGTTTCTATACCGAAGTCAAGGCGGAAGCTCCGATAATCAAAGTTCGGACAATTCATCGTCCGGAGTTTCGAATTATCAAAGCCAAAATTCTCCTTTCTCTTCCTCTCAATTCAACCCTCTTTTCTACTCTACTCCTTATCCCGCTCAAACTTATGCCGGCCAAACTTATTCCGGCTCTCAATTTCCATTTCCTCCGTACTCTCCTCAATTCGCTTCACAACCATCTCCCACATTCTCAACCACTTCATCCGGCCGACAACAATCCGACGGAGCCGGAGGACTCGACGCAATCAACTTGAATGATTCCTTCGATGATTCTACGGGCGAGACTCTTGCTCTCTCTCTCTCCAAAGGTGCCGCTCGAACAAAAGTTGATGTTGCCTACACCGAGGCGGATGACATCGTACTTTGCCGCACTTGGCTCGACACAAGCCAAGACCCCATCGTCGGTGACAACCAAAAGGCCGAGGCCTATTAGAAATGCATCACCTACTCCTTCAACAGGCAACGCAACCAGCCGAAGCCTCGCACCCTCCAATAATTGAAGTGTCATTGGCAACGTATTCAAACTACGACTCAGGAGTTTTGCGCAATCTACAATTGGTGCACCGATCAATGGGCAAGCGGCAACTCCGACCACGACATCTACCAAAAGGCGTTGGCGAAGTATAAACAAACCAAAAGGTCGGAGTTCAAATACCGACATTGTTGGGAGATTTTGCGAAACATGCAAAAATTTCAATGCGTTGTTCCAAGCATCCCCGCCAACAAAAGGGACAAAAACACTATGGGGGAAGGGTTCACGAACGACTCAACCCAAGGAGGTGACCCCCAACCCGAAACCGAGGAACGTCCGATGGGACGAAGGCCGCAAAAATAAAAGGGAAGGGTAAAGCCTCCGCCTCCGCCTGCGAGCAACCTAGTAACGAAGCGTTGGAAGGTGAGTTCCAACACAATTACAACATTCATGTACGACACAACAAGACTTGTTTATTACAAGATCTTGTTGAAGGATACGTAGAGGATGACCCCCGGGCAACTCGAGCTACACAACACGATGTGTGCTCAAATTAGAAGTAGATTTGATTTTTAGTTTAGTTACTAGTGATGCTCCCGTGCTATGCACGGGTAGCATTTTTCGTATCTTTTATGTTATTTAATTTTTTTTATAATAATTAATATTTACTAACTTTATAATATACGAAATATTTTTGATATATATATAATTATCACATTAATAATTTATAAAATATTGAATTTAACAACAAAAGAGGATACCCTTTTCCCCCACTAAGCGATTCC
>JAPKLX010000054.1:43550-106008 GCA_026898415.1 Leonotis leonurus
TGAGTTCTTAAGTATTGGGGCAAGTGATAATTAAAATATATTAAATGAACTAATATAATATTAATTTATTGAGCTTTTAAGTATTGGGGCAAGTGATAATTAAAATATATTAAATGGAAAAGTTTTGGAGGGAAAGTTAATGGATGAAGATTTTGCTTTAGTATATATATAGATTTTTTAATATTGTAATTTTCAATTATAATGTTGTATTTAATTTCTAAGTTAGGATTTAAATTATGAATTGTACTTTCTATTTCTAAGTTAGGATTTTAAATTGTGTATTGTACTTTCTATTTCAAATTGAATGTTTTCTTTTAATTATAGTAATTTTAATTTTCGTTTTTTAATTTATTTATTTTTCATATTTTTTAAATTATTCTTTAAATTAAATAAAACATATTAAAATATAAAATAAAATTTAATTACATATTTATTAATTTAAATTTGTAATATAAATTAAGAAATTTAATACATAACAAATATCTAAAATAAAAAAAATACATACATCATAAAAAACAAAACAAGTATGGACTCCGGAAATCCAAAATGAGAATATTCCTATGCTACCTACCAACACAAACTCTCAAACCTATCTAAAAAAATTTCATTTATTTACGAAATTGCCACAAAAAACCACTTTTGAGCAAACAATCAATGCTCTTACTTTTAACATTAACTTCATTATTACTACGTCAACAACCGCCGGCTCTAACTCACATCATGGGATCGAGATCCAAAACCCCTAAATTTAATAAGAAAATATAAGCAATATGCAGTTAAAGAGTTGTTTTCGTTTTACTAAAAGATAAGTTAGAAAAAAGAGAAATTAAATTATTTCATTATCGCAATAGTAGATGTAGTCTACATAGTATAGAATATGCGCCAACCCACACTCATCTTCCTAGTTATTACCATAACAATCTAAGTAGAAAAAAAAAATACTACATCACACAGTAAGAGCTTCAGAGAGTGATAATGGCAATCCCTATACCCAGTCGACAACTGTTCATCGGTGGAGAATGGAGGGAGCCTATCCAGAATAACCGCATCCCAATCATCAACCCCTCCACTGAGGAGATTATAGGTCAGTTGTCGAATCACAAAGTCACTTGCTTTTCATTCTTTTCACTGTCCCTTTTCATGTTATAATAGTAATTGGTTCATTTTGGGGGAATTTCATGATGTTTTTTTTTCTACTGATCAGCTTATTGAAGAAATTAGGTAACATAGAGTATTTAGTTTGACTAAGATTTGATGCTCAGAGCCTTATCTCTTAATTTTGTCTTTCTCAGGTGATATTCCGGCAGCTACTGCCGAAGATGTCAAAATTGCAGTCGAGGCTGCTCGGAAAGCACTTGTCCGAAATGGGGGCAAGGATTGGGCCAATGCGACTGGGGCCCATCGTGCTAAGTTTTTGCGAGCGATCGCGGCTAAGGTATATCAGTTCCTCTGTGGTAGGAAACTCTCAACTTTATCACTTAAGGTTTTGCTGAACCCTTGAGCACCTTTTGCAAATTGCCAAGAATTATGGCGATTACTGGATTGTTTGCTTTTATCTACTTATACTGAGATTTCGACGGAATCTACCCGTCTCGATTTTGATTATAATTTCTTGCAATTTATTAAGTAGTACTAGGATCGGTCTCCTCTTTAACTTTTAACAGATGGTAGAGAATATGAAGCTTTTGAATGAGGAGGAGTTTTACTCTTTTTTAATGTCTGTTTAACTACACTGACCTAAGTTCTTAAATCTTAGTCTTCATTTCAAGACAAGGAAAAATGTATGTTTTTCTTGTCCCTTGCTGCGCCTGCTCTTGCAATCATATTAGGTTTATCCAAATGATAAATACTTATACCTATAATAAGTATATCTTTCATGTTTCTTCTGCCGCATTAATTGAGATTTGGCTTTCTTTCCATCCATTTAAGACAGACATGCTGAGATACTTCTTTCTGGAACCCATTTTTGGTGAAGAAAAAGACAGTAGAATGTTTGGTTTCTTATGCTTTCAAATTCCATGTAGATAACAGAGAAGAAATCAGATCTGGCAAAACTTGAAGCCATTGATTGTGGGAAGCCGTTGGAAGAAGCAGCTTGGGATATAGTATGCTTTACAATATACAGATACATTCATATATTCTCTGTGTCACACAGTACACTTGCTTGACAGTTGATTCTGTCTCATCCAGGATGATGTTGCTGGATGTTTTGAATATTTTGCTGATATGGCTGAAGCATTCGATTCAAAGAAAAAGACTCCTGTTTCTGTTCCCATGGACACATTCAAGTGTTATGTCTTGAAAGAACCCATCGGAGTGGTTGGATTGATTACACCATGGTGGGCGTCGCAGCTTGTTCTGTTGAATTATATATACATCTTGCGGAAATGAAAATCTGAAACTCTTCGACATGCCACATAATGATTATGAAAACATAAGATGACTTTTATATATTTCTGCTACATTTTGCAATTAGGGTTCTCTCAATAAGTTCATAAATTTCTTGTTGTGGACTTAATTTTATGTGTACGACCATCATTTTAACCCAAGAGAAAATTCTGAAAGCTACATACAATTTTTGTTGGTAAACTAAATATCATCCTTCTCTTAAAGGAAAGTCATTTATTACTCCAGATGTAGCGTGAACTATGGAATAGTCAAACACTTTATTGTTGACTTGTTTGTAGGGATTGTCCTAAATTGGTCTTTTTTTCTCATTTATAGGAATTATCCTATGTTAATGGCAACATGGAAAGTTGCCCCTGCTCTAGCAGCTGGCTGTGCAGCAATACTTAAACCATCAGAACTAGCATCCGTGTAAGATTCTTCTAACATTCACTACTTTAGCACATGTTTATATATTTTGTATTTAATGTTTTCCCTTACTTTATAAATTCAGCACATGTTTAGAGTTGGCTGAAGTGTGTCGAGAGGTGGGTCTTCCACCTGGTGTTCTCAACATTTTGACAGGATTGGGTGAAGAAGCTGGTGCTCCATTGGTTTCACATCCTGATGTTGACAAGGTCCATTTGGCCTTTACGTCTAATTTTCAATTTCCTTATTCTGTTTTTTTTGTTGGATATTTTTGCATTGCAATGACTATCGCTTCCTTGGGAATCAACAGATAGCATTTACAGGAAGTAGTGCCACTGGAAGTAAAATTATGACTTCTGCTGCATCACTTGTAAAAGTATGTTATAGTATTTGATGTTTGATTGTGATATTATCTCGACTGTGCATGTGTAATGTGTTTATCAGCTATTCATTTTACTCGTAATCTTGGTTACTGCAGCCAGTTACGCTTGAACTTGGTGGGAAAAGTCCAATAGTCGTGTTTGAAGACATTGATCTTGATAAAGGTAATAATGGCCTTTTCAACTAACAGCTCACATGGTCTGGTAGTTACATATTTCAAAAGAATTGCACCTCTTCTACCTTTGGCCCAGTTTAAACGTTTAATAAATTGAGGACACATTTGACAAATTGCTGCTTGAGGGTACGAGGGGTTTCTTCGGGGAAAGGGTTACACGAAATCTCTGACATTTTTTCATGATAAAATCTGATTGCGACAACCTTCCTCATCGTCTTATTTTATGTCGGTTATGCATACAGCTGTTGAATGGACTGTCTTCGGTTGCTTTTGGACGAACGGTCAAATATGCAGTGCTACTTCTCGACTCATAGTTCATGTAAGTATGGAGGGACATAGGCTCATAATATATAAGTTGGATTAGTGCCTGAGAAACTAGTCTTGCAACTAAATTGTTATTATCGTTATGGTTGTTATAACTGAATGCTTTAGATGTTAGCAACGTTTTGATCTTATAAATTTATCAGGAAAGCATTGCAGAAGCATTCTTGGACAAACTGGTAAAATGGTGCAAGAATATTAAAATTTCAGATCCGTTAGAGGAAGGTTGCAGGCTTGGCCCCATTGTTAGCAGCGGACAGGTTAGAGAGTTAGTTTTCAACCAGTTTAATGCATAACAAAGACATTGAACACTATATTTCAAAAACATTTTATGGAAAGCAACTGTAAGTCAAAAAACAAATTACAAGTTTACCATACTATGGAAAACTGCTATAAAATTTGATCACGGATAAAACGGGTAAGCATAAGAGGTGCACTTTCCTTTTATTAGTAATAAACTTTTCTGGTTAATGTAATGCATCAATTTCTAGAGTGATGGGAATTCGTAGAACTCATTATCTGATGGTGATATTGTTACAGTACGAAAAGGTATTGAAGTTTATATCGACAGCTAAGGAAGAAGGTGCGACCGTCTTATGTGGGGGTACCCGACCTCAGGTAAAACTCTCCCCTTACCACAGCCTTTTGCTGTGCAGCATTATTTTCCTAACCTCTCCACTGTACTTGCAGCATTTAAAGAAAGGCTTCTTCGTTGAACCTGCCATAATAACGGATGTAAAAACATCCATGCAAATATGGAGAGAGGAAGTTTTCGGACCAGTTCTTTGTGTCAAAACATTCACAACAGAAGAAGAAGCCATTGAACTAGCAAACGACACACAGTAAGTTAACTCTCATCTCATACATACATATCATTACACTCTACAATTTGAATTCTCATATTCGTCATATGGAACTTCTCAGTTATGGATTGGGTGCTGCTGTATTATCACATGACCTTGAAAGGTGTGAACGGTTTACAAAGGTGAGATTTTTTTTTTTTCTTTTTTTTTTTGCATTTAGAAGTAAATCATCACATATTAGATTGTGGTACTATTTGAACTTGAACGTTCGACGTTTTTACTCTTGCAGGCCTTTCAATCAGGCATCGTATGGGTGAACTGCTCACAGCCATGCTTCTCACAAGCTCCTTGGGGTGGCAAGAAACGTAGTGGCTTTGGGCGCGAACTTGGAGAATGGTAAGTGTGAACTTTTCTCTTTGTTAACATTTTACTCAACCGAATTACGTGGGGTTTCAGCATTGCTTATGTGACCTTGGTTGCTTTTCTATTAGGGGACTTGACAACTACTTGAACGTGAAGCAAGTAACACAGTATGTCTCTGATGAACAATGGGGATGGTACAAGCCTCCAACAAAGCAATGAACATGTTGCTTGGTTCACTTCAGTGTCATGTAATTTCTATGTATTTCCTTTTTCTTTTATAAGAATAAGAAAGGTGCTTTTATTTCTTGGTGAAATTAGAGCGTGTGTGAACATCTGATACTGTGTGTACCTATACTTTTCATCTTACTCGAATTAGTAACAAGGTTTAAATTTGTGTTTTATTTCCCTTTTCATTCTTTTCTCTTAAATCAATAACAAATTGTGTTTTCAGTTAACAATATATATTTTAGTATAAACTATGGTTTATCGCCTGATTTTAAAAGAAAAGGTTCGACCTTTATAAATATTTACATAGAATCTTCTCCATTTAATGTGGCTTTTAATCCATATATTAGACATATATAAACATATGATAGTAGTATTTAATTTTTATACCCAACAATTCACCAGAATCTCAAGAAGACGGGGATGACAAATATTGTTCTCCCATCTTGAAACCTTGAAGAAGAAAAGAGAAAGCGTGCTGGAGTGGATTACGTTTGTATTAGTTAAAAGTGTTAGGTAGTTATAACTTATAACCGTTTGTCACCTCTAATTCACGTGTGTTTTGGGTAGTATATAAACATTGTGTGTTGGTTGTGATTATAAATCTTTATAAATAAGCACTTAAATATATCGCAAGCATAACTAATTAGTAGGAATATTTAATGATACTTCTATAATATAAGTTCTGTTTGATAGTCTGTCTAAGATTAAGTTATCACACTAAATATAAGCATATTATATTATATCTTAACTACCAAATAAGATATATACATGCAATACTAACTTTTCAATAAGTTAGTAATATTTTAATATAGTTTACTAATTAATCATTTATCTCTTTAGACACTATATCTGCTCATCCTTTTTCCTCTTCATATATTATAATGGTTTTCAAATGAAACTCTCTTGGGAAACTTATATATACTTGATTATGTGTTAAGAATTGAAGCACCGTAATGCAAGTCATGATGTTGAAAGTATTACTATCTAGTTCTTCTTGGGAGAACCACAATCAAAGTTAAGCATCTCATTAATTTACTCCTAAGTAACTTAATTTATGCAGACGAATATTGTTATAAACTTATAATTCAACTATAAAATACTTACTATTCATAGAATAATAGGACTGCTCAAGTCATTATAATAGCACTCGAGTGATTATAATTTTGTTTTTTTTTCTATTATTTTGTACTGAATAATATTAAATTATTAATAAAATTTAATTTAATATTTATTTACGAGACATGCTTACATCGTTGACAGGCATTATTAGGTGATATTTTTGCAATAGAATAATACCCCTCCGTCCATATATGTACTACACATTTGATGGGAGAGTTAAAAGTTAATGAACGTATTTTGAATGGAGAAAGAATTCTACATAAATAAATAAAATATAGTAAAAGATGGAGGGAGTCTATATCAATATTTTTAATGTTAATATAATCCCTTTTTTTTCAAAAATTGAATTAAAAAGCATATGCTTGGTGAACGGTATATAACATGTTGAGTTATGTTTTGGGGTGAAAATACAATATTAGCTATTGAGTGCTATTATAGTACTCCCGTCCGTCTATGAAAACTTTTGACACTTCATCATACATTTTTATACAAGTGTCGAGATCATTCATGGACGGGAGGAGTAGTAAATATAGTAGTAATAGTTAAGACTCAACATTTATGCATCACATCACCTCTTGAATCAAGATAATAGCATATATTAATCACCTCTCCAAAAAATAAACATATTATGTATTTTGAAAGTAATACATATAAACAT
Organism: Leonotis leonurus; assembly: GCA_026898415.1. Lineage (NCBI taxonomy): Eukaryota > Viridiplantae > Streptophyta > Magnoliopsida > Lamiales > Lamiaceae > Leonotis > Leonotis leonurus. The sequence goes on from JAPKLX010000054.1 coordinate 50,413, forward strand.
TCAACAGATTGATCATGCAAGAGATTTAGCAATAACAGTAATGGCGTCAGCCAAAACCTCCGTATCCTCATTCTTCGTCTTCGTAGCCCCGTCATTTCCGACCACAGCTGCACAGCCACGAGCTCCGCCAACAACAACTCCCGCCGCCGCCGCCATCTTCCCGTAGCTGCGGTTCTGCAGGTACTCCGGTGCGATCAACAGCTGATCCAAAGCAGTACGGTACAGATTCTCACAATTCTCGTAGACGCTCTTCAGCTTCGGATCTCTCGCCGCCAACATCATATTGTGAACCTTGATTTTGACATCTCCTGCGGCGTCCGACGCGGCGCCGATGGCTATCTCCCCCAGCACTGGCAGCGCCGCCGTCTGGCTGCGTGAATCAGAGGACTTCAAAAGAGTTACGCACCGCTGCGGTTGCTTGGTTCCGCCGCAGACGCTGACGATGGCGGCGGCGTCTGAACGGAGAAGGAGGTCGCCGGTGGTGAGAGAGAGTACGAGGAGGAGGAGTGAGAAGAAGGTGGCCATAATTGTTAAATATTTATGTTTTGGTTGTTATCTTTTTCTTTAGCATCAGCTACGTTATATATATAGTTTTTTTTTCTTTAATAATGTTAAGAGGATAGCTATTATCGAGTTTTATTGTATAGAATAATCTTGGATTTTAAGCAAAAAAAATGTTTATGGTAGTTAATCATTTGATTTGATTCTGTATTGTGTAATAGAAAGAAGATGAATTCGGAACAATTATTTCAAAGTTCAGATGACTGTGTGTATGTAGTAGTCATTCCATATATATATATATAATGCAAATTTTCTTGGTTTTAATAGGTGAAGTATACTATGGGATGGGTATCATACTTTAAAACAACAAAAATAAAACTTCAATTAAGTAGATTGATTACTTAATTTATCTAAATTTATAATCTTTCAAGCTTATTTATGGTTATGATTATAATTTATATCCTTAAGTTCCCTTGAAACACAATATATATAGTTAGAAAATTTCACACGATCTTAATATTATTTTCCGCTTAGGATACTAGTTACCCTTAAACTAATTATATATGTGTTACTACATGAATATTAGCCTTTAATTATTTCAAATTCATCATAAGCTATACATTTTTAATTAATAATACACTAAAATTTTAATTAAAAATCGCACACTGACATGAATTGGGGTTCTTTGACATTAAACATTAACATTTTAAAATCACATTAACATACGCACATGATATATATACATATATATAGGTAGAAAGTGATTTAGACCGTTCAATTTTCGAATTTTATGGCACAAAAATAATTATTATATTTTAATTTTAAATAAATAAAATATTATATAAATATCACTAGAAATTAAATATATAATTTTTGTGATGGAAGAGATAAATCATATAATTTATAATTAGAGAAAAATAAAGATATACTATAATTTTCAGAAAATTAATTTTTTAAATAATTATTAGTTATATTATATTATAAAAAAAATATTTTTAATAAATATTAATTACAAGAATAAATTTAATTATAAAATTCAGGTGGTAGACTAGAGTATATATTTAAAATTAATTAAAGGAAGAGGGTATAATAGGTAATTCGTATGCAGTATGTGCGTGTATATATCAAACCGCTTCTGAATATTGAATTAGGAGAGAAGAAATGGAGGATGAACAAACCCCCACCTATTTAACACAGCACCAAGCTGCTGAGATTGATCACTTGCTTCTGACCCAGTTTGGTTTCACCATCCATCAGCTCGTGGTTTGTCTACTGCTAAATTATCAACTTCAGTTTTCCAATTTTAAACTATTTCATGTTCCTTTTCTTCTTGAAGATGGCATAATATTCAGTCCTCTGTTTTATGATCGTTTTATTGGGAACTGAACTTCAGGAGTTGGCTGGTTTAAGTGTTGCATCCGCAATTGCTAAGGTTATTTTATGCTTCTCTTTTCATTTTCTTTTTTCAATTTATTTGAATTTTATTTCGATAAATAGAGTTTCTTTTTTGGAAATTACTACTTTTTTGTCGATGGTGGTTGTAGTCTTTCTTGTTGTAGAATTTGTTTCAGGAAATATTGAAGGAATCCTGTTTGAGCATCCTGAAATTGTACTTATCATGAATTTTTATCAAGTCCTAATAAAACCAGAACCAATTCTGCGATGAGGCTTTAAATATGCTGACTTGTAGTGTAACTAGAAAATTATTTGTTTGCAAAATTGATTTGATCACTTATCAATAATCATCGTAGGGAAACCGTTTTGAGACACTTTCAAGATGCAAATTTTGGTTGACTGTGAGGCTAATTTTTTCCAATCGTATGATAGGTGTACGGTCCAGGCAAATATAGGCGAGTACTTGTAATCTGCGGTCCTGGCAATAACGGGGGTGATGGTCTTGTTGCTGCTCGTCATTTGTATCATTTTGGATTTAATCCCTGCATTTGTTATCCCAAACTTACTCCTAAACCTCTTTATGAGGGTCTCGTCGCTCAGGTTTTTAGTCAATTAAGTTTCATAAATCAGTTCGTATTACCACAAGTGCTTATGTAGGGTTACTTTTGTAGCTCGAGTCATTATCAGTTCCTTTCCTATCCCTGGAAAGCCTCGACGAAGACTTATTAAACTTTGAAGTTTTAGTGGATGCAATATTTGGCTTCTCTTTCCAGGGTAAGTAATCCCCTCCATTCGAGTTGATGTGAAATTGTTGTGCATATCATTTATTTGTATCTAAATATGCGTCTCCCCAATAGGAAATCCGAGGCCGCCTTTTGATGATATTATACGTAGGATGGCATCTCTCAGAGAAAGCTGTCAGGAGCATCAGAAATCTCCAATCATTGTATCTGTGGACATTCCTTCTGGTTGGCATGTTGAAGATGGAGATATGAGTGGTGAAGGCATCAAACCTGACATGCTGGTAAAGTTCTCGGTTCACTTCTCTTCGTGTTATCAGAACATATTTTGAGATAGCCATAAGTTTGGACAAGAATGACAACTTACATACCTCGTGTGTAGGTTTCTTTAACGGCTCCAAAGCTTTGTGCTAAAAGATTCCACGGCCCTCACCACTTTTTGGGTGGAAGATTTGTACCTCCATTTATTATGGACAAATACAAGCTAAAACTTCCACCATATCCCGGCACCTCCATGTGTGTACAAATTGAAGAGTCAACTCCTACGTGTATTGATAAGAGCATGGAGGCTGATCCTTTTGTTCAGGTAGCGAAGATAACTTCTAATGGCCATTGTTAAGCATAGAATGATTTTGTTCAAAAAGAAAATGGTTTGACTTGCAGTTCCAGAAATGGTTTAACGATGCAATAGCAGCTGGTTTGAAGGTTCCAGATGCTATGACCCTATCGACTGCTGGCAAAGATGGCAAACCGTATGCTTCTTCCTTATAGCTTTCTTTCTTCAGAAGGAAGTATGTGATCCTGATTTTTTGATCTTGAATGTATCATATTCTGCTCGTAAAAAGCTCACAGATTATATCGGTGTACTTTATAAGAGAATCTGGACATCATGACCTCCATTTATCACGTCTAATGCAGCGCTATCTTTGCAGTTCTTCGCGAATAGTCCAATTGAAGAAGGTCGAGAAAGGAGGATTTGTCTGGTGAGTATTTTAGTTTATTCATAACCCATTGAGACAGTGAGGGTGATTTCCACGTAACTGCAAACATCATTACTGGAAACATTTAAGTGTACCCTTCAACCTTATATGTGATGCACAATTTGTTTCCCTGCATTTCTAATGTTGTTCTATTACATGAAGTTCAGGTGCAGTAATTATAGAAGTCGAAAAGGGCATGAGATATCAGAAAATCCCCATGCATCACTTCTTTTCTATTGGAGTGCCTTAAATCGCCAGGTAAGTCTTGTGTTATATGTCAACAGCACAATGCACACAAGCGTACTCAGGTGTTTAAGTAATGTGCAGGTACGAGTGGAGGGATTCGTGCAGAAGGTATCTGACAAGGAATCTGACCAGTACTTCCACGGTCGTCCAAGAGACATTCAGATTACTCCAGCTCTTGGCATTCAGGTTCTTGATTTGCCATGCAATTCAGTGCTCAGATTGGTTTCTGATTCTGTCAGCTTGAAATAGTCAATTAATTTCCTTGTTTATTTGTTTCAGAGCATTGTCATTTGTGGAAAGGAAGTTGTCCATCAACAGTATAAAGAGTTGGAGGAGAAGTATCCCAAGGGGTCTCTCTATCTTTCTTGCTCCGTGTGTGTGTTGTGTGTGTGCAATCTGCCACGAATTCAAATTAAATCTGGGAGCTACATACCATATTTTGTGATAATATAAGTATTTAATTCATTTTTGCCGGCTCGAATGTGCTAGCAAACCCTAAGATGCCTCGTTTTTGTCTTGTTCAGTACTACAATTCCGAGGCCTCAACAGTGGGGAGGATACAGACTCGTGCCTGAGAAGTTCGAGTTTTGGCAAGGAGATGAATCATCTGTGCACCTCAGGTAATTTCTTTGCTCCGTTCGACATACCAGATCTGTTTACATTCCAATAGATTAAAGTAGCATAAATGAACTTAATTGTTTGATGTGGGTAGAGAAATACAAATCACACTATATTATCTGTTGTAGCCTGGCAGTTGACCTGCATTGCGTCAAGCATAATTAAAACTTAACAGGGTTCAATATTTCTCGAAGAAGTGCAAATCACAACTTCTGCATTTTCTTTGACACTGGTAGATATTCTGTATCTTGATTACAGGGTTCGATATTTAGTTGAAGAAATTAATGGGAAAAGGGAGTGGCAAATCACAACTTCGTAAAGAAGACGAAAAACAAATCAATGACAAATCACAAGTTGTGCATTTTCATTGGCACTGCCTATTTACTGCTTTACTTATAGTTGTTGGGACTAATACAGATTGTAAATTAAGTAGTACTTGCTCCTTTCATCATTGTAATGTTCACTCTTTATAGCAGCATTAGTAAGATGAGTTCCAAATATCTTCTTCTTAGAATCACTTACAATCAAGGAATCACCAGCTGTGTTATCTGAAAGCCGGTTTTCTTGTCTCTGGGTGATGAGTCTGCATATCAGATTCATTCCATATCACCCATAATTGAAAATTCATAATAGCAGTGCACAAAATGTTACCTTCTTGATAACTCTCATAGAAGACAAAACATTGGCAATATCATATAATCTTCTGACTTTGGCTGCAAATTGCATAAAACATTGTTAGCAAATGTGCTCTTGTAACTTGCATTCCAAATTTCCAATAATCTAAGCATGTGAGTGAAACTGAAGGTGCAGACAAATTACTTCTAGAAGTCATCCAAGTGTGCTTTCCATCACCGAGAGAAATCATATCCGTCTGAAAAAAGGAAGAATTCACTACACATGAGCCATGAAGCATTGAAGCTTAAAATATTTAGTTATTTACAACATAATAATCACAATATTAAGCTACTTACATCAGTGCAAAGGAACAACTTTACATAAGCGTCTTCAATCAACGAATAGGTGGGATCGGATATTGGAAATTCTGGGGAAGTTAACTCAAATGGTACTCGTAGTGATAAAAGTACACATCTACTCAATGCTCCACTCGAAAAAAATTGTTCTTAACTTGAAAAAACATGTTGATAATTCATACTCGATTGTAAATGAGTCAAGCTTGATTTCAAGTTTGATATTTTTATCTGAGTCTTCTATCAAGCTTTTAATCGAACATTCACTTTAATATCAAACTAAAATAATTAATTTTCTAAAAAAATATATTATATGAGTTCAAGTTTCAATCTAAGCCAAGTCCAAATACAATCTTTAAACCATTAGTATATATATTAAATAAGCCGAAATTAAGCTCAAATTCGAAATATATTATCAAACATTTCATGATCCTAATAAAAATCTCTAATCATTATTTATTTTTTAAAAAAAGAAAAAGAAAAACCAAAATCCGGGCGACCGTTCAAAAAGTGAATTTGAAGTTGCAAGTTCAAAATCAACCACCAAGGCGCGGTCGCCGATACAAAAATCCCAACGCCTCCTCCGCCGCCGCAATTCCATCTTCAAATTTCAAATCCAACAAACATCAGAGCGGCAGACGGTAATGCCACCGCTCTCACTCCTGGCAATTATATGATAATTACTTAACAATGACTTCCAAAGAAAGCTGCAGAACCGAGCTCCGCGCCGCCGTTCGCCACCTCAGTGAGCGAGGTCTCTACACCGCATCCAAATGGTAGCAATCTAAGCCCATTCTAAACAAGTTCTTCCCGATTACATCAAAATCCGACCTTTCTTGTATTGAAATTTAACTTTTGAGAAAATTATGGTTATAAATTCTGATTTTCATGATTTCTTTGCTTCCTCAGGGCCGCCGAGCAGTTAATGGGTATAGAGCAAGACCCCTCGAAGCACACGCCTTCGCACACTCGATTCCAGCGTGGCAGCTCCAGCATCCGCCGCCGGTTCCGAACGGCCACCCCCGCCGAGTCCTCCGCCACCCCTTCGGCCGGGGTTTCATATGTCATGACGCCATCGCTAGTGGCGGCTGAGGAGTACGATTATGACTTGATGGATAGTGACTTTTATTTGCTGGCCAAGTCTTATTTCGACTGTAGGGAATATAGGAGGGCTGCCCATGTGCTTAGGGATCAGACCAGCAAGAAAGCCATCTTCTTGAGATGCTATGCACTTTATTTGGTTGGATTCTTCACTTTTTATTTGCTGCATATTATTTCATGATTGATTTATGGTCATTTAGTGATGATGAATATGGTTTTTGCTGACTATGATTTACTCGTATGTTCTCTGTGTGTATGCTCTTCCTACTAAGTTGCTGCTGGTCCATTGAGTATATAATGGAAGTAAAAAACCATGAAATCTGATATAGCATGATACACATTATATGTAATGGGTGGGCACTCATTTGCACAGCAAATAGCTTTGTGTCACAACTGTAGTTCCTAAACTTAGAAATTGGTAAGTTATTAGAAATTTGTTACATCCACAGCAGCTGTTGAGGCATAAGATGGTACTTGCAAGCATGCGTGTAAGCATTTGCATTGTGGTGATCCATTGTATATTGCGTGCTAATTGAAGTCTGAATCAAAATTCTGAGAGATAGTATGACATGATTTACAGATCAGTTATTAATTAGGATGTTGAAGGTTATTTGGATCTAGATCACTGATCTTGGGATGCTAATTATTAGATGTAACTTGGAGTGTGAGGGATGAAAACTAGTCCTCACAATAAAGTATTGCCACTTTTCTAATCATAAGCTTGGATGTGCATTGATCTTGAAACATTTTTCAACCAGAGCTTTACTTCAATATTCTGTAAAATGACTATTTCATCTGTTTGCTAATGTTATTGATAAGAAAATGACCATTTAATGTTTTACATTCTAGCTAAATTACTATTTTTAACCTTATTGATTAATAAAGAAACTGTGAGAATGTTTTTGATGCCTTCTGTTGATTTCGTGGTGTATCTGTTGGTGGGATTTTGAAATAATTAAATTTTACTAGTTAACCTTTAATCATCGAAAATCTGTCAATTTTCCAAGACACATCTATGACAGGGAACTTGACAGCATGATGATCATCAGAAGGGCTATTAATAAACTGGAATATTTTTCTCGGTTTAGGTTAGAAGCTTTGATATGAAACCTATCTGAATTCTGAAAAATAATGATTTGTTATCTATTACTCCATCCGGACTCCCGTTAAAAGCAACTTGTTTCTTTTTTGCACGTAAAATAAGTAATGTAAAAGATAAAATGGTGATAGAGTTCACACATTTTAAAAAGTTATTTTTTTTTGTCAATTTTGGAAACAAGTCAATATTAATGGGATAGCCTAAAAAGGAAAATAAACCGCTTTTAGCAGGACAGAGGGAGTACATTTCAAGTCTCTTACTTCTTTCAAGAACTTTCATTTTATAGAATATGTAATTGCCTCCATATTTTACTTCACTTGGCCTTGGTAAAAAAATCAGGTTCATGAAACCTCAGGCACCTGAGATTATTTAGACACTGATTACTAGATGAAGTAAGTATATACCACCAAATTGTTAATTCTGGAAAATCTACTTTTTATGTAAACGTCGGTCTTCCTCTCCTTCTCGGTCTTGCTTTACATGAATGGGCACATCGAGATCATTTTGTTTACAGTTAACAAATAGTCATAAAGAGTTATTGGAATTTGGAACACTGCTACCTTTCAAACCCCATCCATTCCATATGAGATGTAGTGGTTGGTAACAGCAAGAACTGTAATGAGTCTAATGACTAATTGGAACTTCACTTTCATGAAGTCCAGTTTGAGCTTGCACATTCCCTTAACAGTAACGGGTCATTATCTTTAATCAAAAACTGTCTTTGTCTTAGATTGACAGAACTATACCAACTAATAGGTCTATGATTTGTTTTCTTTATATGCTTGTTGCTTGTATATATCCTGTCATTTTGTTCACAAAGACAAAGAGATCATCGGCCAGTCTTGGTTATGTTATTCAATTTTGCAATTCGGTAGCAATGAGCATTCTTTTCCAAATATTAGATATGCATTCCGTTTCAATTTCTTTTAACCTTGCTAGTCTTGAAGGCCGGAGAAAAGCGAAAAGAAGAAGAGATGGTAGAGCTCGAGGGTCCAATGGGAAAAGGTGACGCGTTGAATCGAGAGCTGCTTTCTCTTGAGAGAGAATTGTCAACCCTACGCAAAAATGGAACAATTGACCCTTTTGGTCTTTATGTGTATGGCCTGGTCCTCAAGGAGAAAGGGAGTGAGAATCTGGCAAGGTCTGTATTTGTGGAGTCTGTCAATAGCTACCCTTGGAACTGGAGTGCTTGGTCAGAGTTGCAGATGCTATCCACCACAATCGAGGCTCTGAACAGTCTTAATCTCAATAATCATTGGATGAAGGACTTTTTTCTTGCCAGCGCTTACCAAGAACTGCGGATGCACAACGAGTCCTTGGCCAAATACGAATATTTGCAAGGAACTTTTATTTTTAGTAATTACATCCAAGCGCAAATTGCTAAGGCTCAGTATAATCTCAGGGAGTTTGAACAGGTGGAAGTTATATTCGAAGAACTTCTAAGAAACGATCCTTATAGGATTGAGGACATGGACATGTACTCCAACGTGCTTTATGCCAAGGAATGTTTCTCTGCCCTAAGTTATCTGGCTCACAGGGTGTTTCTTACTGATAAATACAGGCCCGAATCTTGCTGCATCATTGGTAACTACTACAGTTTGAAAGGGCAGCATGAGAAGTCTGTGATGTATTTTCGAAGGGCTCTTAAATTAAATAAGAACTATTTGTCAGCATGGACCCTTATGGGTCACGAGTATGTTGAGATGAAAAACACTTCTGCTGCGGTTGATGCCTACCGTCGAGCAGTAGATATTAATCCCTGTGATTATCGAGCGTGGTATGGATTAGGGCAAGCGTATGAGATGATGGGAATGCCCTATTATGCCCTTCATTACTTCAAGAAGTTGGTATTCTTGCAGCCAAACGATTCTCGGTTGTGGATAGCAATGGCTCAATGCTACGAGACAGAACAACTTCATATGCTCGAGGAAGCCATCAAATGTTACGAACGTGCAGCTAATTGTAACGACAGAGAAGCCATAGCCCTACACCAGCTGGCAAAGCTTCACACCGAACTTGGCCATATTGAAGAGGCTGCATTCTACTTTAAGAAAGATTTGGAGAGGATGGAAGCTGAAGAGAGAGAAGGACCAAACATGGTTGAAGCTTTGATGTTCCTTGCCCAATACTCTAGTAGTCAGAAGAAATATGATGAAGCTGAGGTTTATTGCACACGCCTTCTTGACTACACAGGCCCAGTAAGTCCTCTTACATTAAATCATTTAGTTTGAAAAAAGAATTTGTTCGCTACTTTGTCTCAAATGTTGATGATTCCCACTCATGCCATTTATGCAGGAGAAGGAAACTGCTAAGAGCCTTCTCCGTGGAATAAGGTACGCGAGGGACATCGAGCACTTTCCACCATAACTTTCTTGCTATTCCTGAAGCAATCAAATTCAAGATTCGTGATGCTTGGATTTGGAAGCAGGGGGCTTCCAGTACTTCAATGAGGTGACAGCTGCTGTTCGTGTATTTATTGAGTTTCTATTTTAGTCAAGTATATTTTCACTCAGTAGCTATTTCATAGCTCCTAAAAGTTCAATTTTGTAACAATATAGTCACATTTCCTATCGATGTCAATACTTATGCCATTTGAGCTACTAGAAATAGCAATTGAATCATTCTGCAAAATGAAATACAAATCCTACATGTATTTGCCCTTCATTGCAGTGATAATATTCGAGAAAAATATTCTCTCTCTCTTGCATTGCATACATATAAACTTGCATAAAGATATGATTTCATTCATTCATTCAAAGTCCAAAATTCTAACCCTGCTGCTGAGAAAGAAGAACAAGGAGCCCCTGTGGGCCAACCAATATTTCGTTGAGAAAACTGAGCAATCCAAACCAGACAACTGGGGTGACATCAACCCCAGCCAGAGGTGGTATGATCTTCCGTGTCTGAACCAGCAATGGCTCCGTCGGGGCGTATGCAAGCACGTATGGAAACTCGTCCACTGGAAGCTTCGGATACCACGACATCACAATCCTTGCGATGAACAGAAATCCAAATGCAGACAGGAATGGCCCGAGAAACGGTATTGCCAGTTTCGCCGTGGCAGGGTCCAACTCGATCAGAAAACTGCTCTCCGCAGCTGTTGAATGCATATTACCAGAAGTTCCGGCGTCCCCGGAAAAAGCGGTGGATGGGGAGTGGAGGTGGTGGTTGGATAGATAATCTGAAATAGCTGAAGAACTGTGAGCTCTGCATACTGCAAGAATTCTTGTATTTCTTCTTGCCGGAGATTTTAGGATTGATCTATGGGGTGAGAAATGAGAAGATTTTGGTGAGATTAAGATATGATTTTGAGGAAGATTTGTGTGTTTGGGCAATGAAATTGCCACACTAGTGGCAGAGACACCAGACATTATCCAGTTTCAGTTACCTTTTTGTAGAGGTGAGAGTTTGCTGTTGCTGCTGCTGCAGCAATAAAGTGGACAGTTGGGGCTTTTCGGTAATTCTGATGCAAGAGATGGGCATTTCGGTAACTTGAGGTAATGGGTGGTCCATATTTTTCAAACAATTTAACTAACGTTAAGAAGTTGTATTTTAAATGTGAGACACTTATAAGAAGACTTGGATGATTGGTAAATGTGATATATTTCTGTTAAAAGAAATTGGAAATGATTTGTGAATTTTTCCTCACTGAAAAGAAAAGGTTGGAGTTATCTAATAGTTTGGATTAATTCAATGTGTACAGCCTACAATTTCAACCATAAAATTGATGGAAGGAATCGATTTATACATTGTATACACGCTTATCTTTCTTTGAGAGAAATTCTTTCCGCTTTTAGGCGGATGTCGTGATATTTATATCTTTGCTCAACACGTGACTGTGTATCCTGTCGTGATATTTATATCTTTGCTCAGCACGTGACTGTGTATCCTGAAAATGGAACTTGCATGTTTTCGGCCAAACCCAAAGAAGGTCATGACCAAGGCGGTAATTATGCAATCCAACATCGGTTGGTTCTACTCAAGATAAGGCGCCACAAACAGTCAGCGTGGGCGAGTCAATCAATAAGGCTTTTCTCTCGGTCCTGCTCGGCACAAACATGGAGAACTCAAACCACCTATTATCATGAGTATGCCCTTGTATTGGCAAAGCCACTTTCTTGGTTTGGGGCGGGGAAAAGCCGACTAAATTTGAAGGTACATTTGAAGGAGTGAGAGAAACAAATTAAGACTTAGCTTGTTGAGCTTCTCTCTTGATGAGAGATGAAAGATGAAATAAATACAAACTCCTCAGTTCTAACAATACATTACAATCACACACTCTCTAAATTAAAAGTCTCACTAAGCTAATTAATCTCTACTTCACATAATAATACATACTAATTACATCATTCAAGTATCAATCAATCTTCCACTACAGAAACCTCTATTCATTAATGGTGCTACTTGTGTAACCAAAAGAGCTCATATCACTTGCAAATCCCATCAACTTTTGTAATCAAACATCACTAATATCATCCTCTTCTGATGGAGATCTCAAACTACTACTTTGCCTAAGTCTCCTCAAATTTTGAGCTATCTCACTCAATAGCTTCATCCCTTCACTCCCTCTCTGCAGAGTCATTGCAGCATGCTTCAAGAATCCACTCTCCGCCTCTACGCCCCTCAACCGTTCCCTGATCAACGACACGTCCCCTGCAACGACCGCCTCATCCCCTTCCACGTGGCCTTCTAGAAGCTCCCTCATCAGCCCTAAAAGCTTACCCCTCTCCCTCTCATAATCCAAAGCAAACTGCTCCTGACACTCCATTATCTCCTTCTGATCTGTTTCATTCTCCGACAATCCATGGGAGGAGCTGTGGACCATCCCTTGGTAATCCTCATCAAGATCCACTTCACAAACCTCACTCCCTATGTCCTTGATGATCCCAAATCTCACTTTGTACTCCTCGAGCTCGTCCTCTAACGCCTTCATCTCCTCCTCTCGCTTGAAGAGTACGTCCTGCATCGTCTTCATTGCCTCTTGATCGTACTCTGCTTGCTCCTCCATCATCCTTTGGTACTGCGACGCCTCCATTTGCACCGCAGCCTTCTCTGCCTGCAGGCGCGTGATCATCGCCATGGCATTGTTCGCAGCCACTGCAGCAGCGCTTCTCTCCTCGTCTAGCTCCATGTACAGAGCCATCAGAGACCTCCGATCGTGAGTCACTTGTCTCTTCAAGCGTGCCACGATATCCTCGCCTTCTCCTTCGCCGCCCCCCTCCTCGACAATAGGCTCCGCTGTAAGGTCGAGTGATTTGGTAGTCATTGGACTTGCTGCTGATGTTAATGGGAGTCCAAAGTATTTGTTTCTGCTACTAAAGATTGGCGTTTTCGGTTCTTCTTCAATCATACCTAGAGAGACACGCAGAGAGAGAGAGAGAGAGAGAGAGATTACAACATTAGCCTAACAAGAAAAGAATAATCTATATATCTGCACACATAAATGAACTCACCATGAGCATCGCCAGTATCTGCAATCAGCTTGAGCTCTCTGTAGCTGCTGCTGTGAAAATCCATGGGGCCCACATCATCGTCTCTGATAATAAAAGAGGCGGTTCCAAAGGGTTTGGATTTGGTGGGGACCCCACAGCAGGAGCACCACCGGAGCACAATCTCCATCCCATCTTTCTTCTTTAACTGTTTCAAGTGCAGCTTCCTCTGACTGGGATCATCTTCAAGGAGGGTCTTGTTCTGTTTGACATGGTCGGAATCAGAAAGTGAGTCGTCCTTGGAGAGGAGGCAGGGCTGGCACATGGTGCGGATGTCGGAGAGGCGGTGGTGCACGTGGCAGTAGGAGAGGTTGGAGATGTCCTCCTTGTGGAGGTCGCAGATGGAATCGTTGCAGTAGAAAGTGGAGCTCTTCTGCACGAGGAGATGGTCGAGCCTGGTGCAGAGGAGGCATGGGGTTTTGAGGTCGAAGAATCTGGCGATTTCGTTGGAGAGGTGGGCGAGGAAGCCGTCGACGAAGAGGAGGAAGATGACCAGCCATTCGAGGAGGGCGTAGATCACGAAAGAGGGGAGGGTTCCATACTTTTCCTCGATCGAATTCCTCAATGCTCCCGCGGGAAGCATGTTGCGAGGGACCGGAGGCAAAAAGGAAGAATCTTTTTCAGAAATCCGAGGAATTTAAATTTGAACGCAGAAACTGGAAGCCGATTCAGAGAGAGAGAGAGAGAGAGGAGAGAATCAAAAATGTCTATGATATCTCTCTCTCTTGTCTTTGTCTTTCTCTCTCTGTAGATGGATGTGAACTGTGGGAGGATGAATAACTAAAAGGTTTGCCAAAAATAAGGTTTTCTTTAGGACCATTTACCTGAATTAACGGTTTACCGATGATGGACACTTGACAGTTGACACATCCCTTTTTCATTTCCTCATTTTTTCTTTTCTTTTTCCCTTTGTTTCTTTTTTGAAATATTTTTCCCTTTGTTTCTTATTTGGATAAAATTCAAGAATCGAGATTTTCAATATTTAATTCGAAAATGATTGATGCCCAACATACAGCAGTAACAAATTAGCTTGCTTCTGCAACTATCTCTCTCTTTCTCTCTTTCTTAAACAAAGATGTAATCCCTGTAAGATCTCAGCCTGCCCCTTTAGGCTGGCTTCTTCTAATCAATCGGGTTCGAAATTTCAAGCAAGACATATATACATACAGAGCGAGTGCATCGATAGCTCGATTTCTTATTTCGCCATGAACAACAACAGCAGCAACAACGGCAACGGCAACGCGTTGTCTTCATCTTCTTCTACTTACCAGAAGAAGGCTGTGCACTCGCTGTTAGCTTCGAGGCTGACGCAGCTCCATATCCCCTCCGCTTCCGCCGACGATCCCTCCCTAGATTTCGATTTCTCCGACTTATTCGGCCCCGCTGCCGTCCCCTCTCCGACCGCCGCCGCCGCAGCAGCCTCCTCGCTCTTCTTGGGGGACCCACAGGTAATACACCACCGGTCCCACTCCTTCGTGGGTCCCTCCCCCCGTTTCACCCTCTCCAAATCGCTCCCCAACTTCGATCCAGACGAGCGCGACGAGCTCTGCTATTCCTCCTCCGAAGATACCGGTGGTGTTGGCGCGAGGGAAGCGGAGGGGGCCGTAGGAGTTGGTGGCGGGAGCGTTTGCGAAGGGGCGGCGGAGAACGGCTGGGGTGACGTGGCGGAGAAGGTGGGGCCGGGGGATTTCGAAATTATGAGGGTTATTGGGAAGGGGGCGTTTGGGAAGGTTTTTCAGGTGAGGATGAAGGGGAGAAATGATGATGGCGGTGGAGATGGGATTTTCGCCATGAAAGTGATGAGGAAGGATACGATAATCAAGAACAATCACGTCGATTATATGAGGGCTGAGAGGGACATCCTCACTAAAGTTGTGCATCCTTTCATTGTGCAGCTGCGCTATTCATTTCAGGTCATCTCCTTTACTTTGTTCTCTGCTTTTGATTTACATGTGCAGAATAGAGGGGAAGTTTGAATTATATCTGAGTTTTGATTCGTAACGTTTTGTTACCTTTTGAGGTTAGCTGATTCATCTTTAGATTCCTTAGAAGCATAGATGATGTTTAGGTAGTGCTAGTATGGTTTATCTTTTGCACTGATGCTGCAGAATCATCAGTGCACTTTGCAGTTCTGTTGTAGGTTTGAATAATGTCATGAGGAAAATAGTGATATAATTTCTTTTCGCTGAAGTAGCATCCTCATATAGGCAGCTAGATTGCAGAATCAGATGTAAAACACATGGATATAATGAAACTTATGGCCTTATTTATCTTAGAATTAGATGTCGTGGGCTTGCCAACAAGCTTGCACCTTTCATCTTCAGCAGTGTCTCCTTATATAGGAATCCAGGAAGAATAGTTGATTGAGCACAGATAATCCTAATTCATTTGTTCTTGGGTAGAGTTTGACTTGTGATACTGTAGTAGTGGGCTCCGGTGATAGTGAATAACTGATAATTTCTGGAAAATCTCTGACATACTTTCATATGTCCGAATGGGGAACAGAAAAAAGGCATAATGGCCTAATATTTCCTTCAAACACACCACATTATTTCACTAACTTGATGTCCTTCTTAAATCATTGTGATCCACAGACTAAGTCTAAGCTGTATTTGATCCTGGACTTCATAAATGGAGGTCATTTATTCTATCATCTGTACAGGCAAGGGATATTCAGGTACTATTCACTTCACACTTTTGTTTAACAATGAAAGACGATCTTCATTAGCCTACTTAATTCCTATTTTTGAGTAGTGAGGAGCAGGCAAGGGTATACACTGCTGAGATTGTATCTGCTGTAACACATCTCCACAAGAACGGGATTGTGCATCGAGATCTTAAACCTGAAAACATTCTCATGGACGCTGATGGGCATGTATGGTGGTATCCAATCTAAATAGATTTTTGCAGGAGCATGCAACACCACTCCTTATGCTTCCATATATAAAAGTGTCTTGCTTATGCTTCTTAACTGATGTATGTACTTGCCTGCCCTCTAGGTCATGCTTACTGATTTCGGACTGGCTAAGGAGATTCATGAATCAAGCAGATCAAACTCGCTATGTGGAACAACCGAATATATGGCTCCCGAAATCCTGCAATCGAAAGGTCACAACAAAAATGCTGATTGGTGGAGTGTTGGAATCCTCTTGTATGAAATGCTAACTGGCCAGGTAATATCTTCAAACCAAAACCTACTTCAACTACTCCATTATTACAATATTAGAAAGATTGTTTTTTACTAAATCTCTCGACGACGCGTAAATATTAAAAGAGGGAATCATTATGAAGTGATAGTGATCTGCTAACATGGAAGCAAATGAAATTTCATATCTACAAATTTCTTGGATCTATTCTGGTATATGTTCATGAACAAAAGAAACTTATGTTTCATTCAAAGTGTTGCTTGTTTACATTCAGCCGCCATACACACATGCCAACAGAAAGAAGCTCCAACAGAAAATCATCAACGAGAAATTGAAGCTTCCACCGCGCTTGACCAGCGAAGCTCATTCTTTCCTTAAAGGAGTAAGAAGACACATGCTTGCTTTATCCATAACTTTCTACATTTTGTTATATGTTAATCTGCTTTCTGTCAGTAGCTGCTTCAAAAGGACGCATTGAAAAGGTTAGGCAGTGGGCCGAAGGGAGCGGAAGAGATCAAATCGCACAAATGGTTCCGTACTATAAACTGGAAGAAAATAGAGGAAAGAGAAGTCGAACCAAAGTTCAGGCCAGATGTGAGCGGCCAAGATTGCACAGCTAACTTCGACAAATGTTGGACGGCAATGCCCCTCGACGACTCCCCCGCACCTACACCAACAGCAGGGGAGCATTTTCACGGGTATACTTATGTCTCCCCTAATCCATGGCTCTCGTCTGAATCAAGAACCGACTCAAGCCAATGCTAAGGATGCTTGGATACATTGCATCGACCTAAGTGATTCTTGATTCTCCATAACTATAGGCTATACCTAATGTATGGTATTTGAAACTTGTAGAAGCTTATTGTTTCTTTTTATGTAACTTTTAGTTCCGTAAAGGATTCTACAAAACCTTCTAACCTCATACAAATTCGAAAATGAGGGGTAATTAGTCATGTATTGAGTTATGTGTTTAGAACCATTAACGTAGATAAAATCATCTTCTGGTTTTTCAGTGCATGACCTACGAAAGCATTGCTATTCATACAAGAGGAATTATATAAGGTTGCATTGTATTTCATTTACTTCATCCTTTTGTTATTATTGGTTTGTATTTATTTTTGTGTGAATTATATGTGGCGGAAGCAGGATTCGAATTAAGGAAAGACAAAAATTATAAGATACAAAAGGATACAACAAAGTATAATATACCACAAATTAGGAAAGACCTAACCTATAGTCCGCCCCGACGATCCGCCATCTTCTAAAACTTATGCATAATAGCATCAGTAGGAACATATTTGAATACATCATTTTCAATATAGACCACCAAATTATCATTCATCTATTCATTACACATTCGGTTGCGAAGTCGGTTCTTCACAACTTTCATAGCTGAGAATGCCCTTTCGACAAAAGCTGTTGCAACAGGCAAAATTAGTGCTAAAGTGATAAGCCTATAAACCAATGTATACACCCAATTTCTACCCGTTTCAACAATTTTTTTGGCAAGATCACCGAGCCCTTTTATATCAGAATGATCAATTCTTAAACGGACATACAACACAAAATTTTCGAGTTGATCCGACAACGCCATAGGTTCTATGTCTTTAAAATCATTTGAATAGTGTTCATTAAAATCATTTGAATAGTGTTCAAGTAATTATTAATAATTTTTAATGTTATAAAATTATTAGGGATATAATAAGTATTTTAATTAAAGAATGAAGGCTGGACAATTGACTTTCCTTGCCCACACTTGCATCACCACGTGGTATCACTATTGTTAGTTTATTTTATAAAATAGCTAAAATTTATAAATTCTATCACTTTTTTAACATTTACATAGTTTCTTCATTTATGTACTAAAATGAAGTAAGTCAATAATAATGAATGAGATTGATTGAGTATTATTTTTATGACGAAAGTTGTAATATGTTCTCGCCCAAAAGTAAAAATTAGTTGATAAATTTTAAAAGTAAACTGTTTAATACTTAAAAATTTATCAATAAAATATCAACGTTTAGAACACATTGGTTTCTATATGTACTAAGTATCCACTCCGTAACGTCAAAAAAGTTTTAACTTTAATATGAATCATGTTAAATTATTTTGTAATATAAAAATTTTATTCAGTGGCTGTAGCCTGTAAGAATTGATATGTAGAGTAATCAGAATTGGAAAAATATAAATAATAATGCATATAAATTATATTTTAAACTATATTAAATGTATTTTGTAACATGTGCGAAAAATTAAAGTGAATTATTTAGTGGAAGCAATCTGTGTTGTATAGTAATATGATGTTTATATTGAAGAAGAAAAAAGTATAAAAATACAAAGTTAATTGAATTAGCTAAATAAAACATAATTTTTAATATGGATATTATAAGTAGTTCAATTTTTGTATCACACACATAAAAAAAGTCATAAATCAATTCACTTGTATTTAAAATACCTTTTTTAAATTAATTATGAATTAAAAATAATTATTAAAAGATATTTGAAGAAACTTAAACAGAAAATAACTATTATTTTATTATGATATTTTAGATGATTAAAATTTGAATTTATTATACCAAATGTCTACTTTAACCTATTTCCATATATAGTACTAGTTAGAAAGTAAATTGGAACAAAATCGCTTCACAAAGTATTCAAATTCAAGATTATTGTCTCAAGTATTAATTTCTACCAATAATCTAAAAGGGTGTATTAGTTGTGAATTCTATCGGTTTTTTAAAACTTTTAAAGTTTAGGGATATTCAATTCAAAATTTTAAAAGTCTTTAAAAAATCATATATTCAATACGAATTTTAAAAAGTCTCGCAAAATCTTTCACTACAAAAATGTTGATTATATGTAACAAATTGTGTAAGGAAAAATTTGTTTTGTTACATTTACATATCATATGTGAGTATATATTCTCACATTAATCTTCAAAGATAAGGTGACAATTTTGTAATTAACAACAAAATTCATATCTATTGTGAGGAAATCATATTTTCCTTGCATTATAATATATGTGAGGAACCTAATATGACGAGTCTGTAACGAAATTTATTTCCTCACATATGATCCTATGCAACAAAATAATAGTTTTTTGTGACGAAAAAATTTGTGGTAAATAATCACTTTTTGTAGTGATATAATTTCCTCACATATGATATACAAATGTAACAAAATTTATTTTCCTTACATAAATTTGTTACATATACTCAATTTTTTTTTATAGTGTTTAGGTATTCAATAATCTATAGGTTTTAATAGTTTATGAATTTTCTTTGATTCTTTTTAAAAAATATAAAGAAAATTATTCTACAATATCTCTTCTAATCACCAAAAGTTTTCATGTATTCTCCTATTCTACAAACCTGACCATCTGTCCCCTATTCGACCCCCTACTAGGGATGTCAATTTTACCCTGTCCGATCCAAGCTCGTTGAAGCCCGACCCAATGACATCATGGGTCGGGTTTAGGCCTAAATCTTAAGTCCAATGGGCGGGCTTGGGCCAATATTTAGGCCCGACATACACAAATCTGTCCAAGCCAATCTGAATATTTAAATTATAAATTTAAAATAATTAAAATATGATCATTTTTATTATTATTAATATATAATAAAAATAAATTAATAGACATATTAAATAAAATATATAAGTAAATAATATAAATATTATTATTGTTATTAACGTATAATAAATGTAAATTAATAGACATATTAATGAATATTAGAATACATAAATATATTTAAAATTAATTATATATATATATAGATTATATAAAAATGTAAAAATAAAAATAAAAATAATAAATATGGAGGTTTGGTCCAAACTCGCCCGATCCACATGGACTTGGGCTTGACCTTGAATTATAAGTCTGGTCAGACCATGTTTTTGGCTTGGACTCATCCATAAAACTGCAATTTAAATCTGGGCATATGAAAGCCCGACCCATTGTTATCCATATCCCAAAGTCTTTTGAAATTCATATAAAAATATATTTTACAATTCTATCAAATCTATAAAAATACACGTAAATTAATAAAAAAAAAATCAAACTCTACGTGGAGCCTAAATAATTTTCTAAATTCACATACTCTTTAGAGTCCAAAAAATATACAACAAAATCTCAATTAAATACGGCCTATATGATAAAGCACACAAAAAATAGGTAAATTTTTTGCTTGTCCTTTCACTTTTACTTGTATTATCATAGCATGGGAACTTCCCCTTCAAAATAGATAACATATTCTTTCCAAATAAAGAATAATACCAAGTTGAAAAACTAATTTCAAGATAGCAGCAACACTACTACTACTAGCATAGGTGACTATTAATAAAAGAAACTATAGTCTTTAATATCCAACCACATATTTGGATAACGCAAGATATTATTAAATAATTAATTACCGCCTAAAGTACCTATAATGTCCCTACCTAAGTTCCAAAGACTATCATTTCATTCCCCATCAATCAAATTTATACCTAATTTTTCCTTCACACTCATACAATACCAAAGATTTTCTCAATCACACAAAATATCACTCTATGTTGTTGCAAGAAGACCTCACTCAGTCACTAGATCACACACCTATTTCCAAATATAATAATAATAGCCTCGTTTCATGACTTCATCTGCTCCCACATATTAAGCAATATGTATTTAATGTGCTTCCGCAATTATATATACAAAACACAATCATTAAAACCCCACAACCATTAGACACAAGATGAAAGCAACATCTGAAATACCAACTACTATTGTAAACTATATTCAACCTTATAGAAAAATGACAAAAACCAAGAAAACAAGCATCTAAAAATATTGGCCACAGAACAAAGGAATACAAACACAGCGCACACATGATATTTCTTCGGTCTGTACAATGCCAAAAAATAAAGAAAAACAATATCTAATTTGCCTATGCTCTATTTTCTTAATTAATTAAAGCTTTCCTACTCCCTTTACGGTTTTAGGATTCCCTTCTAAATTAATATTGAAGCTGTTATTTTCAGCAAGTTTTATTTCCTCAATGCCAAGAAATTTAGATTCAAGCAACACTTATGATGCTATCTCCATTTTTGAGTTGCTGCATCATCTGGAATGCTGAAGCCTGCGTCGACGGCTGATCCTGACCCGACGAGAGAGATAGCCGCAGAGATAGAGGCAATGGCTCCACTGCAACGTGTTGCCTCAAGTTAAGATCCACAATTGTTGAGGTGCAAGGCTGGGTAGGAACATGAATGGGGCGGATGAGTATTGGCGATGAAAAGTTGGCCCGTTCAGTTTGTGCAGTTGCTGAGTTTTCCAGTGAATTCCCACTTTGCATTGAGAACAAGTTGGGGGCAATGGAAACGGGGAACTGCACGACTGAAAATCCGTTGCCATTGGAGATGTTGGCTTCTTCAATTGGCATTGCAGAAACCTGACAAGAAAACCAACCAACAAGAACAAATAGTGCTGGTTACATAATTGAAAAGAGAACTGTAATATTACTCGAAAACCACTAAATTGATTGAATATATCAAAATCAACAGTAGGAAGAAATAGATATCCAGATTGCTTAGTACTCATAAAGTTCCTTTTTTGCTTTTTTACTACAAAAGGAGTGTTTATTTATTTGAGAAAAGCAAGAGATAACGCGTTGGGAGTAGCCGTATACATACAAGATTTACTTGAGCAATTAAAGTAAAGCATCTTGAATTCATGGACCAACAAGAAATGTTGGCACCAACCAATCCACTAATAATTACTATGAATAAATAGACAGAAAGTAAAAGTACACATAACGCTGGAAACAAGTAATTACCGAGGCAGTTGTGATGTCCAAAAGACTTGAACGGCGCCGGCGGCGATTATTGTTACTCCGGCGGAGAAAGTACTTCTGAGCGTGGCTAGCAACTTGGGTTGGGGTGCGGCTCTTCACATAATTTCTCGAGATTCCTCTCCAATCTCCCCTTCCGACCTTCTCCAATCCAAGAAGGAATAGCTTGTGCTCTTCCACTGTCCAAGGAACTCCTAAAACAAATCCAAACCGGTATAACCAATTAGACAAAATTTACATCGGATTGAACGAAAACCGTATACGCCGCAGTACAAAATCGATGACGCAACATCGTATCACAAAAAAAATTTCAGACTCGATCAAAACACAAATAATTTCAAAATCACACTAGATCGGAAATCTGACCTCGTTTACGCTCGCGATTCCCGCCGGACTGCAAAGGCACGGCGTCATCGGCGGAGGCGTATCCGGCTTCCACCGCCAAATCCTTGGGCATCTCTTTGGTCTTGCCGTCGCTGCTAACAAGCGGCTCGTATTCAGACAGGTTATTCATACTGACGCTCTTCCTCATCGGATCAACTATGACTCTCACTCCAAACAGCATGATCTCCTGGCCGCCAACGACGGCGGGCGCCTCCCCTCTGTGCGACATATTCTCTCTCTAAATCTCTGAAACGCAAAGGAATTTGGAATGAGTGAAATGAATGAAATTGTGCAATGAAATGGATGCATTTTATATGCGATGATGAAAAAAAGGCTTTGTGAAATGTGAGAACCGTACAATGCTGCGCTGGAATATTTATTTATTTATTATAACAATAATATTCTTAAAAAGTGTAGGCGCTATTTGATTGAGCGGATTAGGTTGCATTTGTTTGGGATAAGTTGTTTGAAAAGAGATTTTATCTTAATGAGGATTGAATTGTTCTATGTTTTCCTTCTAATTTTATGCAGTAATTTTATTTATGAGGATTGCTGTAAGCATATTTTTTATAGTTAATAATAAAATTTAATGAATATTTATATTTTGTCGATATCATGTTAAGTAGAAATCTAATTTTCTTTTTTCAAAATGAATTACTGCATTCTTTTTTTATAAATAAATTTATTCATTCAAAATGAGGATTAAGAATATTCTCTCTTTAAAGTGTGATGGAGGAGGAAGAATAATCAAATTATAATTCAGATAGATGAAGATATAAAAAAAAGGTTTAAAAAATAATTATACACCTCAATTTAGAGAGATAAATTTATCTTTTAAACAAAATACAACTTAATAATTCTTTTTTTATAAATGAATAAATATTTATGCTTTTGTGGATGTCATGTTAAGTAGATATCTAAGTTTTTTTTGAAATGAATTAATATACTGTTATACTTTGTTCTTCCACAAAGTTTTAAGAAAAAAACTGGAAAATATGTTTTAAAAAATATGTTTTCAGTGGAGATGATATTCACAAAATAAAATATATGTAATGTTTTGTGGGAACATGTTTAAAATTAAAATAAAAAGTACACTTTTTATGAACAGTCCAAACGTACAATAAGAGTACATTTTTCATTTAATAGATAGATTTGTTTATTATAAATCAAAATAACATAAATATATATTTTTAATATATTTATCTTATCTAATCTTTTAAAAATAATTTTATGGTGTGAGTTAATTGTCATGAAATAGTATAAGACTTATATTACATAAATATATGATATGAAATTATAATCTTTTCGGTTTATAATAATCGTGTGATTAATTTGGAAAAACAATATCTTTTCTTCTTTTTAATAGATAAGACTTATATTACAATTACTTAGACATTAAGCTTGTTGTCACGAATCCAAATTTGAGCCTCACAAGGTTGGGCGTGTGATTAAAAACTTTACAATCTTTCCACCAAGTCGCATGTTAAAAAAATAAAAGAAGGCTAAAGAGTTTGAGACAAAATTAATATTGATTATGTTCCTTTTCTCGGATAACTATAAATAAATGACCACATATTTATTTATATAAGTGGAGAAGACTTTTAAAACATCTCACCATTTTTAAGATTCATAAATAGTTATCATGTAGGCTCGCCGAGGCTCTCCATTAGTTAAACCCTTTCTTACCCTGTCTTTTGACTCGTATTTTGTTCGTACACAATCAACGAAGGCCTTTCAGATATATATTGCAACGTCTTCAATATCATGCTCTTACTTCGTTTTTCCCTTAATAAGTCATTCTTAATTAACGAACTTTACGATCTAATCTTAAACATCATCAATAAGTCACTTTCTTTCATCTCAATCGTGAGAAAGTTTGCAGATATTTTGCCCACTTTAGTTTCAATGACTAAGATAGACTGTGGAGTTGACTTGCAACCGCTAAAAATTTGTGTATCCATGAGTGACGTTGTGATGATATAATGAACAGTATTTAAAATTATGTTATTGCAAACGAAAAGTTTATTTTAGTATTTATTAAATGATATACAAACTTAGGAAGTATGTGTTGAATAAGACGCCATTGCAAGCCACTTTATAGTTTATACTTTAACAGTTGGTACAAATTTATAGTGTTTCGAAACACTTCAGCGTTCTATTGACGAAAAGAATTAGTGACATAAGCTCAAAGTTCAAGTTTTTATTGACTATGGTTAGGCTCGGTTACCAAATCGAACTAAAAAATATAAAATCAAAATCAAATCGAAATAACCTTGAATTGGAAAAAATCGAATTGAATTTTTGGTAAGAATCGAAAAAACCGAAATTGAAAATATTAAGTAAATAATTAATATTAAATAAATATTATATTTAATAATTAATAGTTAATACTCCCAAATGTCTCAGTATTCTTGACCCCTTTCTTTCTGGCACGCAGACCAATAAACACTCACAAATACAACATTAAAATTGGGAGTACTTATTAACTTTTTACCATTTTGGAAAAGGGGACAACAATATTGGAACCGAAATAGAAAAAGGGCCATGAATATTGGGACGAAGGGATTATATATTTGTATAGTTAATAATTAATATTAAATAAATAATTATTACTATATAATATCTTTAGGTTTGAATTTCGGTATTTCAGTTTTTTTAATACGGAAATCGAAATTAAACCGAAAAATAAAAAATTTATAAAATAAAAACTGAAATCGAACCGAAAAGAAAAAAATAGAAGCAAATTTATCGATTCGGCTCAATTTAATTTGATTTTCGATTTTTTACCAAATTTTCTTCGCCCCCACCTATACTAAATCCCTACCTATACTAAATGTTCTAAAATAAAACGCGTGTGGCGAAAAAAAAGGAACTAAACAATTTTGGACCAAAAATAAAACATACTGGAAACCTTTGTGTGGATGGAAAATCAGAGACGTGTCGAATAGAGAACGCCATTTGAGAATATCCTATCTTAATTCTTGGGTCTTTTTATTATTTTGGAAAATTTAAATTAAATTCCATTTCGGATGTAAATTAAATTGTATGCTCTAATTTTTTTTTTTTTTTCCTTTTACCAATATTAAACGGCCTTTACTTTATGGAATAAATAAATATTACTCCTATCAACAAAGAAACATAGATGTCAAGGTGCATGTTAATCTGTAAAACTACACCAAAAATACGAAATAGAAATAAATGCATAGGAGAAAAATCAAGATTCAAGATGCAAAATAAATAAATAAATAACTCAAATAAGTTCGAATAAGTCTAAGTTACATATCGATCATAATATTTAAAATTCTTTATAAATATTTTATAATAATGTCACGGTTTATGATTTTATTTCAAATGAACTTAGTCTCTATAATTAGTTAATTACCTACAAACTAGCTAGCGTTCTTATCTAATATTGTATTATGCACATTTACCCTAATTAATTATATAATGTTACCAACTCTTTCGTTGAGCCACCAAAAAATTGTATATACGTCACAATGTCCCCAAAACAGAAAAGAAACCGATGACTAAATTTAGTCAAAGTAGGGTCCATACACTTCTTTTGCAAGTTCGATTTTTATATGTCTATAAATGAATCAACAAATAATTAGTAACTATTGATATTAGAGCTGTCCATATAATACTTTATAATCTACAACATTATATAATATGATATGATATTATAGGGTCGCCAGTCTTATCAATGCTAAGGCTACAGAACAAACACTAGAGTTAATATTAAAAAATTGTCTCTTTTCTTTATGTGGATCATTAAGATTCGTACAATGTTATCTTTTACAATAGTTGATAAAAGTCTTGTGCTACAAATTAAAATAAAATATATATATATATATATATATATATATATATATATATATATATAGCACTTAGTTATTATATAGTGGATATTATGTCGGCATGGCTCTGTGTATATTATTTTATTTTCTTCAACTATGGTAATCCGTAAATACATCAATGATCATTGAACAATATATAGTATTCAAGAATTTTAGTTTTATCAATTCAGTTAGCGGTCGTTGCTCTTTGTCGATATTTTAGCTATTTATTTATTTTAATGTGGAATTGTGGATGTTCATTATACCCTTTTATTCCAATAATTTAGACTTAATTTGTTTTTCCATTATAAAATTCTTTGATTGGTAGTTAAAATGATTCAAATATTCGTTTCGGATATTTTATTTGAATTAAACAAAGACAATAGATGGAATTATATCAGTTTCAGTCTTAACGATTGTTTAGCTCGTTTATGTGCGTGTTTTTGGTTTATACTTTGTCGTGTTTGGATTTTATGTGGCGTCAAATTCGTGTCTTTTAGTTTGTTTTTTCTTCGTGTTTTGTTTGTTCTTGTTTTGTTCGTAGGATGATGGAATGAGCGAAGAATGAAGCTTAAATGATACCGGAAATGCCGAAGATGCTAAGCCGAACGTACCGAGAAAACCGAACGAGATCTTGTTAGGAGTTACAGGCAAAAGACGAGAGGAGAAAGAACGCGAGAGCATGGTCATACACAAAATTGTTGTGTTTTGCGCAACAATTTTGTTTTGGCTCGTTCTCCTTCATTACAACTCCGAATTTAGATCCGTCTGCGGCCACGGATTCCTATCGAGACGAGCTTCAATTCTGTATTTTCAAAATTTTCTTATTTTGCACAGGCCAGCTGTCGTTGGGCCTGTGCTGCAGCAGCGGACAGAGGCTCATAGCCAGCGCCGCTGGCTGGTAGTTATTGGCGCGTTTTTAAAGCCTTTTCCAGGCCATTTGAAGGATACCACCCATATCTCTCATATAGAACTCGACTCTACAATCTTAGAACTCTTGTTTTAGCGCTTTTACTTGTATTCAACCTTGGAAAGACGGATTAAGGTGGAGATTGATTTCTCGATTCAATAGTGTAATCATTACTCAGTTCTTAGCTTTGAGTTCTTAGTTTATGATTATGTATTAGGTTGAGTAGTCGATCTCCACTAGTTGTTGAACTTCTTATTCGATCGTTTATGTTATTATTACTTCATCCTCGTTGTTTGGATTCGTGCTTATTAAATTGTGCCGATTGATCACCGTTGCAATTCGTTAGACATAGGGTGAGATCGATAGAAGATCCTTGTGTCAGATCAAGGTCCAATCAACTTCGATTATAATTAGAAGCATATTAATCGAGTGTTTTCTTGTTTAACTTGAATTCTTAATTGTGTGGCTTAATACAAAAGTTATAGTCACAATTTAATTATCAAATGCAAAGGCTAGAGATTAGGTAGCTCTTAATAATTCTAGATAGGCATGTGAATGTGTGTATTAATAATTTCATGTGATGATCTAAACAAAGGTTCAACTCCTAGAGCCTTAATTCCAGATTTCCATTAATAAAATTGTTGTTGATTAGTTAGCTTAGTTAATCATACATATGCTATTTGGTTAGAATGTTTAGGACTTATTGTTTATTTTGTAGCACTTAAATTAGGAAGCCCTGTTAAGCTTTCCATCGAAATCCGACCGGGGTTAGCTTGTCACATGTAATCGACCTCGTATAATTTGCGAGAACCTAGAGTACACACTTTAGGCTTAACAACGATATCAACTTACATTTCTCAAACTAGCGACAAAATAACAAAACTGTCAAATAGTGACACTTATATGTAACTATTATGAGTGTCACAAATTTTAAATGCATGTCATTAAAACTTTTAGTAACATTTAAGGTTATGTTCTCTTTGAATGATAATTTTATCCCATGAAAATGTGGCATAAGAGTATAATTAGGGGTGTCATGGTACGGTATACCTTACTAAAATTGTCATACCTTATACCTTACATTTACCTTCAATATGAAAAATTTCATACCGTTACCTTACCATACTTTTCAGTATACCTTACTTTTGGTATAACAATTTTACATACATATACCTTACCTTATTTTCGGTATACCTTACCTTATTTCGATATACCTTACCTTACTTCGATATACCAGAATTTATTGATAATGAAAATTACCTTAAACAAGGTCTAACATATAAAAAACATAAAGTATTATTTTTTTAACTAATTAACTAGATTTAAGCATATAATTATAATTAATTTGATCATTTATGTATAATATATTATAAAAATAATAATATATTTTCATTAATTATATATTACAACTTATATTATATTTAGTAACTAATAGATCGTGTAATTATATAATTATTTAGTTATGTAACAAAATATATATATATATATATTAATTTATTGTTATTATATAAGATAATAAGTAGTATATAAGTTATTGTCCAACATTTTTAATTATCAATAAACTCACATGTTTTTGTAGTTTGTCATTCATATTTTATTAATCATAATTCATAATTTATGAATAAACAATTTTCTTATAATTCAAATCAAATATATATGTACATGTAATATTATAAATATATGTATATATATATATATATATATATATCGATATATACCAAAATAACGGTATATATATACCAATTTTTTCGGTATATACCGAGGTACGGTAAGTACGGTATACCGTTTTTCGGTAAATTTTGACAACACTAAGTATAATTACTTTTTAAATTCCTTATTTTTTCATCCATCTCTATTATCTAAATTATAATTACATTATTATTTTTCTCCTTCATCCCACTTTAAGGAAGAATAATATTATCACTCAAAAAATTTGGATGGATAATATTATTCCTCCTTAGAGTGAGATGAATGAGAAAAAAATGATGAACTTATAATTTAGATAGGATGAATGGATAAAAAAGAAGAGATTTAAAGGTTAATTATACTTAGAGGTGCACATTTGAACTAGAATCGGGAACTGTCGGTTCTGGAACCGAAACCGTGAGAAATGATTTCGAACCGGAACCATGAACATGGTTCCACTTTGGTTACGGTTCTAATTCTGGGAATCGACGGTTCGCGGTACGGAACCGTGGAACCGTTTATTTTTTTAAATTACAAATTTTAAAAATATAATTCAAATATCAAATATAATTTACTACTTAAATTCAAATACATTAATTTACATATTAATTCAAATATATTTAGTCTAAATATCAAATATATTCATTCAAATATAATTTATTATTTTAATTCTAATATATTTAATCAAATATGATTTATTATTTAAATTAAATATATTAATTCAAGAATATTTGTAAAAAATAAATATTATTATTATATAATTAAATATAATTTAACTATTTATAAAAAATCAGTTCGAACCACGGAACCGTCGGTTCAAGAACCAAACCAAGAATCGTGGAATTGAACCGAAATCAGAACCATGTAACTTGAATACCGTAAAATACCGAATATAAGGTATACCAAAATTTTTGGTAAGGTACACTATAATTTTTTTTTATTTTAGCCGAAATTTTCCGTTACTAAAATAAGAAATCCCGTTACTAAAATTTTTAGTAACAAATTTGTTATGAATTTATTCGTAATAATATCGATGGCTCTTAAGAAATTTAACAATGGAATATATTCTGTTATTATATATAATAACAGAATTGTAACGAAATTTCCGTTTCTAGAATATTTTCTTCAATTTTAGTAACAGAAAATTTCGTTACTAAAGTTTTAATAGCGGACAATTCATTCTTTAATTTTGTTACTAAAATTTAACAACAATTCAATAACAATTCAATTGTTAATCCGTTAAAATTTAGAAACGGAAAATTTTCCGTCACTATTCTGTTGCTATATAATGCATTTTTTGTAGTGGTATAATACCATACCGAACTTTCCAGTAAGGTAAATATATGAGTTTTTCTAATAACGAGATATACCATCATATACCGTACCGTGGTATATACCCATTTTTTTGGTATATACCGTTAGTTTGGTGTATATCGATGTATATATATATATATATATAATATAAGCTATAATATATATTAGGTCATTCATAAATGACAAATTAATTATGATTCATATACCTAAATCTATTACTTATATGACAATACAATAATATACTCCCTCCGTCCCACTAAACATGACACTTTTTTTTCGGCACAGTTATTAAGGAGAGTGTATAAAGTAGTATAAGAATGATAAAGGTGGTAGGGTTCACACCTTTTTGAAGAGATAACCTATTCTATTTTTGGAATGTGTCATTCTTAGTGGGACATCCCAAAAAGAAAAGTGTGTCATGCTTAGTGGGACGGAGGGAGTACTAATTACTTAATATATTTGTAATTGATTATATGATGTTAGTTTTTTATCTAAAAAAATAATTTTTTAAAAGTTAATACTTAGTGTGTTTTTGAATATGTTACATCTTGTTTAATGTGTGTTATTCATTATAAATAAATTTTGGTATAATGCGAAAAACATGTATACTGCAGTAAGGTAAGGTATACCGCAAATAATAAGTTTTTGTATACCTTGAAATAAAGGTAATACCGAAATAAGGTAAGGTATACCGAAAATAAGGTAAAGTATATGTATGCAAAAAAGTCATATCGAAAATAAGGTATACTGAACTAAGGTATACTAAAAAGTATGGTAAAGTAACGATATAAAATTTTGTATACCAAAGATAAAGGTAAGGTATAAGATATGACAATTTTAGTAAGATGTACCGTACTGTGACACCCCTAGTTACGAGAACTAATTAATAACTTATTATTTTTAATATACTTTAGGATCACCGCTCACCTGTCTGAGTCGGCACTAATTAATGTGTCCACGACTGACGTGTCATTATCAATAAACCCTAGTCACAAAGTAAAAATTAATAAATCTTTTATTAAAAAATTTAATATTTAACTACGATGCATGACACATCATTCACGGACATTATTAACCCTGCCCGCCGCGAACGGGTGAATATTTTCGTATACTTTAGATAAACAGTACCTTTTAAACTAATATATATATATATATATATATATATATGGAGTGGTTCAGGTAAAAAAAGAAATTAAAGTAGGAAATAGGAAATGATCTGGGCCATTGATTTGGATGATTGGACGGATATGATTAAATCTGATCTACTTAAAAAAGGCGGTGCATTCCATCGCTTTGAACGATGCACAAAGGATATTTTAGTAATTTTTTATTTTTTTAGAGAGAGAGAACGTGTGTTATTAGCCTAAATTATGAGATAATTAAGGGAGAATAAAAAAACTGACGTTAATCTAGAAGGGAGGTTATTTACTTTCCATAATTATAGGGTGCATTCCATAATTAAATCAAAACAGTTCTCTGTATTTAAATGCATTGTATTTAATTGGACAATGTGCATTACGAAATTGGACAATGTGCATTGAACCAGTATATAGTTGTGCATTACTTCAGTTACATTGTTGCATTGATAGTTATGTTTGTTGCATTGTTGGTATATTATCATTGTTGCATTACGAAAATGAACAATTTGCATTGAACCAGTATATAGCTTTGCATTAATTCAGTTACATTGTTGCATTGATAATTATTTTGTTTCATTGTTGGTATATTATCATTGTTGCATTATGGAATTGAACAATATGCATTGAACAATATGCATTGAACCAGGCTACAATTATGCATTATCCACTAATGGATCTACTGCCCCTGCTCCCAAATCAGATTTCCCCAAGCCGCTACCATCGGAGAATACAATTTACATACAAATAGACTACAAATAGACCTTCGTAGTGATTTGATTCTTCCCCAAATTTCATATGAAACAGATACAAACGTAATCTCCAACTGAAGAATCAGAACAAATTTAACCCTTTGTAGAATCAGTACAATAAATGAAGAATCAGTAGATCAAATGAAGAAACAGATTCAAAAAATAACCTTCATATGCGGAACAAATTAGAAACTAGAAACTACTCAAGCATCGGAGCAACAGAAGGCTCCCCATTTTCACTGCATCTGCCGCCTCCACCGCCGATGTCCCCGCCCTTAGCAAATCTGAACTTTCATCTCCTCCTGTGCAAGGCGCCAAACTCATCCCCATCCAAACCCAAAACCCTCGCCTTCTTCGGCTCATTTCTGAAACTACTCAAGCATTGGAGCGGCATGAACGGATTGATTCTAGAAAATTCTAATCCGATTGAGAGACGACAGAATTCGGAGGAGGATTTATCCGGCTGCCTCCCAACGAGAGAAATCTGATTTGTTCTTTGATAATGGGAGAGATTGTCTTGCGTGAGAGAATAAGGAAACTGCCTTTTTGCAGTTTCCTACAATAACACACGTTCTCTCTCTCTCAAAAAATAAAAAATTACTAAAATATCCTTCGTGCATCGTTCAAAGCGATGGAATGCACCGCCTTTTTAAGTAGATCAGATTTAATCATATCCGTCCGATCATCCAAATCAATGGCCCAGATCATTTCCTATTTCCTACTTTAAAATCCTTTTGTTTATGATCTATATCCCATATATATATATATATATATATATATATATATATATATATATATATATGGAAGAGATCAAATAAAAATGGTTATGTACGAGTTAACTAAAAATAAATCTTGACTGTTGAATTATTTAGATCAATGGTGCAGATTAAAAGATAATTCTAGTATATATCTGATTTAAAATATTTCATCCCTAAAAACATGGAATTTGTTATTCTTTTTTACTAGGGTTTATTGATTATGATATAGTTTAATTATATTCATTTGATGAAAAATATGGATGGTACAGATTTATTTTTAGTTAACTCGTACAGATCTATTTTCATTATAACCATCATATATATATATATATATATATTATAATATGGGCATCAAAGTATATCCTCCAAAGCATGAGAGTGTTATGTACTTTCACATAAGTTCGGAGGGGTGTATCGGTAATAACAAAATTCGAATAAGATTAGCGTTCATATAAGCATAATTAATTCGATAGTTAAGGGATTAATAAAAGACAAATGCTGGTTTATAACATGACTACATGAATTGATTCCACGGCACTGCACCCAATACGGTACGGTGATCCTTAAATATATACTAATTGTTTTGATTAATTGCAACTTGTTATTTGATTTTTAATTATAAATAATATCATCGCTTGAAAAAGCAAATGGTTCAATCACTAATTGACTGACAATCTTGAAAAGCAAAGAGTTTGGTCACTTTTTCCACCACTTACATCCAGGGTATATATATATAAAATAGATTAATTAGGTCGTTTATTGAGTTTTATCTTTCACCTAACGATTTTGACTATGCAGCGCTTTGATTGGATCGATCAATCAATTTGATATTGTAAAAAAAGAAAAAATATGATAATGTGAATATATATTGAAATAATTAAGCAAGCACGATGTGTATGATTAGAAAATATACTTAAAAGTGGAGTGGATTTGAGGAAGGAAAAGTTTAACTAATATTTGATTTAAATGCTTCTTAATAAGAGAAAAGTATTAGATAATTTAGAAAAAGCGCTCGACAATCAAGTGAGGTATGAGTTAGAAAGAACACAAGAATTTATTTCCAAGCAAGATACAATGACCCAATTGACATGTGATATAAGCAGTTCGCTCACTAGAAGACTGAGACCATTGACGAGACCGGCGTTGTTAGGAGGGGAGACTTGTGAGCTAGACTTGCACAAACGAAATCGGTCTCGGGCAAGCGAGCTCCCGCGCAATCATATATTGTAGAGGGGTTTCGCAGCCCATCGGCTCCCACCCCATTTTCCCTTTTTTTTCGCTTTTTTAATATATATTTTTTATTTATTCCGATTTTTAATTCTAAATATCACATTTAAACCTCACTATTCCACACATCCCTTCCACTTCTTCAATATTCTTCGTACCACCTCTCTTAAATATTTCCAAACTTCTCTCTTCATATTTTCAAAAAAATGAATAGTGAATTTATTGCATTAGAAAAAACAGGGATCAATATTCAAGTTCCGATAATCCTAACTCCGGTGATTCGTCACTTCAGGCTTTGCAAACTTTGCAAACCAAAGCTCGAGCATTTCATCTTCCATTTTCAACACTTCTCAATTTTTTTCACCTCCAATTCCCGTCCAAAATTATTCCGACCAACATTTTTTCGGCCTATATTTTATTACTAATTTTTTTTCACGGACTCAAAAGAATTAACTTGAATGATTCCTTCGACGAAGCTTCGGGCGACCTTGCTCTCACCCTCCATAAAGCCAATGTCGAGTCCGAGAGAAAAAACACACCAAAGTTACAATGAATTGTCTCCGACCATGTTGGATATCAAAATGAGTCCAACAAACGTGACAAGACAACATGAGCGAAGGCTTCACTACTGACTCAGCCCCTTCCGAGTCATAGCAACGTCCAATTGGAACAAAGGCGGCCAAAAGAAAATGAAAAAATAAAGCTTCTAAGGAAAGTGACGAAACCTTACAATATTTGACTACGAGCGGCAAAGCCTTAACGGACTTCACAACACGACATATGAAGGTAAGGGAGTACAAAATATTAATGAAAGATACGTCGAACATAACTCCCAAACAACTCGAGATGCACATGATGGTGGCGTCAATTAAAAGCGAATGAGAGAAGTAGTTTTAGTTTTTATTTTTCAATTAATGTAATTTTAATTTTATTATAATCTTTAAATTTTAATGAATTGTTATTATTAATTAATGTCAATTTTAATTTATTTTAAATGTTATTTAAATTTTATTGTGGTATTAAAATAAAAATGGATTGTTTGAAACTAAATACAAAATACCCAAACCAAGAGACTCATATTTTGCAAATTTTCAAAAAATCCGTGTACCCTACTAAAAAATTCCTCAAATATTACAAAAAGTGCAATCAGGAGACTCAAAAGTGAGAGACCCCATTGAGATGCTATTATGGGTGAACATTAGAGTAGTTAGTTCATTTTTGTCTAAAATGAAATAAATTAAAATTCGTTTGAAAAATAAACAATCAATTTAAAAAACTAAATTAACCGAATCAAAATAACCGAATTTATTTCGTTCTAGTTTAGTTTATCCAAATATTTGATTTCGTAACTAATTTCATTCAGTTTTTTAAAATAAAATCATTAAAATTTAATCATTCAATATATATATATATATATATGTATGTATATATATGTTAAATACTTTTCATCAAACTCTTCCACCTGTGTAATTGACCTTTTTTGACGACATTCCATCAAATTGCCCATTGGTATGGAGTCGACATGCTCATACCAGATTCGATATATCAACCTGCTCAGGTTGACACCACCATATCACCTTTTCGGTGAATGGCCAAATCGATTTCTCAATCTGCTACTTGATATGCTATAGTCAATTCGTGCAATTTACTATTCTTGTACAATAGAATTTTCAGCTTGTTGAATAGTGAAATTGGAGAATATTTTCATGTATCATTCAATAGAAGAGAGTACATATTTATATACAAACAATGACTATGCTATACAAGGTAATAAGATCTCTAATACTAATTGTTTCAACTTATTTTATTAAGTTACTCGCAAGAGAACGAGTTCGTTATAAATTAATAACCTGACCCTAGTCGTATTCTCAAGGAAGGCTAAACAGGGTTTTATCTACGTTACCAAACAGAAAGCAGTAAAAGAATGAGTTTTGATTTTTAACTACTCTAATTAATTTTAGGCGAATAAAATTAAAGGGAATGAAAGTACGAGTTATCTAGGCAAGGCTTAAGAAAACAATTAAACCCTAAGTTTAAGAATGAATAATTAAAGGAATTAAATCTAAACATGCCTTGAATTGATTAATTAACATGATCAATAGATTTGAAATTACGAATTGAAAATTAATCAAGAAAAGAGCAAGAAAAAAGGAAAACATACCAGCAAAAAAAGAAAGCAACAATAACTCACTAATTAAAAAGGAAACAATGCATTAAACGATCTCCGGGTTTGAATCACGAACGAATCCACAAAGCGAAATTGAAATAACGAACTATTGAATGAAAATCTAAACTACTGTGTTTTCTCTGGTGGTCTAAAACCCTAGAATGGTAGAATGTAAGATCGTTTGAAAAATCACGCGTGGAGGTTTAAATAGGAGAAGAATCCCCACCAGGGTAGCGCTCCCTAGGGGGTAGCGCTTGCTACCCTGGCTCTCTGTCTTGGTATGAGATGAAGGGGGCTAGCGGTCGCTTGGCCCCCTCTCTGTCCGCTCCCTCTTTGATGGCCAGCCGCGTTCTGTCTGGGTGCCTTAGTGATCACTAGGGGGGTAGTGATCACTACCCCTACGTTATGCCTGAGTGCCCTAGTGATCACTAGGGGGTAGTGATCACTACCCCCGCATACTGTCTTCACTTCATATTTTTTTGCACTTCGATTCCCGTTTCTCGTTTCAATACTTATAAACTTCCATTTTGTTTTGACTCCCGACCTACAATATGAAATATGGGAACGAGAAGATAAACTAGAACAAAGAGTATGAGAAGCAATTAAAAATAAGATATTAAAGACCAAAAATACGAGAGAAACGGGATCGAAAATGGGCTAAACAACCCCCCCACACAATGCCTTGCTTGTCCTCAAGCAAGTCTAGGCTCAAAACGATACGGAGATTTGAAAACAAGAGACAAGTTCAACTATCCAACAATATCATATTCGTTATGAATGCTTCAAAAGGGATCACAAGACTATCACACTAATCACTACCACGTGTTTCCCTAGTAAGTGCAACTTCAATCCGATCAAACTAGAAAACATACGAGGATTCGATTTTCAATTACTCAAGGCTAGACTTTGCATTCTTTTATCTTTTCAATCTCTTTTTAAGAATCAAATTGCATAGAATTTTTAGTGATAAATAGAACGACGGTCACTAGGTGTGATCTTCGGTATAAACCGAGTATCCTATTGTGGTTTCCCATATCCATTTCTACAATTCAAAATTTCTTTCAATTTCGTAGAG
Organism: Leonotis leonurus; assembly: GCA_026898415.1. Taxonomy (NCBI): domain Eukaryota; kingdom Viridiplantae; phylum Streptophyta; class Magnoliopsida; order Lamiales; family Lamiaceae; genus Leonotis; species Leonotis leonurus. The sequence continues at coordinate 87,766 of JAPKLX010000054.1, forward strand.
GAAGAGAGGTAGAGTTCTTATCACCTATTAAAACAGTTCAAGCGATTCAATTAATAGGCCATTCGAGCCATATTTGAAAGAGTGGGTTATGTGGCCAAAATTCAGGAGATATGAACATTTAGAGGTTATCTAAAGTGTTCCCGTGTGGTTTCCCATGCTCATGGTATCCAGAGGAGCAGAAGCCTGCCAACTCAATCTCACAATATGCACAATTCAAAAAGAAGTCTAGCAATTCAAGCAATTTTATACCAAATCCACAATGCTAAGAGCTATCACATCAATTCATTGCAAAAAGAGTATCCCACGACAGTCATGATCAAAATGCAAATATTAACACCCAATCAAAGACTCACAACGGAAATTTCATATTGAAGCATAATCAATCAAGTTCTCATCAAAATCAATCACTAATCATGTCAAGCTAAGAAACACAATTGGACAAGCATGCATACACAAATTCCACAACTATCAAAAATACGCCGCATACTAAAGATTATGCACACCCCAAAGCTTTATCTACGTTTCCAAACATAAAGAAATAAAAGAATGGGTTTTGATTTTTAACTACTCTAATTAATTTATCTAGGCGAATAAAATTAAAGGAATGAAAGTACGAGTTATCTAGGCAAGGATTAAGAAAACAATTAAACCCTAAGTCTAAGAACGAATAATTAAAGGAATTAAATCTAAACATGCCTTGAATTGATTAATTAACATGATCAATAGACTTGAAATTACGAATTGGAAATTAATCAAGAAAAGAGTAAGAAGAAAGGAAAACATAAAGCAAAAAAAGAAATCAATAATAACTAACTAATTAAAAAGGAAACAATGCATTAAACGATCTTCGGATTTGAATCACGAACGAATGCATAAAGAGAAATTGAAATAATGAACTATTGAATGAAAATCTAGACTACTGTGTTTTTTCTGATGGTCTAAAATCCTAGAATGGTAGAATGTAAGATCGTTTGAAAAATCACTCGTGGAGGTTTAAATAGGAGAAGAATCCCCGCCAGGGTAGCGCTCCCTAGGGGGTAGCGCTTGCTACCCTGGCTCTCTGTCTTGGAATGAGATGAAGGGGGCTAGCGGTCGCTAGGCCCCCTCTTTGATGGCCAGCGCTCGCTACCCCTGCGTTCTGTTTGGGTGCCCTAGTGATCACTAGGGGGGTTAGTGATCACTACCCCTGCGTTCTGCTTGGGTGCCCTAGTGATCACTACCCCCAAACACTGTCTTCACTTCATATTTTTTTGCACTTCGGTTCCCGTTTCTCGTTTCAATGCTTACAAACTTTCATTTTATCTTGACTCCCGATCTACAATATGAAATATGGGAACGAGAAGATAAACTAGAACAAAGAGTATGAGAAGCAATTAAAAATAAGATATTAAAGACCAAAAATACAAGAGAAATGAGACCGAAAATGAGCTAAACAGTAATAACCATGTAAATTCATATTATAACACTCCCCCTCAAGCTGAAGCATAAACATTAATTATGTCAAGCTTGTTACACAAATAATCAATCCTAACCCCATTGAGAGCCTTCATGAATAAATCTCCTAATTGATCTTCAGTCTTTATATATCCAGCGGTAATCAATCCCTTTAAGGATACCTTAGACGTCATATAAGAGTGAAAAGAAGTAGACAAATATTCCTTAACATTATCACTTTTCAATATTTTGACAGACACGTGAAATTGAGTCTTAATTTTAGCACAGAAGACAGAAAAATAAATAAACAACTTAGAACGATTTTTCATCAAGTAAAGTCATGTCATACGGGAGTGATCATCAACAAAAGTAACAAAATACCGATAACCCGTTTTCGAAATAACAGGACACGGACCCCAAACATCGGAATGAACCTACTCAAAAGGAGCATCAACTCGTTTATTGACTCAAGGACTCAAACTAACACGATGATGTTTAGCAAACTGACACAACTCACAATCTAAAGACGATAACCCATAGAATTGAGGACACAATTTCTATAACAAAGGAATAGATGGATGACCTAACCGACACTTGCGAATCCATAGAAAAAGATAACTCCGGCACAAGCTACGGAAGGTTGCGTATCAAGGATGTAGATGTCACCTGATTCATGTCCTTTACCAATAATTCGATTCGTCGTAAGATCGTGCAACAAACAATAATCGGGAAAGAATGAGATACTACAATTCAGATTATGTGTAAGCTTGCTAACAAACAACAAATTAAATGAGAGCTAAGGCAGACTAAGAACGGAAGATAAAGACAGGGAAGGGGTTGAGTGAATAGTTCCAGATCCACGAACAACAAATTGTGAACCATCAGCAAGGGTTATATGATTTATATTTTGGTGAGATTCAAAATATGAAAACAAACTAGAATTACCTGAATCAATGATTTGTAGCACCCGAATCAATGACCCATTTTGTTGACGAGGAAACTACACATACAGTAGGATTACCTGAATCAGAAAGAGTAGTGGTAGGAGATGTATGTTCCTGATACTGTAGGAAATTCGCATACTCCGTTGATGTATCCATATCAATATTCAATTGAAAGAAATCGTATAAACCAAATCAGAGGCTCAAATATTCCAAATAATCAACAAATCTTGCACTGAACCACCATATAGATCAAAAATAGATCAAAAAAGGTACCGAAAATACGAGGGAAGCTAATGATGGAGAGAGGGCAGTGGGTAACGGTGGCGGCCTCACCGACGGCGAGGCAATAACGGCAAATGGTGGCAAGAGGGCGGCAGAGGACGACAGAGGTAGATGCAGCAGCACCTGCTGGACGGTGCCGGCGCATGAGAGCTGCACGCGCGGAATCCGGCCGCCGTATTCATACCAGAGGTGTGTGGGAGGGCGGCACACGTCCCTAGACTGGCAGTGTCACTCCCTGGTGGCTGGAGGCATAGAAATCGACGGCGCCGTGAGTCTGGAGTAGAACAGGCACTCAAAACTTCGCGCCTCTCCTCCACCATGCACGCGTCGGTGAACGGCGCCAGAGTGTTGTCCGTAGGTGCTCCGTGAAGTGGCGCTTCGGGTGGGGCCAGAGGTGACGACTGATTTGAAGTGAAGACGAAATGGGTGGTTGCACACTCCAACTGTTCTGTAACCCTAGTTTTCAAAAAAAAATCAAAAACCCTAATTTTGAGATTGGGATCCCTAATGGCTAACCATAGAACCTAGGGCTCTGATACCATGTGTATTATGCTATACAAGGTAATAAGATCAATAATACCAATAACCATATAAATTCATATTATAACACAACTCACATGATCAAACTTTATATAATAAAAGATGAAATTGGTAAAATCAAGACAAATAAATATGCCATTTATACTGACTAGAACAATGAGAGTGAGAATCATGCAGAGAACATTCATGACAAATATTTTCTAAATTTGAACAATTTTAGCATGCCAATTATGTCCATTATTTTACTTCTTTTTTGGAACAATTAGGTATGACTAGATTAATGTAGAAGGGTTTCCTTAGTGTTGAAGAAAATGTTCTCAAAAAGTCACTGAGAACAATAGATCATGATGACCAATATTTTAATAAGTTACATGTTAGGCACTATGATGCTTTAAATACATACAACACCAAAACAACATATTCATATTTGATTTTCTTTGAGATTGTGAGATTCTCTTAAACACTTGAATCAAATAACGACGATGCATTATAAATTATAAAGGGAATACTTTATTTGGTTTCAGTTATACTTTTTCTTAATTCATTGACATGATTGCATTGCTTTCGAACTGAAGTGCATAAGTTTTGTGGATTGATATGTCAGTTATTTTAAATAATAGTTTCCCTTTTTCTTTCAATTTTTTCCTTCTAACTTCAACTTTGTATATAACTTCAGATTTTGCCACAAAAATGTGTTAAGAACTCTTCAAGCTAAATGTTGAAGGGTTGAAATTTGTACTATGAATATTTTAACACTTCTGCTCTCACGTTACACAAAACTGTTACTTATTTATCATTTTATTGCTGTCACAAAATTATATTTTTTTTAGTAAGTGAACATTTTTCACTCACAACATATAACTTAATTAACTACAATAAATCAAGTCAGACCCAAATTCAATATATAATACACCTTACGTCTAACTACTTTTTTAAGAGTACAAGACGTATATCAAGTCAAAATGAGTAACAATTTCATGGACGGATAAAGTAATATTTTTCTAAAACATGTCAAAGTCCATGTCATAAATTGATAAACATTTACAAGAAACTGAGTTTTTTTTTTCAATACATAAATATATAAAAGTTTTGAAGATTGTGCCATTAAATACTTGAATCAGTTGTTTGAGTTTGTATAATTCAAATCATGTTTTATTCTTGAGTATCTTAACATAATTGTTTTCACTTTCATTAAATGATAATAAATATTGTCATTGGTTTGTAATTTAATTTCTTGAGATTACTTATTGCAATAATTCTATTTTTAAAATTATAGCGCATAAGGTAACACAGTCGACTCCTTGAATAATAAAGTTCACAGCCTAGACATCATTGGACAGTCTTGTCATGAAAGCATGCGATATCATTATGATGTGCAGAACTGGCCTTAACCTATAGAATGATATCAGTGCATATATGATCGTGTACATGTAATTGCGTATTTACATTGTGTGGTTTTACATTGGAATAAGTTCTTCTCTGATGATAGTGAAGAACGGAGTTTCGTGATTATTTATTTCTAATACGCTGAGTAGTGGTAATTATCTTAACGAGAAACATTGGATATTATTGCACAGAATTGTGTCTCGGCGAGTTCGAATTGATTATATCTGCGTGATGCATTTAGAAATGATTATCATGTAGAAACTTGGTTAGTTATAATTTATTTAAGATATAATGATAAATGTTTGAAGCGGATCACTCATCAAAAATATATTAATTAATTTTAACTCACATTAAGCTTTGTTTAATTAATAGATATTGAATCTTAAACGCGGAAAATAAATTATTAAAAAAAAATACAGTTTGTATCAGTAATAAATAGTTTAGTATTTTATATAATTGAGTAGATAAAATATTAATATAAAATTTATTTAATCTAATAAAATCTAAATTAATTATTAGCAATATTTAATTGGACCGTAGTTAATATTTTTATTTTATATATTAAAGAATCATTTAATTTGATTGATTGAATTTCACCTTTAAATAACCCCACTCCTCCTATCCATAATATAACATGATGACAAAAACAATTTTTATATGTTCTCATGTAAACTGTGAATGCTATACAAAATAATGAGATAGATTTTGTCATTTACTTATTGTTTAGATATACATTAAAAGTTAACAAAAACACATAATTGCATGAGTGCTTCTTAGACTGAGTTTATCGGCGTCCACAAGGTGGGTTCAGCCGCCCTCAACCAATTAAAAAAAAGAGGAAAAATAAGCTTGAAAGAAAATGGGCGATGTGTCTCATGGAGTCCACAGACCTCCACCATCAGCCTTTTTATTTAATTTATATATATATTTCCAAACGTCAACGTATGATTGACTCTTATATATTTTATCATGATATTATCATGAAATCAAATTACTTGTGTATAATATATTAAAAATATAAATTATACCAAAATTTATATTTTTCCTCCTTTACAAATAGAGACCAAATTTGTTATATTTATTCAAAATTTAGAAATCACTTCTTATTCTCTTTTCCTTAACATCTCATATATATTTTTTACGTTCATCTTTTCAATGAATCTCAATAATCTCTACTCAAATTACCAAGATTTCGTCTATTCTCAAGGTTATTATCCTAACCTTGATAATATCTAAAACTTTAAAGAATTCCAAAATTTCGATACTAGTTTGAATTCACAATTTCCACAAAATTTCACTCAATATCCTATCTCAGAAGATCACCAACCCATGACAAATATCTCTCAAAAGTTTTTCAAAATTCTCAACTTCCACAAACAAACACTTCAAACACTCCAAAAGTCTGGACAAGTCAAGAAGACATTTTATTTATGTCTTCATGGTGTATCATTAGTGAGAATCCAGCTATTGGAACAAATCAAAAGAGTCCCACGTTTTGGAATAACATTTTGGAGTTGTACAAAAGGTGCGGAAGAGAACAAAATACCGAAGTTCGACATAAGAACTGTGTAGTCACTAAGAGCGGCTTAATCAAATTGGGAGACTTGAGGATGAAATCAACTATGTTAATACCTTGATAAGAAAGAGTAACTTATCTCCGAATGAAGAAGTAGTAAAACATCGTCTAATGGCAGAATTGTTTCCTTAGGAAATTGTATTTTTATTTACTAGTGCTCGTTTGTTTTTGTGATTTTAATTATTTTAATTTCAATTTATGTAATTTTCACTTTTCGTGATTTCTATAAGGGTGTTGGCCTATGGAACTGCAACTGATTTGCATGATGAATACATTCGGATGAGTGCAACTACAATAAGGAAATTACTTACCAAATTTGTTGATGGTGTAATTTCCAACTTCGGTGATGAATACCTCCGAAAGGCAACTGAAGAAGACATATCATATATATTGCATGTTGGTGAGCGAGGTTTTTCAAGGATGCTCGGCGTATCGCCTGCATGTATTGAGAATGAAAAAATTACCCTAAAACATGGGCAAGACAATATGGAGGAACAAATGGTAAGACAACGATCATCTTGGAAGCAATTGCTTCACAAGACCTATGGATATGGCAAACAATTTTTAGAACTCCAGGTTCAAGAAATGATATTAATGTACTTAATCACTCTCCTATTTTTAATGACGTTTTACAAAGTCAAGCTCCAAAGATTAGTTATGTTGTAAATGGTCAGGAAAAGATATGGGATATTATCTCACCGATGGTATATATCCCTCATGGGCAGTATTTGTCAAACCTATTATTTCTCCACAAATTTAGAAACAAAAATTATTTTCTCAACATTAAGAGGTAGCACGAAAAGATATGTTGAGCGAGCATTTGACGTTCTACAAGCTCGTTTCTCTTTTATCAAACGTCCATGTCTTTTATGGGATCATGATATGATGACAAAAATAATAATTGCTTGCATTATCATGCACAATATGTAACACTTACCTATACTATCGTGATTGTTTAGCCCATTTTCGGTCCCGTTTCTCTCGTATTTTTGGTCCTTAATATCTTATTTTTAATTGTTTCTCATACTCTTTGTTATAGTTTATCTTCTAGTTCCCATATTTCATATTGTAGGTTGGGGAGTCAAGAAAAAATGGAAGTTTGTAAGCATTGAAACGAGAAACGGGAACCAAAGTGCAAAAAAAATATGAAGTGAAGACAGTGCGTGGAGGTAGTGATCACTACCCCCCTAGTGATCACTAGGGCACAAAGGTAGAACGCAGGGATAGTGATCACTACCCCCCTAGTGATCACTAGGGCACCCAGGCAGAACGCGGGGGTAGTGAGCGCTAACCCCTAGCGGTCGCTGGCCATCAAAGAGGGAGCGTACAGAGAGGGGGCCTAGCGACCGCTACCCCCTAGCGGCCGCTAGCCCCCTTAATCTCGTTCCAAGACAGACAGCCAGAGTATCGAGCGCTACCCCTTAGAGAGCGCTACCCTGGCGGGATTTTTCCCCCTTATTTAAACCTCCACGCGTGATTTTTCCAAAGAGATCTTACATTCTTCCATTCTAGGGTTTTAGACCACGAGAGAAAACACAGTAGTCTAGATTTTCATTCAATAGTTCATTTTGTAATTTCAATTTGTGGATTCGTTCGTGATTCAAACCCGAAGATCATTTAATACATTATTTCCTTTTTAATCAGTGAGTTATTATTGCTTTCTTTATTGCTTTATGTTTTCTTTTCTTTGTGCTCTTTTCTTGATTAATTTTCAATTCGTAATTTCAAATTTGTCAATCATGTTAATTAATCGATTCAAGGCATGTTTAGATTTATTTCCTTTAATTCTTCGTTCTTAGACTTAGGGTTTAATTGCTTTCTAAATTCTTGCCTAGATAATTCGTATTTTCATTCCTTTAATTTTATTCACCTAGATAAATTAATTAGAGTAGGTAAAAAACCAAAATCTATTCTTTTACTATTTTCTGTTTGGTAACGCAGATAAAACTTTGTTTTGCCTTCCTTGAGAATACGACTTGGGTTAGATTATTAATCTATAACGAACTCGTTCTCTTGCGAGTAACTTAATAAAATAAGTTGAAACAGTGATCCCACATAATTTAATGGAAGATCGACGAGCTACTCAAACTGCAGGACAAAGTGAAGATGTAGAAGAAATTGAGGATGATATTTTTGTATTTTCTACAAAAAAGGATTACAATTCTGAAGAAATATATGAAAAATAGGACACAACTCCGTGATTCAGAAGCTCACAGCGATCTTCAAAACGATCTGATCGAGCATATATGACAAATGTTTGGTGATGATAATTAAATGTGTAATTTTCGTATAATTATTCGGTGATCAGTTGTTTTATTTTGATTTTCACGTTTCAATTATTGTAAATTATATGTTGATTTGAGAATTCTCATTTTAATATTAGTTTGTACTTTTTTCAAAAATTTAAATTTCTTATTTTTATTATGTATTTATTTCTTATAATTAAATTATTATAAAAAATTAATGATATAATAATATATAGAAAATTTATTTAATAATATGAAAGCGGGAAGGTGGGTTGAGAATGAGGTAACTGATAAACCTATAAAAATAAAAATGGTTGTGTGAGAAGAATAATAAATTTATAGAACAAAGTGAAATGAATTTAATAATATAAATGTGTGAAAATTGAGTTGGAAATGTGGTTGTTATTAAACTCGGTCTTACGTGCTTATATAATTCAACAACAAATACATGATATATAATTCAACAACAAATACATGATGATTAGGCTGTATCTTTATATCTTCATGTAAATAAATAATTTTTTCAAATATATATTTTATTTTTTTATTATCAAAGTGAATATTTTAGCTTTCACCTTTCATTAAAGCCAAAATTTATTAGAACATCTCTAATGAAGGCTTCCATTGTTTTATTTTTATTTATAATTATTCAAACTTTTTCACAATGTCCACCACATTTTGAAAGTATCGTAAAAACACATGCAATGTAAAGTTTCTAGTTTTAAGAATTTCGTATTTAATTTCAAATTTCTATTTTTGCATTTTCTTACTACAATATAAATTAATATTTAAAGTAATATAAATTAATATTAAAAATAATTTTCCCTTAAGAAAATACATTAGGTAAATAAAATTAAAATTATATTAGGTAAATAAAATTAAAATTATATTAGCTAAAGAAAATTAAAATAAATTAGTTTAACGAGGAAATAAAATTATAAAAAAATAATAAATTGGATAAGAAAAATGTCGTGTGAAATTAATTATGAAAAATAATAAACTAGATAAAAAAAATATCGTGTGAAATTAATTGAGAATGAAATGATAATATATATATATATATAGATTTGATATGCTGAGTGCTTAATTGTGCGCTGTCATGAGCGACTAATTTATAGATTTTATTCTTTTTATACTTATTTCTTTTATCTCTCTTTTATTTCCTATTTTATTCTCCTTTATATTTTTCTCGTTCCCTCCTTTAAATATTCAGCTGCTCAATTCACATCTGAGTTTAATAATAGTGTTCTCATTTTGTTCACTTCATCACCCCTCTCATAGTACACCAGTGCCATCGTCTTCGTTCTACACAGTATCATTGTATATTATTTATTTATTATTATCACAATATTTAATTTTCTTTTAATATTAAGAGTCAAAATAATAATTATATTTGTAATTCTTTTGGAATCGACATGAAATGGTTCTTATTTTCAGCAAAAAATGATTGAAAGCAAGAGAGAGTAGCATTTCACTTATCAGATGTAGCACCTGCCAAGTGCTGGATAAAATTACAATATTTAATTTCATTTTAACATTAAGAATCAAAATAATAATTATCTCTGTAATTATACATTTTTTTGAATTGACATGGAATGATTCTTACTTTGAGCAAAAAATGGTTGAAAGCAAGAGAGAGTATTACTTGTGAAGTGTATCAGAGCACCTACCAAGTACTCAATGAAAATACTAGCTGAGAATATCAATGTTGAAGCAAATAATTAATGTACCACTAAGCTTTTTTAATAGTTGTTGAATCAAATCATGAGTTCATTAATCAGAAACAGTAAAAAAAATTGTTTCTCTTATTGTTGCAACTCAGGCCATGTGAAGAAGAAATTTGACCGCATAATTAACATTTGTTTTTTTGCAGGAACCTATTCAATTTTTCATTAGTAAGAAAAAAAACTTCACATTTCTCATAACTAACTCATGAATTATAATCAAACAAAGTTTATCCTCTATGTGTCATCTCTCTTTGTTAACTGCAGCTCTAACCATACCTGTACAATAAAGTATATAAGCTGAAATATAAAACAATAATTGTTTATACACAATAATTTGATTCGATAAGGAGATATTAAGAAAATCATTAAAATAGCATAATGAATATTAAGAAAATCATTAAGATAACACAATATAAAAAAATAATGCTTCACTAAAAAGTTAAAATTCAATCATAACTAAATAAAAGAGGTATTTTGTACCTCAAAAAGTAAAGCTACAATATATGAATAAACTAACTGTTTTTTTTATTAACCAAACGGGATTCCAAATGCATTTGACTTGTTCTGCATTCTTTGAACCTGAGAAAACAACAATAATAACCTTATTAAATACATATATTACTGCTAATGTTAACACCAAAATGAGATGTTAAAGAGTAATTCACTAAATCAAAGTATGCATTCTACCAGTTACGGAAGCGTGCCATCTTCTTCATTTGCATTGTCATTATTGCAATGATGATCATCTATATTTAACCTGAAATTTTTTTCATTGTATATAGAAAAAACAACAATAAATAGTTAATAGATAAATATATTACATATCAAATAATAAACACATAACTATAATATTCAACATACCCATCATGCAAAATTGGACAGTTACGTTTATCATGTGATACTCCACGTTTCCCGCATCCATGACTTATTCTAGAATTTGAAAATGACTTCTCCTTTGATGATTGTATCCTCTTTCCACATCCCTTTGTTCGTATCTCCAACCGGTCGTTAATATGATACTCTTTGTCTAAATGTGTCCTCCTTTGACTCATTTCCCCGAAAGTTGGACTACAATTCATATCTTTGATTTTCCTTTGTATGAGGTCTAGTTGTTGATCCAAATATTTTGTACTCTCATCAGTCAAAGATGCATCATCAACTAACAATGAAGTTTTATGTAATAATCTTGAGTGCCGTGACATCAAAGATCCAAGTGGAGTATCACTCGTATGTTGATTATTAATGACATACACTGCACCAATCTTTGCTTCTTGTGTCCAATGCTTGAGTATATATACTTTTCAGGTAGCTGAAATACTTGGTTAATGCGAAAGAAAGTTAACATGTGCCTACATGGGATACCATCAAACTCAAATTTTCTACAACTGCATGATACATGGTCTCTTGCTTAATCATTTGTGAGTAGCCTTGGTTTCGTGGTTGAACGACTCTGAAAATTAATCACATTATAAACCACTAAGTCATTTAGTGTGGATGCTTCCTGCACATAGTAGCCATGACTTAGATTAATTTCATTCTGAAACTCCATCTATTTCTTCTTTGTATATATTTCCACCATTTGAGTTTTAATCAGTCAATTTGTCTTCAATTTTGGACTTTCATTCATGTCAACATGGTCAACAACTAACTCATTATATCTTTGGTGTCTGAGTGTCTGATTAAACCGTGTGATGAAATCCATTAATGAATTTTTGTTTGAGACATATCTTTTAAAAAATGCATGAGTACTTTCAGCTCTCTGACTACTTGACATTCCTGAACAAAATATATGACTAAAGTAGACTAGAATCCACTTTTCGCGTAACCCATATATTAATGATATCCAATCATTTTTCTCCAAATCGGCACATTTGATAACATCTTTCCACGACTGCTCAAAAATCACCAGGAGATGTGAAATTTACTATAACACTCTTTATGCTTCCATAATGATCTCGTAATGTCACAACATCAACTTTTTCAAGAAATTTGTTTAAGATGTGCCACAAACAATACCGACGAACAGTAAATGGCAAAACATGTGCAATTGCTTTTGTCAAAGCAGGATCTTGGTCAGTGATTATTACTTTCGGAGCACTCGTAGGCATGACTTCCATCCACTTATGAAGCAACCAGATATAAGACTGTCTTCTCATCACTTAGAAATCCACAACCAAAAACGATTGTTTGATGATGATGATTGATTCCTACGAATGGTGCAAAAATCATCTCATTTCGATTGGTTTTATATGTGGAGTCAAACACAACCACATCACTAAATACACTATATGCAGTCTGTGAAGTAGAATCAGCCCAAAAACACCTTTTAAAGGTTTTAGTAACAGATTCAATCTCATAATCAAAGAAAAAAGCTGGTTTTTTCTCTTTCTCAAACGAGAAGAACTCAATCAAAGTTTCAGCATCAAGACCTTTATGTTCATCCCGTAGTTTATTTTCGGAGTTTCTAATATCCCTTTCTAAGCAACCTACCCGTTCAAGTCCACCATACTCTATCTCTAGTAAACGCATTTGCTGACAAGTTGGTATATTAGCTTATGATAAATGTTGCGTCAATTTCCTCTTCGTGGTTGAAACACTACGATGCGATCGTAGCAAATGCACCTTCGAAGGAGCAGAAATGACATGATTATGATTTTCTACGGAAGTACTAATACTTCACTCAGATCCAGTTTGTTGTTTAACTAGAGAAATCTTTGCTTTACAATCAGTTCTAACTTCCCCACGAGCTCTTATCCTAATCGTCTGACTACTTAGTGCTCGTTTATTAGAGCGGGCCACATCAGTTCAACCTTCTTTAAAGCAAACAATTTGTTTTCAAACTATTTCCTTCGTCTCCTTATGCTTCCTACTATTGCTTATTCTCGCACTAAATCCTGCTTCTTGTGCATATTGGTTATAGAAGGAAAATGCCTCATCTATCGATAAAAAACTCATTCCAATTATTGGCTTTCATTCCGGCAACTTGAGGAGTATAAAATTGATTGTTGCTATCTTCTTCCATTGTTGAATAGTTAATAATGAAAATAAATAAAATCAAAATATATTAAATAAATTGAGATTATACTCCATCAACATATCAATACAAATTTGCAACTTCATATTTTTATCTCATAAGGAAGCGAGATAAAGAAACATAAATGTAAATAACATGGCAAAACATAACACGCAACAAACAAACAAGCATTCATGTCAATTTTGTTAATAAAAGACTCGTTGAATATGAAATTAACTTTACGAACATGATTCAATAAACCTATACATCATGTTAGACGAATAACCAACTGTAAGGCTATAGTTTTTTAAATATTTCGATAATAATAGATATATAATATAGTAATACCGTATCGGAAGATAAAGCGAGACGAAAACAGTCACCGACGTGAGAAAGAAGATGACGACGTTGCCGGTGTACTTGAGAGGGGCATTGAAGGTGAAAGATAGGAGCACGTTATTGAAATTTATCACAAACGTCAAAGTAGACAACTGAATAATTAAAGGAGGGAATGAGAAAAATATAAAAAGAAAATAAAATAGAAAATAAAAGAGAGATAAAGGAAATAAGTATAAAGAGAATAAAATCTATAAATTAGTAAATATATATATATATATATATATATATATTGTGCTTTAAAAATACGAGAGACTCGTATTGCCTCATGCTCATGTTTGAGAACTGACTCTCGGCCCTGCTCCTTCCCAACACAAGACTTTCGCTCGAGCTCATTGTCACAGCCCCATTTTCCAAAGGACGGATCAATGGAGCGTGACTTGGTGGTGAAATAAAGAAACAAATAAGAAAGAAAGGTTTCAGGAACAACAATGCAATTAAGAATAACATCGATCACAAATGTCCAATTATAGGTACGAATGAGAGTTAATAGCCTGAAGACTCAAATGGAACATAGTGTTGGTAGAAGTTTCTCGAAGGTTCAAAGCATCATTTGCAAAATTCAAATTTTGAAATACGTCAAAAAGGATTCTAGATTACAAATCTAAACCACATAGAGGAAAACAATAACAATAAACGATTTGCAGCGGAATAACAAAAGTCATTAACACATATATGAAGATATGTATTAATCCCTTACTACTTGACAGAACAACAACCTCCGCTCAGCACTTCAACCATCGCCCTTGCTCAACCTGCAAGTGTTTGGAAATACAAGCAGGGCTGAGTACTTGATGTACTCTTTGGGTTATGCCGAAAACGAAACAGTTATTGTCATGCATTATCACAGTATAACACAAGTATCTTGAAATAACCTGTGAATACTAAACATTCATTTGATTTTACCAAAAGTTGGAGCGCGCACTCACTTTTCCATGTGTCTCATCCATATCTGTAACCGATGTTGGTGAGCAATGTTCCTGCTCCCCCAGACATAATCAATGATAGCAATGCTGTGAGCAAAGTTACTGCTTCCCCAGACATTAAAAATGGTAACAACGTTAGTGAGCAATGGTTCCGCTCCCCCAGACGTTGACCAATGAGTGCCACCGGATCGGTCAATACTGACACGCAGTCCTATGTGGACCGGTCCGTAATGACTCACGATCACACTCCCCATGTGTACACTAACCTTGACCAACACATGGCTCAAGATCCGATCGTTATTCACAAGTTGACCAATTTACAAACATGACTCAACACAGATAGGAATCACACATAATACACAAAGAATTTTATGCATGTCAATCATTTCACATTTTATTTGAACATGCTTTATTACAGCCAAAGTATAGGTTGTATAGTAAACCCACCTGAAAACTAGTATTTGATAGTAAACTTGGTTCTTCTTCTCGTTCCTTGGTTATCACTTCCTCAATGTACCTTCAGGTAACGAGTCACATTTAGAATCATTTGAGTTCTTAGATAATTTCTATTGACTCGAGGCAAATGATTATTAGAATTATAAATTCTAAGATTTCATATTCGTTCTACAAAATAGTCACGAAGATTAAGGTTTTCTCTAAAGTGATAATGGGGAAAAATCCCCCTCGTTCGAAAGTGGATGTGGAAAATGCCCCCCACTTTGTTTTGATGTTAAAAATGCCCCTTTTTATTAAAGAATATAGTTTTGTTGACTATTTTTATTGGAAATCGAATAAAGTGGTGGGACCCTCTGACAATATAACAACTTTTCCTAAAATTAATAAAAGATTCCCTTTTGAATCACTCATACCTCTCTCTCCTCTCTCTCCTCTCTATCTTATATTTATTTTTTTTGATATCCCCCATAACTTCATACCTCTCGACCCGCTCTCTCCTCTCCTCTCTCTCTTATTTTTTTTGATATCCCTCATATTGATATCCCAATATAGTTTGATATCCCTCACCAATATAGTTTCATATCTCTCGGCAAATCACCAAAAAAATTCTTATCTATCAATTCAATTCATATCCCATTGATATATCCCTCGGTAATTTCATATCCCTCGGTCATATCTCTCGGTGCACGAAAAATCTCCAAGATGGGGGACTCGAATGAAGATATTCCCGAAGAAATTACGGTAATGTGCATGAATTACATATATGTATAACATATTATTGGGATCCCTCGAAAAATTGGTTGGGACCGCTCGACGTGTACCGAGCGGTCCGTGAGATTACCGAGGGATCCCAAACATATCATGCTTATTATGTGATTCTAATGCTAGATATGTTATTTGTTTTATGATTATGACGTTTTTTTATGCTTAAATATATGTTATAGTGTAATTTGTTAACATAATTGATTGTTTTGAAGTCTTAAGGCCTATATTTATATATTTGATTATGAAACATAGCATGAAAAATGGATTAGATGATATAGTATTTGGGATCCCTCAAAAAATGCTTCGGACCGCTCTAAGTGTACCGAGCGGTCCGTGAGTTTACCGAGGGATCCCAAACCCAGCAAGCTTATTACATGATTTTAATGTTAGATATGTAATTTTTTATTATTATTTTGATGTTTTGCATGCTTAAATTAGTGTAATTTGTTAACGTCGAGCGGTCCCAAGACAAATTTTCGAGGGATCCAACAATATATAGGTTAATTATGTATTATTCTTATTAAATATGATTTTTTTTTGGTTGTGTTTAACATTTAAACGAAATAATTAGTGTTTAATATAAAGAAATTAATTGTTTGTAGGTAATGCAACGTCCATGGTACCGTAGACTAGCTTCGATTAATCGTATATCACATCCGAACACATATTGTAGATTAACCTTATTAGAAGATATTAGGAGTACATTGATCGATGTCGGGGGTCATAATCTACTAGATAGATTCATTAGTGGGCTATTTGACCACTTTATTGGGTGGAATCCGGGTGTCATTTCAGGTCAGGCATTGCATGGGATAGTGACTCGGGCCATTTATACAAGAACCGGGATTTGGTTCCACTTAAATGGCATGGATGTAGAATATACGATTCAAGATCATGCATTGATCACTGGATTGTATTTTGGGGAATCCGGTTTCGATACTACTCTCACCTTTGATCCTAGTAATCTGAATATTTATAGGATTGTATGCAACAATTTAAGCTTACCGGCAGTTGATGTCTTAACACAATTTAAAAATTCACGTAACTGCATTCCCGATCCAAATGGTGATATTCATTTACGTGTAGCTCACGTACTGATGGCTAATATATTTATTTTTGGGCAAGATGCACAAAAGCCCATATTCTCCTGGTTGTGGGCAATGGTGGAAGATATGGATGAATTCTATAATTTTCCTTGGGGTGGGTACTCGTATAAGGTCCTTAGAAACTACATGAGGAAAACACAAGATAAGCAAAGATACTATCTTTATGGGCCCGTGTGGGCTTTAATGGTATGGGGATTAGAGGTAATTCCGGGACTTGGTCCATGTGCCGGTGAGATTAGAGGTGAGCATGTGTATCCAAGGTGCTTGCGATGGAGATTCCGAAAAAAGCCAACCGAAACTATTGAACGACTACACGACTACTTTGATCTAGAGGTAATGATATATAATTTATTATTTTTCAATTATTTTAAATTGTAGTGATTATTTTATTACTAACTATAAATTTTAACTTATTTTTTTTTACAGGCTTATGAAATTTCAAATATAGTTGCAGACGAGGAAGAGAAACAACGACCCTACTGGACTTCTACAAATTGTGACTACCCTCTGTCAGTGCATTATGCACCCATTTCTAATCCGTTGTCGAGGGGGGAGCAGTTCAGAGTTGAGCAACGGGTGCCTCAAGCGAGAGATCACGTTTCACACCCTGTAGCGGATGATGTATCAGATGTCACTGTGTCACCAGTGAGAGCTTCTAGACGACGACGTGATTTGGGAAAGCACACTAGGGTAGAGCAACCTCCTCCTGATTCATCATCTAGTAGTAGTGGTGGGCATAGACCTGTTCCTGATTCAGTTCGTAGGGTTATACGGTCTGAGATTAATGCTCGTTTTGAAGAGTCAGAGAGGAGGCAACGTTTGGAGTGGAAGAAGCACGAGGAGAGGATTGATCAAAAATTGAAAAAGTGGATGTCAGAAGTGATGGATATCTTTCGATGCAGTTCACAACGCAGTCCCCCAGTGGTTGATACACGTCGTCGTAGCCCTCCCATATCGATGTCAGCTAGACCTTCTGATGTGAGAGGTAGTGATGATCCACCGAGGAGTTCACATGTAGATCCTCCGAGGAGTTCACTGCCCAACTTCACAAATCCAATGTACGAGCATACCAGTGGAGGGCAGCATTCAGACACGATATCTCAAGCTTTCACCCATATATTTGGGGAATCTAGTGCCCAGTTGCCTGCTTTCGGAGTTAGCTATTAGCATGGTACGAGCATGCCTCATGCCAGCAGTTCTGCACCGTCCATGGGATTTGCACCATTTGCAGCATCATCAGCTATTGGGCAGGTGATGTAGTTTTAATTATTTATTTTGTTAATTTGATATTATAATCTGAACTAATTAATTTTAATTTTCTAATTACAGTTTGCTCCTTATCCGGAATATGGTACTGCACCATATGTGACTGCATCAAATATTGAACAGGTATGTTGTAGTTTTAATTATTTAATTAGTTATTGCATATTATAACATGAATTTATT
>JAPKLX010000054.1:113755-136108 GCA_026898415.1 Leonotis leonurus
ATTCTTGGCATTTACTTGCTTCCCTCCTTGCTTCTTCTTTCTTTGCAGGCATATGAAATAAAATGACATTTGCAGTATGATGTAGTGAAGAATGGTGAGTTGGATGAATTGAGGTGTGCGGTGTATGATTGATGATGTCGGTGAATTATGGTGAGTGGTGGATACAGCTTGAAGTAGTTAGGAGATTGAGAATTTTTGTATGGTACGGAAAGGAACACGACATAGAAGAAGCATGGCTCATGGATATTGTTTCATTTATTTATTTACACTTACTGCATTTTGTGTTGAAACTCAATATTTATTTTTGTAATGTAATTTATTATTGGATTATATTATAAATGGAGTTTAGTTATTTTATTGGGCTCTCAATGTACAATTAAGTTTTTATTTAAATTGAAATTGTCTATTTCTATACATCATTGCCCTTAGAACTAGAATGTATAAGCATTTTAATTAAACTAAGTCCCAAAGTAACAAAATATAATCTCAATTCGATTTAGCAAAACTTTCGAAAATTAAATTCAAGCACGTTAAAATTAACGTCAAGTCGATAAGTATTTATCGTAATTGAAACTCAAAAATTGAGTTTTAAATCCATCCATATATAATACCCTATTTAATGTATAAAACTCGATAATTCTTTCGAATTAAAGTACGGGGTATTACACTCATGCTCCCCAAAAGGGCATTGGAGATGCTATAATACTACAGAAAAAGAATGTGATTGAGAAGAGAATCAAATTCAGACAATGTCTTGTGTGAGAGGGAGACCTAATTCCAATTGTGCTTCCTTCCAAAAAAAAAGGTGGAGAAAACCAAAAACAGTTGATAAATCATAAGATTCAAAAGAAGCCCACCATAACCCTTATCTCTTGACTTTGAACCCTTTTTAGACTTTTTAGTTCAATCGAGCGAAGTTACCAATGATTTTTCATAAGAAAAAAAAAAGACTATGCTAGAAAAAAATCTTTGGTTAGATATATTATGATTATCTCTCTTTCGTTCTCTTTGTTGGTGCGTGAAGAGAGCTGTAAACTTTACAAATACGTAAAGCTATAGATGAAGATAAAAAGATTAAGCCTAATTTTAATTTATATTAAAAGATGCAATCCCCAGATTCTACCACAAACCATTTTTGTCTGCCATTATACCTTTGCTTTCGTGCAATCAATACACTATAAATTATATCTTTTTGACCATATATATATATTTAGGGATATGAATTGGATCAACCCACTTGGTTTCGTGCTAATCCATTTGTATTCTCGTTTTATTCGGTTTGGACTAAATCGGGTTAAAAAAATTTCGGTCGAAAATTTGGAACCCTAACTCTAAAATTTCGATTTTCGAGCTAGTCCACCGGAGCAATCGGGTTAGAATATTTATGAAAATGTCTAATATATAAGTATATTTTTATGATTCTATATTAAAAAAATATATACATATGAAAAATGTAACAAATAAAATACAATTTTAAACGTAGTTAAATATTAAATTTAAATATGAATAAATTTAAAGAGAAAAAATAATGATATTGTACCAAAATTGTGTCATAATTATTTTTTCAAGTGATTGATTAATTGATAAATATGATAAATACTTTTTTTAAATAGTAAATCAAATATATTATTCAAATAATTATTATTTTATTTTTCATTCAGTTAATCGGGTCAACCCATTCGGTTTTCGAGCCAACCCTAATGGGTTATGGTTATTTTCGGTCCAACCGATTCAGACTAAACAATATTTCAAGTCATAGATTTTCAACCCTCACATTATTCGGTCTCGATTGATGTCCGGACCAACCCGCACTTTCGGACCAAATTGAAATCTCGACGTATATTATACACATTTTTATTCCATTGGAACTCCAATCTCGACCACTGAAAAAAGCATTAAATAGGTCTTTCTTATTTGCTTTTCAGATATTCAACTTGCACTAGCCTATAAAGCAAACCTAAAATGAATCATATCTGCTCCCAAATGCTACATCTAATGAAATAATATATTGTTACCTTCCCAACTCGAATGGCTTGCATTATACAATTCAAAAGTTAACGATTCCTTTTTGCACAAGTGTTTCCATCTCAATCCCCAATAGTTTACACTTCAACCCGAAACTCAAACACGGGGGTTTCTTTTCCTTTTCTACATTCATACACCATTTGGCATAAGTTCTGTATTTTTCCTAAAACTTTGATTACTGGCATCGGATCTCTTATGCATCGATCCTGAATGATCCAAGTAAGATACGATAAATACCATTAAAATGATGTTTTTAGAATTTCATAGTACTGAGAAAGAAAAGCAAAGTGACATGCATGCTAATGATACCTGTGAACATCCACAGATCATATGAGTTTGTTGTTGCGATATAGTTCTGGATACATGCCTCTCTTCATTGCTTCATCAAGCACTCTTCCAGCTCTTTCCTTTTGGCCCAAACGCCAAAGTGCTTCTATAATTGTGTTGTAAACCTTATACCATGACCACACCCCTCATAATTGAGTTTGTCAAATGCATATATATTCTACCATTTGCCAATTACTGGAATCATCATAATCTCCTTTCATCATTTGTCCAATAACCCGGTGAATATTAGACACCCTATTTGTGTGCATCTCATTTAGCAATTCATCAGCCTTGTCCCACCTGAAAATAACAATTTATGAGGTCATTAAGGCTGTATCATCTGCTCAATCCAGAAAAAACAAACATGCATGATACTCAATCTCATCACTTATATTAATTCTCGTCTTAACTTAAGTTGTTATAAAGACAATTCATTATATTTTCGATTGCATAGTTAATTTTCAATCACATTGCTAAAAGCAGTGTCTAATCTAAGCATATTTCTTAATCGCATATGCTAGTCTTGACAATTTTTAATATGCTAATATGTTAGGGGCGGGTATCCAAACATTTCAAGTTTTACCCGAAATACACGATTCCCAATCAGATAGTATTAGATATCTGAATATCCAAAAATCTGAGTTTACGAAACGGGATTCAATATAATATTTTTATGTATATCAAGTATCGGGTAATCCGATTAGGTACCCATAATACTTGAAATTTTTTATTTTTATTATATATTTCTTATCTATCTATTTAATAGGTTAAAAATATGAAATAAATTAGAAATTAATATTCAAATATTAAAATTAATCAGATAATTTGAGTTCTTGAAATATCTAAAATATTCAAAATTACCTGACATAAATCTAAAAATTATAAAATTTTAATTATTCGGATAATTTCAGATACTCGAAAATCCGACTCGAGTATCAAGTATCTAAAATTTTGTATAGATTAATAAATTGTGAGTACTTAATAAGTTTTTCTTTAAATGAATTAAATTTATATAACTACGTTACGAAGATTCGAATTCGAGATGTATTACGTGAACATTAATCTTACTAAAAGTAGGCTAACACAAAATTAGGATTATTGGAATATTTGAATGGAACCAAAAAAATGAATCATGAATATGAACCGGAATGGAATCTAGCATCACCGACACGTAGTGGTTGAATTTGATTTTCTGGTTTGAGTTGGATCGACAAAAGCAACCACTTCCGTTCCGTTTTTATCTTCTCTTTTTTCCCAACAAAAGCCTACATACCCGGATGAGAGTCACGTGCCAATTCCACCTGGCAACATCCGCTACCGCCACGTCGGACGAAGGAGCCCACAGAGCCCAAAACTGAAACCGCCCCCAACATCGAATCAAACCAAACCAAACGCCCTCGCCATTATTGTACTGACTCGGATTCCACAGGGGCAACCTGGGGATTTCATTCGGAGTGGAAGATTCAGTTCACTGCTCTCCTGAGGAAACGACTTATATTTCGGACCGAAAGAAAAACCTCAAGGAAAACGATTAATTAATTTTTTTTTCTTTCGATTTTTCCGTTTCCGGGAATCGGAGAGAATGGACGCCGACGAGGTAATCTATACTGCCGATTTTGTGGCTCCAGCACCGCCATCTCCGCGGCGGTGCAACCGCTTTTTGTTTTTCAACAACCGCATCAACAACTGAATTGATTCCTTTTAACTGTTTTTTTCTTTTTACTCTTGCATTTTGTTTCTTGATTGCTTGGGAGTTCGATTATCTTCGTTTCTTTAGTGTATCGATCTTTCTGCTTTTGCTTTTCGTGATTTCGGTGTATTTTTCGGTTTTCTCTGTTGGTTATGAATTTCATCTGTTTCCTTGTTTTTTCTGATAAATGCAGTGGTGTTATGGTTATCTTTCTTTGGTTTTGTTTAACGATTTGACCAAGTTATACTTCGGATTGTTGAAGTTTGTATTCTTTTCCCTTGTATTCAGTAATTCTATCTGAACTTGTAAACTGGGATTAAGTTTTGATGATTTCTGTTGGTATCTTGTAGTGTTTATTGTATCTTTAAGGTGTGTGTGTTGAAAAGAACATCTTTCTTTTGGATTAAGTCGGCTTCTTTGGTTGGTATACAGAAAGTGATAGCCTTGAAGAAGGCGTACGCTGATATAATATTGAACATATCCAAGGAGGCAGCAGCTCGGGTTATGTCATCAGAGAGGAGAGCTTTGAAGTATGCGCACGAGCTGAAGGAGGCGAAGGAGGAGGCGCTGCGCATGCTGTTGCACCTCAAGCAAATGATGGATGCTAGGGTGATATAAAACATTTAACTTTTACTGGATTTTCTTTGCTTTTGATGTGTTTCTAAGTATGTACGCCAGTAGAAGGGAATCTATGTTGGTTTAGAGTTCGCCCTTTCTGCTTCTTGAAATGGTTTTCTGAATGAATATGCTTGATCCTCCATCTTTTTCATGAGTTGATTTATGATATCTACCTATTGTTTTGCCTCGTATAGTTTAGTAAGCTTCAATTGGATCGTTGCTTGGATTTCACAGTGGAAGACTGATTCTGGTTATCAAAGTTAGCTTCTTTAGCTGATGTTACGAGTGATTCTTTGTTACCTCAGTGGCTAAAATGCTTTATTTACAAGATGTTTCAGAAGGAATTCTGAAATTGAGTACCACAATTATAAATTGAGTACCACCGTACGTGGCTATAAAAACACTAACACAAATTTCTCGTGTGTTGGAGTACTAATTATCTTGTGACATAACTTAATGTATTGACATTTTCTGTTAGTTTCTTGTTTGGTACTTCTCCATCTCGTGTGCGCTCATTTTGCTATCTAGATTACCTAGCCTCTATATACGTTACACACAAACACATGAAATGTTCAGTGAAATGGTACACACAGTTTCTACACATACTCATATTTCAGCCACTTTTTCAGAATAGCAAAGCGGAAGCTTCTGCACTGAATCAAGATAAGAAGATTGAAGAACTAGAAGCTCAACTCGGGGAAGCTGAAGATATTGTCAGAGGTCTCAGGGAAGAATTGGGAGAAGTGCAGACTGAATTGGAGAGGTTAAAGAAAACCAATCTGCAGGATGTAAATGAACTAGACATTTATAGTTCGGGAGAGGTGCCTGCTACAGTTTATTCGTATGAATCTAGTAAATTGGCTTCAGGATTATATAGAAATGGCTGTACACAAAGAATCCGTGCATGTGAGAGGAATTTGTTGGACAAGGAATTGTGTCTTCGTGAGAAAACTGATCTTAAAGACAAGAACAACAACGAAGAACAGAAAGAAGATGAATTTACCAGAAAAGCACCATCAATTGGTAATGAAACTGGAAGTGAGCTTGAGAAAAAATTGTTGGCAGATATTAGGCTGAGTAGTTTCCAACCTTTTTGCCGAAAAAGAAAAAGATCTACTAAACAAAGAGTACTTGTAACATGTTTGACTGCGAAGCTAACTGCTCTTCCCTGGAAACCTGATGAACTGCCAGAGCTTTCGATGAGACTTATTCCTGTTTCAGTAAAAGATGATGCTCAATCCAGTGAGAGTCCTTCTACAATAGCTCCAATACTATCCCAGGATGAAGGGGAAAAACAGATTTGTCAGGGAGTTGAAGAATCTTTAGATGGGAGAATACTACAAAAGGATGACAGGTTGAATGAACAATCGTTGGGGGAGCAAACTGGATTTACGGAAAGTTTGTCGCCTCCCTTTTATACAGAGGATGTCGAAAAAGCTGATGCACCACCAAAGAATTTGGACTGCACATTATCTAATACATGTAAAGGACTTCCTAGCCAACCTGTAAGGGAAAGAATCATCAAGTACACATTTCAAAGGAAGCGCAAGAGAGGACCTCCGAGTAAATCTGAAGTGACGGTATCACCTGAGATGGAAAAGAGCAATGTGGATAAGAAAAATGCTTGCAAAAGCCAGGAGCTATCCAAGGCTAGCTTGTTGTCAGATTCATCCCGAGACAGTAGACAATTGGCACAAGTTGCTCGTCAGGTTAGTAAATATAAAACTCTAGCTACATGTGAACCTTGCTTGTTTCCTGTTTAGCATTCACTTGTCTGTTCATAGGGACATATATTTGGCTCTGATTCATTCAGTTCCTTTCTGTCTTTTTCTGGTTTAGATTTCTCTTTCTGCTGAATATAGTTTTGTTGCTTTTTCATAAACTTAAACTCCATTTTGGTTTCACTTAATCACCACATATATATTGAAGTTTCAAATGATGAATTCTCTCAAATTTGGTGCTAATTACAAGATTTTTTAAATTATTTTGTTCAAATTAATTATACTTCTGATTAGTGATTACAAAAAAAAAATGTACAATAGGAAAAATTAGTCCCACTTATGTGACATTCTATTGATATTTCATATGTTTTGTTTTCCATATTGGTTAATGTGAAATTTTTTCTTTAATTCATGTAGTATAGTGTGTTTCTTTTCTAACTTACATGGGTTGGTTTGTCTCTATCTTTTGAAAAATAAACAGTTAACTTGTACAGAAGCATAGGATTATCTTGTACACCAAAATCCGTATTCGACTTATTCATGCTATTATTTTAAATTTAAATACCTTTTTTGTGCCAATGTTGCTGCTGCCCTACCTAGAATATAGCATATGGATTTCTCCACTTGTTAACTAGTGATGTTTGAAAATCTAAGAGAACGATGAAATCAGCATTAGTTTTGGTGAAGTCTTGTCTGAAGTCAAAATGACTAGTCAAGATATGGTCTGCTGTGCCGTGAAAACATTTTATTAGCAAACGCTTAATGGAAATAGTAGAACACTAAACTTTTGTTATTTTATTCACCAAGTTAATGTCAACCTTTTTTAATGGTTACTAATGATTATTTTAGCTGACTCTTGATATTCATGCAATGAGTAAGTTTCCTCACAAAACATTCTACGATGTTTTCTTTTTAATTTGATTTGAGATTACGATATAGTACATCACCTGTTCATGTTAGTTGCATTTAAAAGATTTGTACTAGCTAGTCACTTTTATGAATCAATTTTGCTCATGAAGCCTAATCTCTTAAATAATTACGATTGTTGCATCAAGCTTGTAATAAGATAGATACAGTTCCTAAAGATTTTGGATTCATTATGAAAAAAATTAGTTGTGCCTTTCAGCCAATCAGCTAATGGCTGAAAATAGTGAAGAAATATCTTGTAAACAGCACTGTTTTATATAATTAAGTTGGAAAATGAAGGAAAAGGTAAAATATACCTTTGTTTCTATATTGTGGTATGTTTTGGTTAACTATCTATAATAGATGGTTTAGGTGGTGGGAATATGCAATTATATTTATGTTACGATAGAAGTACGATTGTTCATAAAAATAGAATTCTTCATGTGTAAATGCCATATTGTAATCTCTTTGACCAGAATGTTTCTTCTTGTATGCTTTCCAGTAGCTCAACTTAACACATGATTATAACTCTGCTCGATTTGGCAGCTTATATCCTTGTCTGAGAACAAGTGGTGGAATTGAGGGTGTGTGATTATACGAATGTGTTTTGTTCGGACTATTCAGTACGAGGCCTATAAGCTATTGTCTAGACGAGTGGAAGGGAGGAGATGGCAATCATTTTGTAATCTTAAAATGGTAAGTTGCATTTACTGACAAAACACAAGATATATAATCTGGATTTACATGGTTACTAATTGTACTTGAACCTGTCTCTCCTTATCTTGAGGGTAATATTTTCATAGTTATATTTGAAATTAGTACCGCTCCTTCCTTTTCAAAATGAGGCGTACTCCATTTTGGAATGTCGTCTCCAAAGAGAGACATTTCTCAAATGAAAATAATAAGAGGTGATAAATGATAATAATGGTACTAAACACTAATTGCACCCGTATTTTTTTCTCTTTGGATTACTACACACTTTAAGTCTTAAGTAAAAGTTTCTTAATTCGCATGCCGAAAAGAAATGTCTCTATTTGGAGAGAACGGAGTGTTAGTATTTTATTTTGCATTATCAGTTAGTCTTAGGTAATTTAACTATCTGTATTGTCTAATTGTTGATGTGTCACGGCATGATTTTAATGTGTCTGTGAAATCGACGGAAGTAATTTTTCTTCCTTGTAATTACGGAAGTAAATTGTTTTTCCTTCTACTTTCTTTGAGTTTGAGCTAGATAAATAGTGTATGTAGCTACCAATTACCATTAAAACAAGAACTTTAATCAATTCCAACGTTAGGGAATTGGGTGTATGTAGTTTGGTCAGGCCAAGGCATGATCGAGATAAATTGCTGTGTTGGTATGACCCAAACTACTTTCTTTGATTTTGGGCAAGATATATATTGAAAATACAATCGGAATTTTCTATTACCTAAATTCCTAGAAGTGTGATATATCGTGTTGCATTAATAAAAAAATGTTACATATATAATAATTAATAATTTAAATTATATATATGAAGAGATCAAATAAAAATAGTTCTGTATGAGTTAACTAAAAATAAATCTCAACTGTTAAATTATTTAGATCAATGGTCCAGATTAAAAGATAATTTTGGTATATATCTTATTTAAAACATTTTATCCCTAAAAATAGGAAATTTGTTATTTATTTTGACTAGGATTATTAATTAAGATATAGTTTAATTATATCCATTGGATGAAAAATATGAATGGTTCAGATATATTTTTTGTTAACATATATTTTCATTATAACCATCATATTTATATATATGTTCTTATATATAGCTTAATCATATCACATGATTATGCTATAGAGAATCTCATTCGATAAAGATAAGTCTTTCACTGCACAACAAATGACAT
Organism: Leonotis leonurus; assembly: GCA_026898415.1. NCBI lineage: Eukaryota > Viridiplantae > Streptophyta > Magnoliopsida > Lamiales > Lamiaceae > Leonotis > Leonotis leonurus. The sequence goes on from JAPKLX010000054.1 coordinate 122,924, forward strand.
CCTCTATTGCATATATTATGATTAAGGTTTTAGAATATATATAAAAAATATTTTTTTAATATCTTAAATTATTAATCATGTCACGTGATTTAATTCAATTCGGAGGACCATTATACAAAAGAAGATGCAAATTGTGAAAACAGACCACAAAATGAACCTACATTCAAAGTGTATATACACCTAAAAATCACATTCAGTAAAGCGGTGTAAACACACACTTCACTTCACTTCAAACAACAATGGCGTTGGCAGCTCCATATTCAGGACGAGGAATTTCAGACAATGGGTTCTTTATAAGGCCACCGCGCTGCCGCCTCTGCAACCTAAACACTTCACCACCTTCTCTCTTGCCAGCCGATGAAGGTAAACTAGAAGCCAAACTCCGATCTTCCGTCTTCCTCCAGAGTTTTGAGTTGAGGAACTCCGCACCGGGCAACGAGCAACACGTGCTTTCATCTCCCGATATCCTCCTGTTGGAGACAGCTAAATCGAACGAGATCTCATCAAGAGCCAGCTCTAAACCATGCACACGCACCTCGAGCGAATGGATACCTCTCTGCGAGCTCCCAATAAACCTCTGGGATAACAAAGCAATGATCAAACATCAGTACACTGTACCTAAATCTAAGCATGAAACTCAGAATGTACTACATAATTTAATACCTGAAGAATGTCGTGCAAATTCGACTGCTGGGTTTCGATCTGTACAAGCTGCTTCCTGATCAGGGATAGGTCCTCACAGTCTCTCGGATTCCTACATATATCACCCGTCTCATTACTAACTACAACGCTCTTCTCATCACCACCTTTAATTACCTGACAACCAGCTTCTTGCACGAGGTTCTGCTTCGCATGGTTCTCATGGAACAGAGCCCGCTTGATATCAAACCGTTTCCCATCCCGAGTCAAAGGCTTATCATCTTGAGAAACCGATGTGTCAGAAGATCCCGTAGGATCAACAACATCTAGTTTCATGGTGGAGGGGTTCTTGCGGTCCAATTTTCGGAACAATGGAGGACTAGTTCTGTTCCCATCACTACCCACAGAGCTTCTTCTCCTTGCTGCAGAAGCAGGAGAGGTATCTACAGGGCTAATTCTCTTTACTTGTGGAGATGTGTGGCTAATACAAGCTTTTGACCCAATTTCTGAATATAAGAAAGAAAACCAACATATCAAAGATTGCATGAAATGTAATCCAAGAGCATAAAACCAAATATATGAATTGAGAAGGCAGCAAAAAACCAGAAAGAAAGTGCATCTTTGGATTATAGAATAGAAAGTATCATTTTTCAAACAGTCACTATCATGTTATGTTTAAGTCTTTCATATATTGAGTCAAGTTGTGTTCTTTTTGCATAAATATGATCAAGGAAATAAACAGAACAAGCTCAGTGTCTCACCATCAACAAAATACTGTAAGAAATTACAAGGCATTGCAAAAATGATATACCTATAGATGTAGGGTGTGGTGGTGAAACCTCCACCGTTAGATCGGGAATCTCCTTCCACGCCTCCACCATCTGATTCATAGTCTCTCTTGCAGCCTTCACCTGATCAAATCATACATTAATGTTACAAAATGTTTCCAGAAACAAAAAATTCCCAAATTTGGATAAAATCCAAACCTTGTCGAAACGCTTAGCTTCAAAAGTCTTCAAGCAAGAGGCTTTATACTCCGAGAGCGCGTTTTTCTCAACCGCCGCCATCTTCATCAACGCCTCAGCCGCCGCCTTCCTCGCGGCCCAGTCCTCACTGCTCAAGAACTCCACCAAGCACGCGATCAAGTTCTTCACTGCATTCCTCCCGCCGCCGCCGCTCAACACTCCTTCCACAGCCGCGAGGCTCCCTAGCAGCGCAAGGACCGCAGCTTTGGCCTTGAAACTATCGCATTTGGCGAGCTTCTCGAGCCTCGGCAGAAGCTTCCGGAGGCTGCCCACATCGGGGTTGACGGCGCCGTCTACCACCGCCGCGAGGCACAGTGCGGCGCCGTTTTGGGCGTTAGGCTCCTGCTCGGTGAATAGCGACTCGAGGTAGGGCTTGGTGATAGAGGTGAAGGGCGCGGAGGTGAGGCGGGAGGCAAGGGAGAGGGAGGCGGCGATGCAGGCGGCGCGGACGGAAGAGTCCGGGTCACGGAGGCGGCGGACGACTGCGGAAAGGACCTTGGAGAGGTGGGGGGAAAGGGAGTTGCCGTGGTGGTCGGATAGGACGGCGACGAGGCGGACGCAGTGGCGGCGCACGGGCGACTTGTCGGAGGAGTCGGTGGCGGAGATGGATGAGATAAAGGAGGGGAGCGCGTCGGCGGGGAGAGCTCGGGCGATGGACTCCAGCTCCGAGGCGGCGGCGGCGTGGGTGTCCCTGTCGGAGAGCTTGTGGAGGCACGTGAGGACGCGGTGCTTCAGGTCACGTGCTTGCGCCTGATCCTGCTTGCTCGACATTGTGACTAATTTGACGGTGGCAGGAAAGAATTACTGAACTACAGTGGTGGCGCTTCCGGCAGCATTGAGGTGCGTGGTAGCGTTTGCTTTATGAATGATTATATATATAGTGGAACGGGAGGAGGAAGAAGAAAAAGAAGTAAACGACGTCGTCGGCAGGGGATAAAGTAATCCTACGGTGTCGTATTAGGCTGTCTCCCCGCCCAAATGCATATGCTCTTTCTTTTCCTCACAAATTCATATACTCCTCTCTCCTACTACTATATATCTCTATAGTAAATTTTAATTTGTGGTAATGGAGATGTTTTGTTTTATGCGATAGTTGGGGGTTTAAGAAATGGTAATTAGCTGGACATTCCTGGGTGGGGATGTTTTGTTGTTTAATGAATTAAAATACTCATATTGTACTGCAGCATGATTATTTACTAATAAACTAATTAATTGGTAAAGTTTGGTTTTATAAAGATATACGGCCTCCTTGTACATGAACATGATGGTGATACTTATAAGAAACTAAATAAAATTAGATTTTGCAGATTAAAGTGGAGAGTTTGACTGATGTAGGAGGTGAGTAAAGCTACAGAAAACGCAGTATGCATGTGAACCTTTCCACGGAGTTTTAAAACATATACAAACAAACAAACAAACTAGTAAGACGACCTTCCAACATTTTAAGTAATATTTTTATTTTCAAAATTTACTCCGTCACATAAAGATTGCAATAGTCAACTATTGGTTGGAATCTTGACGTTTTGTGCCTCAAATTTCGATTTAACATCATTTCTAACTAAATGCTTATGGTCCATCTATAAGTTAGGGTGTCTACCATGCTCAAAACTTTCAAATATCCAATTTCGATTATCAAATCTGGGTATCCGAACCCAACTCGACTATTTCGAGTCGGCTATTTGGGTACCCGAAATATCCAAGTCATAATCTTAAATTTTAGAATATTTTTCGAGTACTTTTCGTGTTTTCGGGTCTTTTTAGGGTATTTCGGATTTTCGGTAATGAATATGAGACTAAATATATAATTATAAATTTAATTAATTAATTAAATATAAATCAAGTACCCTAAAATCCGAAATATCTAGTCTCAAACTCGTCCCGAATTTTGAGTTTTAGGATACCTGAACCAAATTGGGTATCGGGTAATATCTGAAATACCCGAAACCCGAGACCCGAATAGACACTCTTATTTATAAGGAGTAAGGACCATGATCCCCTGCTCTAGAGGTAAGACACCGCAGTAGGGGTGTCGATGAGTTTGATGCAGGTTAACCGGAACCGTAAAAGTAATCTTTCCTGAAACCGGTTTTTATCTATTAATCTGATACGGTTAATTACTCATTAACCGGTGGAACCGCTAAGGTACTGATTTTTTTAAAATATTTTTATTTTATTTTAAAAATATTAATTTAAAGAAATAATGATTTGATATAAATACAATTACATTTAATTCATTAAATATTTTATAACATATAAAATATTTTCTTAATAAATATACAATATAAAATATTTTATTTGTAATAAATAATTTTATAAATCAGTACCAATTATTTGAGTAACAATATTGTTTAAAAGTTAAGAACCAATTACCGATATTTTTACCGAAATATTAGTACTCGATGACCGATTTCCGATTCGGTATCTATTTTTACCGAGATTAGATTATTGATTGACAACCCTACACAACAGCGTGTTATGCACCCAAAACGGTAATTTCTTTTATTATTATTATTTTTTTTACATTTTGATATTTTGTTTTACATTTTGTTTGATGTTTGTTGATTAATGTTTCATTTTATTAACTAAAGTTTTCATTTCATTTATTAAAACTAATTATTTCAATATAATAAATTTGTTGTTTTAACTAAAGTAAACTTAAATTTTGGTTATTTCATGATTATTATAAATACTAATTTAAGTGAATATAATTTTACTTTAACTAAAAAATAAAAATATATTAAAATTTCATTTCATTAACTAATCGCTAAAGTCAAATTATAATCACTTAATTTACAGTTTATAATCATGAAATGAAATGACATGAGCAAATTTTAAGTTTAATTAAAAATCAAAGTTAAGTTTATAATCATGAAATGAAATGAAATGAGCAAATTTTAAGTTTAATTAAAAATCAAAGTTATTTTATTAAAATAATTAACACTGGTGAATGAAATTAAAACTTTAGTTAATAAAATGAAACATTAATCAACAAACATTAACTAAAAAGTAAAACAACATAATGAAATGTAAAAATAGAAAAAGAAACAAACAAAAGAAAAACATTATGCGTTACCGTTTTGAATGCACACTTTGTTGTGTCTTACTTCCACAGCAGGGGATCCTAGTTCGATTTATAACTTGCGTAAAAACAAGAAACAAAAAAAAAAAAAAAATCATATATACTCCATTCGTTCTATTAATAACGATTTATTTTTTTTTAACACGAAAATCAATAAACACTCAATAGGCTTACTACACAAAAATCAAGAAACATCCAATGTGATAATTTTTACTCAAAAAGAAAATGAATCATTATTAATGGGACATTTCAAAATAGAAAATGAGTCGTTATTAACGGCACGGATGTAGTATTTCTTTTTTACAGGAGAAAACCAAAGAATAAAATCTAAGTAGATTTATATAATTATTTAGGGACACAAAATATGAAGAAATGAATAGAAGAATTCATGAGCAGAAGTAAGCTCAAAGAAGAAGAAGAACACGAAAAGAATGAAGAAGAGAAGGTGTTTGTTATTTTGTCTGAGAGAAAAAACAGAAATCCAGTTGTAACAGTAGCAGTACATGTGTACTTATAGTATTAGCTATTCTATGCTGACAAGGATACATAGAACTAATAAAAGGAGAATACGTTTTCTACTTATTCAGCAACATAAAAAATAAAACTCCTACGCTATACTATGCACAGCAACTCCACTTCTCTTCTTCACTACTGCATTGCAACAACCATGCAAACTCCATATTTTCATCTTCATACTCCCCCTCAAGATGAATCATACACAGTGGTAAAATTCATCTTGCCAAGTATACTGTTGAAGGCTGGCGAAGGAAGAGGTTTAGTAAGAATATCAGCTAACTGATGCACACTCTTCACATGTAAAGGCTTGATCATTCCAGAAACAAACCTTTCTCTAACAGTATGACAGTCAATCTCTATGTGCTTTGTTCTTTCGTGAAACACATGATTAGAGCTAATGTAAATGGCAGCTTGATTGTCACAGTACAATGGTGTAGCTCGACCAATTTTAATTCCAAAATCTTCAAGCAAACCAAGCATCCATACTACCTCACAAGTGGCTAATGCCATGGATCTGTATTCTACTTCTGCTGAAGATCTAGAAACAGTTGATTGCTTCTTTGACCTCCATGTAATGAGAGATGTTCCTAAAAAGAAACAATAGCCAGAAATTGACCTCCTTGTATCGGGGCAAGCAGCCCAATCAGCATCACTAAAAATGCTTGTCTCAAACTTTGCTGAACTGGAATAAAAAAGACCATACCCCAAAGTCCTTTTGACATACTTTAATATCCTTTCAGCAGCCAACATATGCTCTTCACATGGATTTGCCAAGTATTGGCTTAGCTTATGAACAACAAAAGTTAAATCAGACCTGGTTATGCATAGGTACAACAACCTGCCTATTAATCTTCTGTAGCTCGATGGATCCTTTAGCTTAGCTCCCTCATCTTGCTTGAACTGTTTTCCAGATTCCATAGGGGTGTTACAAGGTTTGCAGCCAAGCAAACCAGCATCAGTAACAAGATCCACAGCATATTTCCTCTGTGAAATAAAGAAACCAGTGGTGTTTCTTGCAACTTCTATACCAAGAAAGTACTTAGGCTTGCCTAAATCTTTGAACTTGAAGCACTTTCCCAGAAAGTCTTTAAAGTCAGAGATGGCTTGTTGAGAGTTACTAGCAAGTAACATGTCATCCACATATACTACAAGAGCAACAAAAATACCATCTGAAGACTTCTTGGTAAATAATGAATGATCACGGGCAGATTGGCACATTCCAAATCCAGACAAAGCTTGTGAAAGCTTTAGGTACCATTGTCTACTTGCTTGTTTTAGACCATAAAGGGACTTGGTAAGTTTGCAAACTGTGCCATTTGGAACAAACTCCCCCTTGCCAATAAGTCCCGGTGGAACATCCATGTAGATATCCTCACGCAAATCACCATGTAAGAAAGCGTTGTTCACATCAAGATGGCAAAGAGACCAATTTTTAATGGCAGAAACTGCAAGTAGAAGTTTGACAGTAGCAAGCTTGGCCACTGGAGAGAATGTATCAAGGTAGTCGACCCCGGCCTGTTGAGTGTATCCTTTTGCTACCAAGCGTGCTTTGTACCTCTCAATAGTACCATCAACATGGAATTTAACACGGTATACCCACTTACAACCAATAGTGCTTTTATTTGGAGGTAATGTGGTAAGTATCCATGTCTTATTCTTAACTAAAGCATCAAGTTCCTCCTTCATGGCCATTCTCCATTCAGAATATTGAGAAGCTTGGGAGTATGAAGCAGGTTCAGGAACAACAGAAATGGAGGCAACAAAAGCAAGATAAGAAGGGGAAAGTTTGGAATAGGACAGGATGTTTTGAATGGGGTAAGCTGAGGATGAAGCAATGAGAGAATCACATTGATAATCCTTGAGATATTGAGGTGTATGAATGGGCCTTCCTGTTCTGGAACGAGGAAGAGGTGGTTGAGAAGGAATAGAAACAGAAGAAGAAGGATCAGTGGCAGGAATAGCTGTGGTAGGAAAGAGATTGTCTGTTGGTAAGGAGGTGAAAGTAGGATCAGAACAAGTAGAAGGGTGTGATGTGTGAGAGGTGTTATAGGTGGGTGTGTTGGGTAAAGAAAAATCAGAAGGAGGCCAATGAGAGAATGGAAACACATCCTCATGAAAAATGACATTCCTACTGATATACATAACATTATTATCAAGGTTTAAAACTTTATAACCCTTGTAACCAGTGGGATAACCCATGAAAACACATTTGGTTGCTCTTGGAGAAAACTTATCTCTATCACGAGTAAGTGTAGAAACATAACATAGACAACCAAACACTCTAAGATGAGCATAAGATGGAGGTTTTTGAAACAACAAATGGAAGGGTGTAGAATGATTTGGTAAGAAAGAAGATGGAGTACGATTGATGATGTAAGAGGCTGTAAGGACACATTCCCCCCAGTAAATTAAAGGTAGATGAGACTGGAAAAACAAACTCCTAGCAACATTAAGCAAATGTTGATGTTTGCGTTCAACACGTGCATTTTGTTGAGGAGTTTCAACACAAGAATGTTGAACAAGGGTTCCATACTTTGAAAACAAATCAGACAGATTGAATTCTTGTCCATTGTCACACCTAATCACCTTTATCTTTTTGTTAAACTGAGTGAGAACAGTGGAGAAGAATTGTGTAAGGACAGATTTGGTGTCTGACTTATGTTTAAGAAGAAAAGTCCATACAAAACGAGAGCAATCATCCACAATAGTTAAGAAATAAGAGTATCCTTGTATAGTTGGAGTGCCAAAAGGCCCCCAAAGATCACAGTGAATCATGTCAAAAACAGCAAGAGATACAGAATGTGAAATAGGAAATGACAATCTCTTTTGTTTAGCTAAATGACATACTTCACAAACATGTGAAGCAGAATCTTTAAAGGACAAGACAGAAGATAAAGTGTTTAGCTTCTTATTGGATAGATGCCCCAAACGGGCGTGCCACACGTTGGCTGAAACACAAGAAAATACAGTAGAAACATCACCAGAGATGTCCAAAAGATATAGGTTTCCTTCACGTCTACCCTTCCCAATCACAATCCCCTGTGAAGCTTCCTGAATTTCACATGAGAGATTGTTAAATTTAACAGTGCAATGAGAAGAAGAAGTCAAAGTACTAACAGATAACAAGTTGTACTTAAAGCTAGGAACCAGCAAAACAGACTTTAGCTCAATGTTAGGTGTCAGCCTTATGTCACCAACCTTTGTCACCTTAGCATTTCCCCCATCAGGTAAAAGCACAGAAGTGTTAACAATGAAACTTTCATAATTAAAAAGAGAATCACTGCAGCAAACATGATGAGTTGCTCCAGTGTCCAAAATCCAACAAGATGATGGCAGTTGTATAGACATGGCAAAAGAAGGACCTATAGAAATAGATAAGGTACCTGTAAAAGGTGGAGAAGGAATGAAACTTTGAGTGTTGGAAGTAGGAAGAAGGTTAGGTGTAGACGTGGAACCTGACTGCTTCATACTCATTTTATTCTGAATGAAAGAAATAAGTTTCAAACACTGCTCATCAGAAAACTCAATATCAGAATTGGCATACTTTCCACTACTTTCATCTTCAACACAGTTAACAGACTTTTGCGTAGATTTCTCATGCTGGTTGAACCTCTCTCCAGAAGGCTGAGATCTTCCCCTACCACGATTAAAACCAGGAGGATATCCATGTAACTCATAACACCTATCTACTGTATGATTAGTTTTTCCACAATGAGTGCAGAGAAACCTTCCTCTACCATAACCAGGAATAACATTAGTTATAGGACTTGGAAATTCACTGGATACAAGTGGAGTGTCACCAACTCGACCACTATCAATTTTTCTCTGCCTTTCCTCTTGAGAAGCCAAGGCAAATATTCTAGAAATGTGGGGAAAAGGAACAACAGCCAAAATTTGTGTGCGAAGCTGTGTAAAGTCTGAATTCAAACCTTCAAGGAAGTAAAGAGCACAGTCATGAGACTGATGATCATTCCACCTTTTTGCACTATCACATCTGCAATGACCACAAGTACACCAATTCAAAGGTTGCAACTCCCTATACTCATCCCAAATGGTGCGAAGACTGGTATAGTAAGTGCTAACATTCATTGACCCTTGCTTATGATGCATAAGCTTCTGTCTGAGTTGGAAGATCCTAGTTAGATCTCCTTGTGTAAAACGATCATGCAAATCTGACCATATCTGAGCAGCAACATTCATGTACATAATACTGGATGCTATTTCAGGTATAACAGAATTTCTCAACCACGAGACTACCATACTATTGCATCTAAGCCATGCTCCATGTAAAGCATCAGAATCAGTAGGTTTCTTAATAGATCCATCAACAAATCCAAGTTTATTTTTCGCCTCAAGAGCTGTCACCATAGATCGTGACCAATTAATGTAGTTAGATCCATTGAGCTGTTGATTAACAATAACTGCCCCAGGATTATCGCTGGGGTGCACATAAAAAGGACTGTTGCAATCATCATTTGCAAACGATGCAACCTCCTTTCCATTTGGACGAACCATATTTCAAAAAAAAACAAGAGAGAAGTAACAATGAATTGCAGCGGACAATCAAAGATAAAAGATATACAGAGACGCGTGGGAACACACCCTACACGCTCTGATACCATATGAAGAAATGAATAGAAGAATTCATGAGCAGAAGTAAGCTCAAAGAAGAAGAAGAACACGAAAAGAATGAAGAAGAGAAGGTGTTTGTTATTTTGTCTGAGAGAAAAAACAGAAATCCAATTGTAACAGTAGCAGTACATGTGTACTTATAGTATTAGCTATTCTATGCTGACAAGGATACATAGAACTAATAAAAGGAGAATACGTTTTCTACTTATTCAGCAACATAAAAAATAAAACTCCTACGCTATACTATGCACAGCAACTCCACTTCTCTTCTTCACTACTGCATTGCAACAACCATGCAAACTCCATATTTTCATCTTCATACAAAACTTGGACATAAACAAGCTCCATCGAGAAGAGGTTAATAATGTGGTATGGTATATATGTGCCAACTTCCCATACTTAAATATTGTTGGATGACGATGACAACAAATTTATTATTAATTTTTTTATTTTGATTTGTAGACGAATTTTTTATCTATCTAATTTTTTTTCTTTTAATTTTATTTAGTGAATTTATTTATTTTATATATATAACTTAATTAAATATAATAAATGAAGCCAGACTTAAATTAGAGTCAACATACATAATATACATTATGTCAAATTATTGTTTCAAAACGGGTATAAGATCATAATGAATTGGTAAACTAGGAAGTAGTATTAATTAAAGGAGAATAAGAAATAATACAGGGGCAGTTAAAATCCGTTGATGGAGCATGATAATTTCCTAAAAGTTAGGATGTTGGTAGGCACTAATTAAGACAATTTAATAGCAATCATGCCCATTAATTTTTTTTCTTCGTAGGTTATTAATAACTCTGTCATGTGATTCTACTCCTACATTTTTATTTTTCATTTTCTCTCAATAGTCTCTCAAGAAAAAAATAATAATATTGTTATAAAAATCTTAAGTGATTTTTCTGTTCGTTTTTCTAATTATTTTAAACTAGCCCCTCTATATATAGCAAGAATACGAGGAACTGATAAAATACTAATTAATTAAATCAATTAGTTATATATACTCCCTTCCTTTTTTAATAGAAGCAAAATATAAAATAGTCAAAAAAGATTATAAAAGATAAATAATAGTCACCAACATAATAATAATTAAATTTTAGCCATTTATAAATTTCTTGTACTAAAATACCCTTGTAATTATATTTTATATTTTTGAGTATGAATAGTATGAATTGTATCGAATCCTACCATTCATACGTGATACTTAATTTTATTAAACTGTATGTACGTATGAATCGTATGAATTGTATCGAATCGTACCACTCATACGTGATACTTAATTTTATTAAACTGTATGTACGTATGAATCGTATGAATGAATATTATTCATACCTTTCGTACCATTCGTACCATTCATACAATTAAGTAGAAGGGTATTTATGATAATTCACATTCAAAATGGCTAAAATTTAAATAGTATTATGTTTGTGGCTATTATTTGTCTTTTACTATCTTCTTTGGCTAGTTTGTATAATTAACTCTTTTTAATAAGTGTCCTATTTCACTTTTTTTCTTGTTTTTAAATAAGTGTCATATTTCAAAATTTTAGAGTATATTTATGACAATCTTTCAATTTTGCCCTTATTTAATACTTATTGGAAAGATATTATTTGTATGAATGTATTTATTATGTTATTCAATAAAGAGTATATAAGTAAAATTTTCATTTTATTGGTATGTGTGATTTAGTAAAATTGGACACTTATTAAAAAACGGAGGGAGTATATAGTAACTGTTTCATAAGTATCAATAAATAAAAACCATTAAATTCATATGAAAGTTAGAAATTGCAGAGCGTTGTGAATATTGTGGGTAAAGAAGAGGAGTAATAAATAGTGGTAGTGGATATAGTCCAGCTTTCAGCTTATAAAGAGTTGGTTGTGACATAGAGCTCATTCAGATTAAGCATCTCTTACCTACCTCATATTTTGCTTTTCTTTTTGTAGGGTTTAGTTTCATTACAGGCCACCTAGACCTAGCTAACTCATTTTAATTATACATATATGAACACAAACATTATTATTGCAATAAAACATTACGCATGACATGTGGAGTGGTTGGAGGATACCTTTGGACTTAATTTGAACTTCAAAATTATCATGATTTTTTATGATGGGAGTCAAGAAATTAATAAATGTGAAGACCACATCTCATCGTCCATATATCAATAAAAAATTAAATAAAAGGCAAAATATAAAATTATATATAATACTCTCTTCGTCCCGCTAAATGCGGCCACATGAATCTAACACGAAAACTAAAAATATAAAGTGTTGTGTTTAAAAAAAAAATTATGTATTTTAAAGGTAAAACTTTTTTCGTTTTTGATAATGTGATAACTTTTAATAGAATCACTTTTAGCGGAACGTAGTAATATAATGAAAACCACTGTATAGCAAGCCGATTGAAAGAAATCTCCTAACTTGATCTTGAACTTTGAACTAGACAATCGGCTCACCTCTTGCGACGCCTTCGGGTCGCTCTCCATCGTACCTTATAAATTTACGAGTCAGCAAAGAAATAAAATAAAAAAACAATAAAGTATAATTAAACTGCTTACAAAAGCAAGTTTGCCGGTTGGACATTGAGAGTCTGGTTTTTCACTTTTTTTTATGGTTAAGGAGTTAGGGACTTAGATCCTACATTTATTCAATTCTATATAGTGTGATAGTTTTTTAATAGTAAAAAATCATCTAAAGAGTGGATCGATAAATAAATGAAATGAAGTACACCATATTTTCTTAATTAATTGTATGTCAATTGTAGCTACTTGCTCGGTCGATTACGTTGATTTTTATAGTAATTAATTTATTCATCTAAATTAATGTGAATTTTATACAAGTACGTGGTTTGGGGATAGAAGAAAAAATGTGAATTTTATTAGATGAGGAAATACGTGAAGAAAAAGTTGGATGATAGGGTGCGTGTTTATGATTCACTCTTTAGATGGTGTACGTACGTAGCTATACCATGAATAATAATGAGATCACGCATTTTGTATGAAAAATTAAATTTACAATACGTGTGCAAGCATACGTACGTGTGTATTATTCACCAACTATAACTAGTTTGTTGGGACTTCCAATTAAGTTAGGGCGTTCTTTTTTTCTTGGATATCTTTATCCCCACACAAATTTAATAATATATATTTAATTCTATCATCATTTTATACATTTTTCAATTCTAAACATATACTCATTAATTATCGTGCCCAAAATAAATGTCTCAACTTAGCCGGGACGGATGAAGTATTTATTTTACCATTTTGGTCTATAC
>JAPKLX010000054.1:136118-260122 GCA_026898415.1 Leonotis leonurus
CTTAGCCGGGACGGATGAAGTATTTATTTTACCATTTTGGTCTATACATAAAATTATTATTTGATTGATCGATTTATTTAGTAAGTAAACTATTTTATTAATTATATACAATTCACTTAACATTAGTACTCCCTCCGTCCCGGCTCAATTGTCCCGCTTTCCATTTTGGGGTGTCCCACTTGAATTGTCCCATTTCCTTTTTTGGATAAAAGTTGTGAGAGTAATAAAGTAGGTGGAAAGTAGTGGGAAGTAGTTGAGAAAGAAATAAAGTGAGTATTTGTATGCGAGCCAAAAGCAAATGGGACAATTGAGGTGGAACGGAGGGAGTAATATTTTTTAAATTGAACAGTTATTCTACACGTTGACCTGCCCAAAGCTATAAGTATCAGTTCTGAAGCTAAAAAAATAGTAGTATCCCATAATAGTTTCTGATAAACATATCACCTAAAAATTTTGTGACTGCCCAGATGTAGAGAATAGGGGCTAAACTTATAAACTCCTTAAAATAATTTATGAGTACATAAGCTCTTTAAAAGTGTATGACAAATTAAGTTCTTTGAAAACTTATAAGTTGTAAAAATAACTTCTTATAGTCTATAAGTTGTTCAAAAAATAAATAGCTTCACCTTAACTTATTTCTCCATGAACTTATAAGTTAAAACAAAATTACATAAATAGTCAAAAATATTTTGTTATTATCACAAAATCACATATGAAGTTTGAAATGTCAAACACTTTATCATCTTATAAGCTCTTTAAAAGAGCTTATAAGCTCATTTCTGCAAACACCTTGACAACTTATAAACTCTTAAGGTATGACATCTTGTAAGCTCTTCCAAAAACTTATAAATTCCAATAACTTGCTCTTTAAAATAAGCTTAGTCAAACACCCTTTTTTGACTAAAAACGTATCTCAAGTTAATTAAACTGAAGTTGTAATACGTGTTAGCTGACCCGAATGTCGTATCTTAAAGGAAGACTATGCAGTATTATTAAGTGCTAGTACTACAATACAAAAGATGAAATCCTAAACATACTATGACCATAAGATGTAACAACAATAAATAAAGATCAAAAGCAGCTAAAACAAATACCAATGGGTTGAAGCTTTAGGATCAGATGCTCAACTCCTATTCAATGTCTAATTGATCATGCATTCATACTCGATTAGGAACACGAGAGGTTACTTAGTAAATTACTTTCGTATTAATACACTAAGCCATGATCTTCACTTTTGTATACAGTTCAGACCTCTAATAATTACTTAACCTCGTATAAACTATTATTCTTACGTTTTCGATTAAAAATAATGTCGATTAACCTTATACCTTATATTTAAGAAAATGATCAATCTACTTAAACATGTAAAGATGAATTCAATGGTGATCAAGCACTAAATTCCATACAAAACGAGTTAATCAACGAGCATACATCAATCAAACATCAAACAAGCACATAAACATCCAATCCTAGTAGGATCTAGCTAAGCATAATACACATGGTAGAATCACAAAAGGAAACTATAGAAAGGAAGCTTACTAATTGAAATGTAAGAATCCAAAGTCGGAATCCACTTCAATCCATTGAAATTCTCTAATCCTAAACTAGAAAAACAGTAAAATAGAGTGTTTGAGAATTGTGTTCAAGTTACATCGGGGTTCGCCCTTGAAAATGACGCCCAAAACTACTTTAAAACTCGTCTGCAACCGTCAGCCAGCGGTCGCTGGCCTAGAGTCTCTGGCACCCAATTGTCTGCAGGGCCCGCGGCCGTTGGGTTCCCTGCAGTCGCTGGGCCCTGTCCTCTGAAATCTTCTGGCGCTACACCCCAGGGGGCGTTGGCTCCTTGGCTTCCTTCTTCGCCTTGGTCTTTCTTCTTGTGCATTTCTCAGTTCTTTCCGCTCCGCTCGGCTTTGCATAGGTGGCACACAAGACACCACTTCTAGCTCCATATTTCTCTCGTTTCTTCATCCTACATCCAAAGCATAAAAATATACAACCGGCGTAAAAGCGAACAAGAAAAGACACGAAAGTAACAATCTAAACACTAGACACGACAAAACGACAACAAAAAACACGTAACAAAAACATACTAAACAACCCTCTTAATGATCAATTTGTTCCTCCAAATTAAATGAGGGTTAAGAATATAATTACTATTTAAATATCTTATTAATCATTTATTCTGTTATCTAAATTATAATTTCACAATTTATCCCCTTCGTTTCACTCTAAAGGGATAATGTTATTTTATTTTTTTGAATTTGAAGTGATAAAATTATCTCTCCTTAAAGTGAAATGAATGAAAAATAAATAGTGAAATTATAAATTTTAAAAATGAGTAATTTAAAGGATGATTATACTCTTAACCCTCATTTTTAGAGTGATAAATTTATCGGAGAACAACCTTTAAAGTAAAAAAATTTAACTAGTGCAGTACTATGTTTCTTTCATACACGGGATTAACTCATCTGGAGACCAAACACATAAAATGGGCCGATTTGTCCATGAAAACCAGTAGGTAGCACCGTCCCATCGAAATATGGTAATTTGCATGGAACATGACAATTAATTCGGTACATGCTACAAAGACACATATATATTTAGTTATGTATGAACCTATCACATCACCGATCGACAATCACTATCATATATAATGAATGCACGATAGCTTATTGTATACATATACTATCTTTACATAGTTATTAGAAGACACATGTGGGCATGAGTCCAGGATATGAAGAATGGGCACGTGCAGTTTCGTTGCATGCAATGCAAGCATGCACCTAACATGGACATCAGGACAAAACTACTCTTCATCCAAACAAATCAAGCAAAGTTTTCAAGGGACAAAACTAACTTGGGAATTGGGATTCTTATCCTTACATATATATACATATCCATATACACAGTGATACATACATTCTTATTGACTGGGAATGTATATATGCATGCATGCATGTGATGTGGTCCTTATATACTTATATGCATATCTATATAATTGGGATTGACAAGAGGGAAGATTAGCTTTAACTAAGTTGGCCGTAGATTAGTATACTGTTCTTAATTTAAATAAGTGATTTAAAGCACAAATTATTTGTTTCTAAATTGACAAAGATTATCGTGGTGTAATTTTATTTCATGACAAACCCTTATAACAAATTAATTTGGAAACTAATGAATTCAAGTGTATAATATTGTGTCAATCTTAATCTCGTAATGTGAATATGGGCATATGTATTAACTAGAATAATTAAATTTACTAAAAATATAAAAGGATATATCCAAATTAACTAAGTAGCTATGACTGAATGTTTAAAATTACTAAAATATATACTACTCCATAATTAAGAAAGTGGAAAGGACAAGAAAATCCTAATTACTACTATCAATTAAATAATAGAGGGCCTACAACTACAAGTTTTAGAGGGCATTTTTTAGTGTTGTTTTATTTAAAAATATAAAATAAAAATAAAACTAATAATTCCACATGCAAGGAAGTGCGCAATCATGTTTTGGTCGTAAAATCAATCTATCTATATAATTTGACACAATTCCCGACACTTTACATTAGTATGCATATTTTAATTTGGTGATATCATATACTCCCTTCTCGATGAATTTGACACAATTATCTTATTTGGATGTTCCACTAAATTCTCGATGAATTTGACACAATTCTCTTATTTGGATGTTCCACTAAATTCTCGATGAATTTGACACAATTCTCTTATTTGGATGTTCCACTAAATTTGACACATTTTTAAAATAGTAAAAATTATCCCTTTAAAAAGATGTGGATCCTATCACCTTTATCACTCTTACACTACTTTATACATTCTCTTTAATAATCGTGCCCAAAAGTTTTGTGTCATGCTTATTAAGACGGAGAGAGTTAATTCGTTTCATTAATTTTATTTTATTTTCAGAAAAAAGGAATATTATTAAAATGGTACCAGAGATACCATCAAAGAGAAAGAGAAAAACATATTACAAAGAGAATGAGAAAAACAGATTACAAGAAATTACTATCAATCAAAATTCAAAAGTCGCCAAGGAACACCAACTTTGAAAGTTGGAATTTTTAACCGGGATATAATAGACTCACCACTAGCTCCAAGTTCTAGCCTTAATCTCCATGAAAATTTTGTTAGTGCCATAAGATAGTCTTGAATTTGCACTCGTTTCTCCATTTCCAAATCAACCAAATAATACACACCCACGTCCCCATAAGCATTCTCTTAACTAATTTGTGTCTTCTCAATTTAACAAACCATTCCAAATGATCCCCAATTGTCACATGCCCTACCTCATTGATTCTGGTCTATCCAAGAATGTCATCCCAAATCACTTTCGATTTCTCACACAAAAGGAAGAGATGATTTCAAGTTTCAATTTCAGACTTACATCCTTGACAGATTGCATTTGCTGGTGCAATTAACACTTTCCTTTTGATGAGATTGTCACATGTGAGAATTTTGTTCTTCAAAACACGTCATGCCGTTGCAATCGCCTTGAATGGGGCCGGAGCTTTCCAAAGGAGATGAAAGATTTTGTTATCCACTTGCTGGGGCACAACACTGTTACTTCCGGAGCTCAGTATGTAATATGCCAATTTCACAGAGTAGATGCCGTCAGTCGCCGTTTTCCATGTCCAAGCGTCTTTTAGGCCTGCATTTAGATTAATCAAATTAATCAAAGACAAGAATTGTTGTACCATCTCATTTTCCCTTTCAAACAAAATTCTCCTCTACTCCAATTTCCATTCTCATCTCCCGTCTATCCACTCACTCATACTTCTCATACTTTCTTCTTGATTACAACTAATGCGGAACAATCTCGGAAAAACATATTTCAAAGCCATCTATTTGTTTTACAGAAAAATCAAGAAATACCTAATAACTATATATGATACGAAATCAATGAACACTTTATATGTTTATTTTTACTCAAAAAAATAAATTGTTATTGATGGAACGTCCAAAAAGAAATATGGATCGTTATTAATGAAATGGAGATAGTACTATATTCCAGAAGCATCTTATTAAATTATATTCATCCGTCCACAAAAAGTGCTTTGGGAAAAAGTCGATATGAATTTTAAGAACAAATAGAAAGTTATATTTTTTGTGTTGAAGGGACCCGCAAAGTAAAATATAAATATAATTTAAAATATCAAGTGTTTTATTGAGTTATATCCAAATAAATAATAAATTACATTTTCTGTGACAGAAGAGATTTATCACTCCTTTAACAGCTTGACCAGTTACTCGAGATTTTCAATTATTTCATTTCCTAATGTTAGCAATGTACAACAAGAAAATATAATTGATTATTTTTTTCTCGAGATCTTTTACTTTTTTTTCATGTGGTAGTTACAATCAATTCCTGTTTATGTACTTGTATCCATGTGGGGAGAAAAAAGACTATATGATGGCTACAAAATAAATTTTGTTTGCAAGTATTAGTTGGAAAGTTTGTAAAAGATTGGATAAATCGCGTTACGGAGGACTCGAATCCGATACCTATTACTTTGTGCATTAATCTCATTACTACTAGGATTTAGTATATTTTTGTTTCTATCATAATTCATAACACGTCTTACACATAAAATTAGCGATCGAGCTGCATTTCTTAATTTGTGTTTGAGTACTCTCATCATTATTTTTGTTGAATTTTATATTGCATCCGGTCCAAGTAATTAATTTGTTTATTAGACATTGTCTACCTTAATTAATTTATACTCATTTAATCAATAAAATTCATTCATAAAAAATCAAATAAAATTTAAATAAATGGAACTCATGTAAAATTAATTTTTGTTTAGACTTTTTTGGATGAAATTTAAATTAATAAGTGATAATAATATATATATATATATATATATATTAATAATCACTAAAAATAACAAAATATCAATAATAGGTCTTCAAGTTAATTTTTAGACAAATATAATCAATACATTGTCTAGTTGTTTACTTTGAATGAAACTATATTAATAAAATGTGAGATTGAGTATTTGAATGATAAGATTTTTAAATTAAGTTAAAATTAAGCAATCTATCTGAAGAAACAAGAACGAAGAATACACTATTCAGCAATGGAAGTAAACGATGCAAGTGAAAACGACTACTCGTAATCCAAAAACAAGACGCAAGAACTTACGTGGTTCGATTCAATCGAATCTACATCCACGGGAGAAAATCTGAAACCGTTTCATTCATCAACTCAGATAATACAAATTACAATGGCCTGCAAATTATCTCTCAATAATGGAGACTCTCCTTTTGCTAAGCTCACACACTTGTAATTCAAAATCAGCCCTCTACTCATACAGAATGATTGAAGAGAGCAATATACTATCAGTCATTTCTATACACATCATATTATATTCATACATATGCAAACATAAACTGATCATCAAGAATTAGTTGCAACTGCCAGCTGCACATCAACCGTCCTCAACAAACTCCTTTAATTGAATGAGAACAAACTCTTATTCTTGATAGGGTCTTTTCATGTGTGCATGGATTCACACAAAAGCTTTAACATTCTCCACCTAGAATTCATGAACACAATCTTCTCACACCAGATCTTCTTCAAAAAACAAAAAAATTTACTTCTGCCGCAAGACCTTCACCAATTTCAAACAGTATATGAACTTTGCAACTGGCAAGGGCTTTGTCAACACATCTGTTGCGTTCTCTTCGGTGGATATCTTCACAATTTTGATCATTCCCTTGTTGACAATATCTCTAACAAAATAGTGTTTCACATCAATATGTTTCGACCTTTCATGAAATATTTGATGCTTCACGAAATGCACGGCGCTTTGACTGTCACAAAAAATGCAAACTGATCTTTGTTTTACCCCAAATTCTGCAGCAATCCCTTTCAACCAAAGACCCTCCTTGAGTGCCTCAGTGACAACAATAAATTCTGCCTCAGTTGTGGACAGGGCTACCATCGATTGTAGCATGGACTTCCAACTAATAGCAGTGCCAAAAAGAGTGAATACATATCCAGTTTGCGACCTTCTTGTATCTTTGCTTCCAGCAAAATCATAGTCTACAAAACCAGTCAAATAAGATGTAGAATCACCATCTAACTCTTTCTTCTCAAACAAAATGCCACATTCTGTAGATCCCTTCAGATATCTAAGAATGTACTTCAAACTTTCCCAATGAGCTTTGTCAGGATTTGACATAAACCTTCTCATAGTACTTATTGGATATGCCAAATCTGGCCTCATACATATCATAATGTACATTATGCTACCAACAACACTAGCATATGGCACCTTCATCATGTATTTCCTTTCAGCTTCTGTTTTTGGTTGCTGATCAGAGCTCAACTTTAGATTATTTTGTAGTGGCACCTTTACATTCTTTGCTTCATGCATGTTGAACTTCTTAAGAATTTTTCTTATATAGTATTTCCGTACAAGCCACAACTTTCCAAATGTTCTGTCCCTTAGTATATCCATTCCAAGAATTCTCTTAGCATCTCCCAAGTCCTTCATCTCAAATTCAGATTGCAGGGTCTTCTTGACTTGTTCAATTTCATACATATGCTTGCTTGCTAAAAGCATATCATCTACATAAAGTAGCAAGTACACCACAGAACCATCCCCAACAGCCTTGAGATATACACAATTATCATACTTAGATCTATGGAAATCTATCTTGATCATGTGTTTGTCAAACCTCATGTACCATTTCCTTGAGCTTTGCTTCAAACCGTATAATGATTTCCTGAGTAAACACACTTTTCCTTCTGTTCCAGGATGCACAAACCCATCTGGCTGATTCATGTATATATTCTCTTCGAGGTCTCCATGTAGGAAGGTCATTTTTACATCCAACTGCTGTAATTCAAGGTTATTTTGTACTACAACAACAAGCAAAATTCTAATGGAGCAATGCTTCACTACTGGGGAAAAAACTTCATTATAGTCAATTCCCTCTCTTTATGTAAAACCCCTCTCTTTAAGTATTTGATGTTTTCATTTCAATTTAATATTTATTTTATTAGTTTTAGCAATAGATTCAAAAATATAATGTTGTCTTATAACTCAACGACAACGGTTTTATAAACTGTTGTCTATGGGAGAATATTTCTTTCTATCTACGACAAGGGTCCTATGAAGCGTTGTCTATAGGTGAATTTTTTACAAGACCTACGACAACGGTTTTAATACCGTTGTCTATGAGCGAATATTTTTGACAACACCACTTTCGACAAGGGTTGAGAACAAGCTACGACAAGGGTTAAAAACCCTTGTCTATTAGCGTTGTTGTAGTAGTGACCTTACCTTGTCAGTTCCAGTGGCTTCAATCTTTCTTTTGAAAACCCATCTACAGCTGACACATTTCTGGGATTTTGGCTTCTCCACCAACTGCCAAGTCTTATTTTTCTGTAGAGATTCTAACTCATCTTGCATTGCTAAGATCCAATGCTCTTTATCCTCACAGCTGATGGCTTCTCTATATGATCTTGGTTCATCATATTCAATGGATTCTGCCACACTTAGAGCATATGATATCATATCAGCATGTGCATATCTTGAAGGTGGCATTATGGTTCTCCACATTGATACCTCAAAATCATTGAACTCCCTGATATCTTGTAGCACTATGATTATCTTCAGTCTCTTGTGAATTCCCTGAGACCTCAAAATCATTGAACTCCACATTTACAGGTGTATTAGGTACTGTATCATCCACACTTCTATTATGTGTGAGATATGGCATTTTGTTCTCCATGAAGACTACATCCCTGCTCATAATCACTTTCTGATTTCCAGCCTCTATGCACCATAATCTATAGCCCTTTTTTCCTTTTGGATATCCTAGCATAACACATTTTAACGCCCTTGGTTCCAATTTGTCTTGTCTTATGTATGCAAAAGCAAGACAACCAAAAACCTTCAAATAAGAGTAATTCATTGGTTTCTCACTCCACCTTTCTTTAGGTATGTTAAAGTTGATGGCTGATGATGGACATCTATTTATGAGATAGCATGCTGTGGAGACTGCATCTCCCCAGAACTTCCTTGGCAGACTAGATGAAATGAACATGCACCTCACTCTCTCTAATATGGTCCTGTTCATTCTCTCAATGACTCCATTTTGCTGTGGATTTGTTGGGACTATCTTGTGTCTTTTAATGCCTTTGCTTGAGCAAAACTTTTGGAACTCTTCTTATAAAAACTCCAAACCATTATCAGTTCTGAGACATTTAATCTTCTTCCCCACTTCATTTTCTACTTCTGTGCACCAACTCACAAACTTGGAAAAAGTTTCAGTCTTGTTTTTCAAGATGTAAACCCACACTTTCCATGAGAAATCATCAATTAATGACATAAAATATCTTCCTCCCCCTACTGTCTCTGTCCTAGAAGGTCCCCATAGATCAGAGTGCACATATTCAAGCTGGACAACATAATTCATTTTACTAGTTTTAAAGGGTAATTTCTTACTCTTTCCAAGGATGATTAAATGCCCCTTTTGGCTGGATAAAACCTTTATTCCATAATTCGTCCATTCCTTTCTTTCCAACGTGCCCAAGTCTCATATGCCAAAGCTTGGACTCATCAGAAACATTATTCTCAAATTCACCAATTATAGTCTCTGCAAGGAGGTAGTACAAGCTTCTATCCATAATCCCTGTCATCATGACCCTGATCCCCTTCATTATCTGTAGAAAACCATTCTCAAATCTGAAACTGAAGCCTTTTGATTCCAGCATGCCAAGTGAGATCAAGTTTCTCTTTAATTTGAGAATATACCTTACCCCTGTGAGTATTCTCACAGCACCATCTTGCATTCTTAGTTTGATATTTCCTATCCCTTTTACAGCATAAGCATGATCATTACCCAATAGAACAGACCCCAGATTACCATATTCGAGTTCAGAAAACCAAGACTTGTGTGGGCACATATGGAATGTACAACCAGAATCAAGAATCCATACCTCTTCTGGCTTGTCAGTTTGAACATTCATGAGCTCAGCGTCCTCTATATGTCTTGCAATTTCAGCTTCTGCTGGGCTTGCTTGATCATCCTTTTGTGCTTGATTTCTTTTCCAAGAATAAAAATCTTTCTTCAAATGTCCATGCTTCTTGCAATAGTGGCATTTTCTTGTCTCCTTCTCACCTGCATCTTTTCCTCCCTTTGATTGATAATCCTTTTTCTTTTGGTCAGTAGAACCCTTCTTTTGCTTAAAAGCTTTCTTGAACTTGGGTTTTACGTTAAGACCTTCAGCTAGAGCCTCATGTTTCACTTCTGAGATCTTTTGCAATTATTTTGCCTTGAGGACCGACTGCACCTCATCTACTGTTATCGCAGTCTCTCGCCCATATAACATGGCGTCCTTTAAGTGTTCGTAAGTTCTTGGAAGGGAATTAAGCAAGATGATAGCCTTATCCTTATCTTCTACCTTCACACCAATATTCTCAAGATCATCTATGCTCTTGTTGAATTAATCTAGTTGATCAGAGATGGGCTTCTCATCCACCAGCCTATACGAATATAATCTTTGTTTTATATATAAGCGGCTGGCTAGAGTCTTAACCATGTAAAGTGACTCTAATTTTGCCCAGATTCCGGCTGCAGATGTCTCTCTGCACACCTCGGCAATACCTTATCCCATAAACATAGAATAAGCATGTTGTGCGCCTTTTGTAAAATCTCATCATTCTTCTCGGGTTTCATCATTTCTGGCAATCCTTTTTCTCCCTTTAAAGCTTCAACCAAACCTTGCTGCACTAGGAGAGCCCTTATCTTTATGCGCCAAAGACCAAAATCGTTCTTGCCATCAAATTTCTCAAAGTCGAACTTTGAGGACGCCATTGCTCCAAAATCGTATCCAGAAATCTTGTTCCTCCAAAAAAATCCCTCTCAAGAAGATCGAGGGTGTTCCCACAGACGGCGCCAAGTGAAGAAACAAGAACGAAGAATACACTATTCAGCAATGGAAGTAAATGATGCAAGTGAAAACGACTGCTCGTAATCCAAAAACAAGACGCAAGAACTTACGTGGTTCGATTCAATCGAATCTACATCCACGGGAGAAAATCTGAAACCGTTTCATTCATCAACTCAGGGAATACAAATTACAATGGCCTGCAAATTATCTCTAAATAATGGAGACTCTCCTTTTTCTAAGCTCACACACTTGTAATTCAAAATCAGCCCTCTACTCATATAGAATGATCGAAGAGAGCAATATACTATCAGTCATTTCTATACACATCATATTATATTTATACATATGCAAGCATAAACTGATCATCAAGAATTGGTTGCAACTCCCAGCTACACATCAACCGTCCTCAACAAACTCCTTTAATTGAATGAGAACAAACCCTTATTCTTGATAGGGTGCTTTCACGTGTGCATGGATTCACACAAAAGCTTTAACACTATCATTTATGCAGCCATCAATTTGACTCTATGATGCAAAGTAAACGTTATCTTTGGCTGTAAGTATCAATATAACACTAATGATCAATTCTTTATCCTTTTATTTTTCTCTATTCATCTCAATCTTCAACAATCCTTCAACAATCATCTCTAGCCACTGGCCCCGCCATTGCAACTGTCGTCCACCGCCATCATACTGTAACAATCCTTCGACAATCATCTTTAGCAGACTCGTTTTAATGATTGTTTGATATTTCTATCTTGATCATGATCAATTAGTTTGCTCGATAAAAGGTCTGATTGAATACATTAATCATAATGTAACAATAATCATAATGTAACAGCTAGTCAAGCATATAATTCATATATTTTTGGACTTTAATTATCAAGGAATAGATACTTTAGAAAAAGCTCGAGGTTTGACATTTTATTGCCATAATATAAACGTATGTGAGTATAATTATTTACTTAAAATATGACTGATCAATAAATATATAGGTTGTCAAATTGCATAAAATTCACTCTTAAAGTACCGTATTCCATTATTTCTGAACAAGTACTTAATTTAAACCTTATTATGTTGATTGGGATTTGAGGTGAGAAAATAAGTAAATACATAATGATAGTTGGAAGAGGAAGGGTGAAACGTAGCACTATGCTTACTTGGGTGGCTTAAATTTTTGTTTTTCAATTTCCTGACATTGTACAATCTTATAAGTTGGAAATAAGTCGGGGTGAGAAGCCGGACAGGATCGGCTATCCGTCTTGAAGGTCCAATTCTGACAAAACCTAATTTTTTGGTTTCAGTCCCGATCTTGTTCGGAAATTTGGGACTTCCGAGTCTCGAAATTGAAAATTTTTGAGTCTCGGTCCTGGTCCGATCCCGAATAAAAATGTCTGGAATGGTCCCGAAGTACCGAACAGAATCAAAATTTTCCGAATTTTAAAATTAATTCTGATTCAATTTTGATTCTGATTTCGATAAATTCGGGACTCCGGGTTTTGAATCCTACGAGGACTTGGGTCAGGATTGGGAAAGTTGGATATGAACTAAGACATATTGATCAAAATATGATTCTTAACCAACTACACTATTATGAGTTTTAGCTTAGTGTTTCAAGTTTTAATTTTTTTAAAAAGAAAATCTATTCCTTAAGCCCTAAAAAAATAGCAAAATGTGTAGCTAATAAGATTGGAGTCAGGTACTTCCTGTTTATATAAGATTGTCTAACCAACTGTGCTTCTAAGACTATTTTAAACCAACTGTATTTCTAAGACTATTGTTAAAAAAAATATTATTACGTGTATATATAATCTTATATTAATTTGCATATGTACATTTCTTACATTTATATAGGTATGTTTCTTGATAGTATTGTTTACAAAATTGTATGATTTTAATACAATTACTAAGGACTAACCGAGTAACCTTTTGCGGAAGCTTTGCTCAAACACTCCTTTGACTTTGATTATTTCCTTATTTCAATTCACTGAAATCTATCAAAAACAGTTACATTCCTAACCTCTTCCGAAACCAGGTTTTCCTAGTGCAGTTTACATCGTTTTCGGGCTTCCTCGTCACCAAAACACAGAGGAAACAAGCAAAGCACATAAATAAAAATCATAAAAACTACAATGAGCATTGTTTCTAGTCTATACCACTCAAGATTCCTTACCTAATCCTTCACAAAACCAAAGCAGTGTCTTCCCCCCGATCATTACAAGAGGCCCTCATGTCTGCACCATGCGATTGCAGCTACAAAGCACACAGCGCAGCATGCGACTCCTCCGCCAACGGTCCCAAGGAACTCCCGATTCCCAGCTATCTTGTCATCAAATAGCTCGATTGTAATGTTCATACCAAACAACCCAGTTAGCGCAACAAAAGCACCCACCATCAGAGTTGCTGTGGTTAGCACCACTCCCATTTGCAGGAGATGGTTCTGCTTGTCATCCAGCATTATGTTTATGTAGTCTTCCGTGTCATCTACGTATTCCCTCAACTGCCCAAACCACCCCAAATTCGCACAGTTACTACTACTTCAAGAAATACCAGACTAAAATCAAGCTCTAGATGTTTTTTCTATTACTCACTACTAGGATTTTAGAATCAAGAGAAGAGCCTTACAGCAGATAGCTTGTTTAGTGTGCCTTCAATCTGAACAAAGTATGCTTCTAGAATCATCTCGAGCTCCTCCACATCAAGATTCTTTATACTAGAGCTTTGCATACTGCTAGCATGGCTCTGAAAAGTCTGATCATTCTGGTTGTGTCCATCGAGTCCCATCATGGTCTCAACACCAGCCCTAACATCATGAGAATACTGAGTTGCAGAAGAGAGCTGAAAACCTTGGTAGTAAGTAATAGACTACTATCTCATGATGGTCTAGATATATACCTGTCCTCTTCTTCGTCTATGTTATCTTGATCTTTCATGGAAGAAGTAGAAGAGTTCTCAAGCTCCTGTTCCTCTTGCTTCTCTGTCAAGTACATTTCTGCCATATCTTCATCGTCATCAAGCAAATGCTCTAACTCGTCCCTCACCTGCAAATGTATGTGAGTTCCACTCAGTGATGAGAAACAGATTTTGTTCAAAGGTTGCAAGAAATGATGACTCTGATTTTTAAACCAAGGCATCATAGAGAGATTTTCTTTTTTTCCAACAAAAAATGCTCTATCATGTTGCGTCCTCGAAGGCTCTTTGTTACACCAAATATATGTATGAAAAACAGCAGAAGAAACTCAAAACTCGAGTTTCAACTATTAGTAATAAGAATATACAGAGTTTTTTACGAGCATGATAAGGTAATGGAAAAACCTATAAAACCACACATACCTAACTTAGTTGAAAAATTATTCAAAGCTAAAGCAGCCTTCACTCAGAAAAGAATGAAGAGGAACAGAAAGAATCTACCTTCTGCACGCGTCCAGTTATTGCAACCAAACGGCTTTTAATATGCCGTACTCTGTCTAAATTCAGAGTGCTGATCTTCGAAGTCAGCTTATCCAAAGCAGGATGAGCTTCTTGTTCAAGTCTTCTGGCCTAGT
Organism: Leonotis leonurus; assembly: GCA_026898415.1. Taxonomy (NCBI): domain Eukaryota; kingdom Viridiplantae; phylum Streptophyta; class Magnoliopsida; order Lamiales; family Lamiaceae; genus Leonotis; species Leonotis leonurus. The sequence continues at coordinate 150,590 of JAPKLX010000054.1, forward strand.
TCAACAATTTGTACGCACAACATTCAATTTTTTATTTTTCATTGAAAACCTTCAACATTCAAACTAGTTAACAGCATTTTATACTATAATAGAAAGTGTTGTACAAGATATCTATACATACCTCATCTTCCAAATTACTGCAAGTAACCTCAAGGCATGCCTCAAGAGCGACAAACTCGAATGGGAGAATCTTCAATTGGTGGGTATTCTCTCCGGCTTCTTCCGTGTTCCCCTCTTCCTTTTCTTCTCGAAAACGCCCAGTGTAGATTTGATCGCCAGAGTTGTAAAAATCTGTCCATGCATCTTTGTTCTTGTTGACATCCTCTCCAGATTCCTTAAATACCGAAACCATTTACTCAATGAATGAGAAACTCACCCCTCGCATCATCTCCCCTAAACTCTCTCAAATGTGAACCGGTGAGAGAGATAGAGGGGTGGGATGGAGGGGTTAAAAAAACATCACAGTTGATATCATCTAACCAAGCAAGAGTACATAACACATTGAAATGCAAGGAGCAAGAATGTAGCATTTTGAGCTCGACAAATGCCCTAACATCATCTCCCCCATATTCTCTTAAATTCTTAATTTGAATTGATGAATGAGTGAGAAATTAAGTACCACCACACCATATACATGAATCAGTGATATACTAAGTCAACAATCTAATCAAGCGAGAGTACGAGTAGGAGTAGGAGTAAAAGTAAAACATAACGAATTGCAACACTTTATATTCACTAAAATCCCTATTTTTTCACAGTACACCAATCATGAGAGAGCGTGGGAGAAATAGGAACCTGGCTTGACACAATAGCTTGGCGATGGCGAAACACACCTTGAATCTTCTGAATAAAAGGGGTGAGGAAAGGGTCTTTAGAATTCTGAAAAATCATCTCTTGAGAGGTAATGATCGACCTAATGCTCTCCAAATTGACCACTATGGCCCGTTCTCGGCCCAAAACAGTGGATGGATACGACAAGGCCGGGTCCAGCATCCGGAGATCTCGGGCCGGAAGTCCCGTTCGCTGCATGATGGCGTTCTTTCCGGCCTCCACCACCTCGGCCTGGCCCGTGGCGTCAACCACCAGCCAAGCCCGAAACCATGCTCCCTTTTTTCGGATCCCCGTAGCCGTTGACCGGGCAGTTTCTGTTGAATCCTGCGGCGGCGCTGACTGTTTAAGCGGCGGAGGTGCAACGTCGGTGTCCGTCATTGATAGAAAACTTAGAAATCCGATTCGAGGAAGATGGAGAAAGTTGAACTGACTTTGGTGATCGAATTTATGCGTATCGGGATTTGCATGAATGAATATGATTCACTGAATACGACTACTCAACATCCCATCCCAATAGGGACACCCAATAACCTCTTCCTCAATTCTTTCAATTCTCTCAATTCTCATCATCATTCATTTATACACCTTTAATTATTATTATTATTTTTTGAATGGTTTCATATTATCATTAAATACCTTAGAATAATTACTTTAATTTAAACTTTAAACTAACTTTTTTGAAATTAGGGTCAATCACTATGATAATAGTTTTAATATTTAATTATACGGAATTTAATTAATAATATATATAAATCGTTCATTTTAATAATAAATTAAATACTGTAATTTATTGTATAAAACTCTCATTTATATTAAGTTTAAAGAATATTGACCATTAGTATTTTATAAATATATAATATAATTTTTTTCATCCATAATTTATTTTCCATATTAATCAAATTTTAGTTTTGTTCGCAGTATTATAAGTTACAAATCAACCTAGCTATATATTCTTCTTCCTTTTTAGGAAATGTCACAAAAATAGAAATGAACTTTTTGAAAAACTTAGAAAATGAATAATAGTTAAGGGGAATTTACATGCCCTTTAGTTATAAATTAGTACGTGCATCCCGTGCAATGCACGCGGAAAAAAAATTATAAATTTATTTGATATGTATAAGATAGTTATCATCATCTTTTATCATATTTCATGAAATTATAGTTATTTATTTTAATTACCCGTCTTTATATTTTATATATATTTGAAACTTTAAGGTTTTTTTGAATTTTAATAGTCAAATCGAATTTTCTAAAATTTTGAAACTCGTCTCAACTTGTCAGAAAATTTTCAAACCTATAAATATAAGACTCAATTCGACCCATAAACCTGCTGGGCGGATATGTTTTACTGGTACATGCAATATAATATTTTTAATGAACTTAATTATTTTAATAACTTTTTCAAAATAAAGAATTTTACTTATATAAAATATTTGAAATAAAATACTCCCTCTGGCCCACTTTAGTTGACACGTTTTATATTCAAGTGGGTGTATTATAATAATAAAACGTGCCAACTAAAATGGGCTGGAGGGGGTATTATTTATTTAAGATTATATTTTTCATATTTTAATTAAAAAATTTAAAATTGTCAAAGATTTTTAATATTTTAGTTACAAATTCTCCATTAAAATGAATTTTAATTGATGTTTTGTGCTGTATATATACATATAGATGGTTGGACTTTTTAAGCCTGATATTCGATTGACTTGTAAAAATTTTAGATAAAATTTTCGGGCATGATTATTTTTCAGACTTCAATTTTTGATGTCATTTCCTACCCAAATTTCGATTACTATGAGTAGGCAGGTCGGGTCGAGCATATCGTGACAACTTTACCCGTGATACATATAAATGTAACTCTGTGATACATATAATTTGTAAATTGTTAATTGTATAAATCAAATTTATATAAATGTTTTTCGGACAATCTTCTTTTACATTTATTTTTTACTTAATTTAACAATATTAGTAAAAAATAATAATTATAATAATAACTCTATAATTTAAAATATCAAATTCTAATATTTTTTTTAAAAACAGTTTGAACCACGGAACCGTCGATTTCAAAACCAAACCGAAAATCATAGAACCAAACCGGAACCAGAACCATGTAACTCCTTGACCGATTCGGTTTTGGTTCTGATTTTTGGAACCGTGGAACTATCGGTTCAGTTCGAACCAGGAATCGAACTTTGAACACCTTTTATAATGGGGTTTTGCTCCCAATTCTATTTACTTTCTCATATTTGCTTCAATCCCCTAAGAATGTTTTATTGATCTGTTATTGTTCGATTTCACATATTCATATAAAATCCAATTGAATCGAATTGATATAAAATGAGAAGAAAAAAAGTAACTTGTTCTAATTTTTTGTTATCAAATTATATTTATTTATATGTGTGAAGGTGATGGTTGTAATAGATTAGAATATTACTAGATTGTTGTCCGTCGAAATTCGACGGGATTAATATTTTATAAAATTTATAAAAATATTTGACATCATTTCGTTTATTACTATTTATTGTCGTAGATATATCAACTATTTATTCATATGCTAAACATGTATAGTAAAAGTCGTTAATTATGTAAACTTGTTTATGATAAACTTGAAATCTTTCCAAAATAAATGAAAAAATAAATTTACAACTTGATATATTTATATCATAGATATTAAACCCTCCTAAACTTGTCTATTAGTAGACTCGTACTAACAACTTAATAATTTTTTTGAATATATTTGAATTTAAGTTATATACTCATATTTGTTCTAAATTAAAGTAAAAATGATTCTAATACTAATTATTATTAGATGTGCTCAAAAGAATCGTAATCGGCGGTTATGGGAACCGAATCGTCAGAGATTATTAAAATTCTGAATCGCAACTGTGTATGAAGCGGTTTGATTTCGGTATCGGTTTCAAATGTTCAGAATCGTGAACCAGTTTTTCATTAATATATTTTTTTCTCACTATTTTTTATTAATTATGTATAATTTAAAATTTTACATTATAATTTTTAAATTATTGTAAAAATATACTTTTTGTAAGAAGAGTTTAAAAAAACCAACATTTTAAAATCGGAATCGTAATGTCTTGTTACTCGTCCTTATCTCTCAATTAATCATTCATGGTCATGTCATTCCTGTATGAAAATAAACTCAAATAATATGAACTCATTTATTTATATGCATATATACATTCATAATTTGATTAAAAGTCAAATATATATATATATGTGTGTGTGTGTGTGTGTGTGAAGTTTATTGGGTTTGGAAAATGTATTTATATTATTTATTTGTAATTACAATGCATACTTTTACGTCAATGAGTTGTTGATGTCATATAACATTAATTTAAAAGTTCTCACAATTTTAATTTGCGTGTTATCAAGTGTAACAATTATCTACATTCATGGTTTAACTATGGAATAATGATAAAAATGACATGAATTGAATTCAATAATTGCTCGAGGGTTCTAAAGAAATCAAATCGAACTGAATATAATAATATTCGATTATTCGTGAAATTATTCGAATCATTCTATTTGTATTATATTCATTTTTGAATATTAAATAATGATTCGTATTCAATTAGGTATGAATATTCGAATATTCGTATTCGATTCGTTATGAATATTCGAATATTTGATTCGAATATTTAATTTGTTCAATATAATAAATTGTAGTAATATTTAAAATCATTTAATTCAAATTTCGATCTGATTCGTTAATATTCAATTCCAAATCTCACTAATAACAAAATTAAAGATTAAGTTAAAATTTATTTTGTTAATATATAAAATAAGTTTTACATTATAAGTAAATATATATATGAATATTAATATATATATGTTATATATAACTTTATTCGAATATTTACAAATTTTGAATCGAATATCTACAAATTTCGAATCGAATATCATTATATTAATCAAAAAAATATTCGTATTCAAATGAATCACCAAATTTCGAATAGAATATCGAATCGAACCAAAATTATTTGATTCGTTTACAACCCTACTTGTTGAAACAAAAAAATATAAGCTTGTATGTCTTTAATTAGTATGACAAATAATTAGTAATGTTAATTTTTTGGATTAAAGATAAAAGAAAAATACATGTAAAGTATAATTAAATACATTTAAAATATCTACTCCTTAATAAATAACTTAATATGTGAGTTATAATGAGGTCCAATTTTATTCTCTAATAATGATATGCGGTGAAAAATTATCAATTTGATTAAATTCTCAAATAGGTATCAAAATATAGTCATTAAATTTTTTATGTTAGTCCCGAAAGAGCAAGATTGATGGATGGGGGGAATACACCAATTCAAACTTTTAGGATTTATTCGTTTAAGTTTGATAAACAAGGTTTAAGCACACTTAATAACCTTAAGATAACTTGAGTTGCAAGTTAAGTTCTTCTTTTACAAAGAACTAAACTCACACAAATAATACCTTGATATGTGAATAACTTAGATTAAGAATAACTTATGCAAGTTAAACTTAAACTGAGTTGTGTGCGAAAGTTTGGTGGTTAATGCTCTTTTTAATATGAAAACGATTTTCTTACTCAAGAATTTTAGCAAGTTGATTTATGGAATGATATGAAGAAGATGAAGAATGATAACAGTAAACAAGAAATAGAAAGAAGGGCAAAGGTGCAAATGCACCCCTAAAGTTTTTTGGGAAGACCGTATACACCCTTAACGTTTGATTTAGACCAATTACACCCTCAACGTTTAAAAAACGGGGCAAAATGCCCCTTCTTTTTTAAGTCTTGTTAATAGTGATATTATATAAATTGATTTTCAGTTTTTTATTTTTTATTTATCTATTATACTAATATTATTTATTTACATATTTATTTTTGTAAATTCAGGATATTTTGTCCCGATCTAAAAATTTTGGTCCTGTTGAGATTTCGGGACCATTCGAGAGTAATCAGGACATTTTTTTCGGGACCGGAATCAGGACCGGTACTTACAATTTTCTAATTTTGAAACTCGAGAGTTCCGAAATTCTGATCGGGATTAGGACTGACACCTAAAATTTGATAATTGTTGAGATCGGGACCGGGATTTTCGTTCCCGTCCTGATTCTTACCTCAATTTGCAATATTACATAAAAGTAAATATTATGTAAAATTATTACATATTTATAATACTATTGGGTGAAAATAAATGTACAAATAGATAGTAATGATAAATAATAAATAAAGGGCAAATGCCCAAATACACCCTTAAATTTGAAAATTAAATGTTAAAAAATCGGGAGTTCCGAACGGAATTCGGGACTCCAGAATTCCGAAATTTTTTAATTTCTCAATTTCAGTCTCGGTCCCGGTCCCGAAAAATTCGAAACTCGGGACGAAACCGGGAAAATCCCAAGTCTCAATCCCAAATTTTCACCCCTAATTACAAATATGTAATATTTTTATCTCATATTAATCTATATATTTATTTGTATTTAATAATATTAGGTAAAAATAAATATGTAAATAAATAATATTAGTATAATAGATAAATAAAAAAATAAAAAACTGAAAATCAATTTATATAACACTACTAACAAGACTTAAAAAAGGAAGGGGCATTTTGCCCCGTTTTCTAAACGTTGAGGGTGTAATTGGTCCAAGTCAAAGGTTAAGGGTGTATATGATCTTCCCAAAAAGGTTCAAGGGTGCATTTGCACCTTTGCCCTAGAAAGAACACAAGTAGTTAACGTGGTTCAGGATAAATTGTCCCTACGTCCATGGCTCGATCAAGAACTAGATCGAAAATCCACTAAGTTCTCCTTTCTTTTTACTCGTTGAGTACGAGCAACAAGAAAATATCAAAACTAGATATTATCTTGTGATTACACTTCTTCTTTCGAAGATTGAAAACTACAATCTAAGAAATAACTTAATTTTGATCTGAACTAGATCCTAAACTTTGGTTTTGAAAAGATGTGTTTCCAGAAACACAAAACTTCAACCTACTGTAAAACACTAAGAGAATTCTGGGATGGTGGGAGCGTTTTTGAACTTTGGAAGCTTGAAGAATTTTGAGCAGATTAATAGCAATGTAATCGTTTGAATTCTCGTATTGGTTTCTGGAAGTAAATGTGGTATTTATAGCACAATTGCTGGAACTATCCGTTAAAGAGAGAAGAATTATTCTTCTTCGCATTAATGACAACATTAAATGCATGGCATGGTTGATGTTACACGTTCTGCCTGTAATGCGTCTTGTTCCACCTTTCATGCGATTTCCCTAAAAGGAACGATCTTCCGCACTTCTACTTTGATATCCTTGTATTTCATTCCTTAAAATATTCTCTTTGATGTGACAATACACTGAGTGGTTGACTTATGACAAATTTAGGTATGTCGGCAGTCCACGATAATTATGGTATGGAACAACTAGTTTTTCCTAAGCTAACAGATCGTTTCCTACGATCTGTCCTTCGAGTTGTCCAATCAATGATTAATTTGTTTGAGACCAAATTAATACTTTAATTATTCTCCTTGATTCCCGAGGCCATCTTGAGTCATACAGCTAGATTCGTTTTAATAACGATCTGTTGTTGAGATAAAGCGAGTTGTAGCAGTGAGATAAATGACCTGTTTGTTCCAAGATCGTTTACTCGAGATGACTCAAGTCTTCGTTGATCCCATACTAAAGAACAACTAGTTCTATATGACATGTGATTTTTCTATCCACGTGTTGTTTTACAAACTATCTCACTGTTCTTTAAAGAACTAGATAAACAGATCGTATTCATGGTTCATCTAATTCATGCTCTAGTAAGCCATCTACTGCAGGTACCAAAGACAAAGATGTGGCGTTCAAAGAAAAGACCAAAGAGGTTCCAAAATCAACTCCTAGTGTTACAGTCAAGGAGTCATCCAGCTCAGATGATGAGAACTATCCCATGAAGAATTATTTCGAAGAATACTCTCTTATAACAACGAGATTTCAACGAATGGAGATAAGAGCAAACAAATACAAGAGGCTCTACAACGAAAACAAAAACAGAAATTTCAGAGGAAATGATCGATCTGCTGATCGCCCTGATTGTAAGAATGAGGTAAAATCTACCTCATCTGTTAAAGCTGACTTCTCTGAATTTTCATGTTTTAAGTGTGTGAGGAAATGATTGCCCCGACATATCAAAGACGGAAAGAGAATAGCTTTGAGCCAAAAGAGACAAGAAGTTGAAAGAACAAAGAAAAGCCATGCTAGCTGAAGAGCAAGCAATTCAAAGCCACCTGTCGGACAGCTCGTCAGAAAACGATGAAGCATTTATGGCTCTTGACTATGAATATGATGAATTATTCATGGGACACGACAACTCTGAGGTAAAATCTCAAATTTTTTATTTTTCTAATCCACCTGTGTGTGACTCTGGTGAAGAAGAAGAAGACATTTCAATGGATGACTTCGCCAAACTCATGGAAGACCATGCTAGACTGAACAAGATGTTCAAGCATGAAATCAGAGAAAATGCAAGGATGACAACCACCATCCAAGAGAGGAAGAGCATTAGCAGCTCGTTCAACGATAGAGAGAATGCACTGATGACACAACTTAAAAGCAAGAGTGATGAGATTTACGCGCTCAACGCAAAAATCTCTAACTTGATCGACCGAGAAGCTTCTGCAAATAACAGAGTCAACGATCTTAGTGCTATGATAAACCATTCTATGTACAAGAAAGAAGACATGATTCTAATGATCAATGACATGCAACGAAAGGCAGCAGATCGTAGTTGCCTAGGTTTTGATGGAGTGGATAAAGGACCTCATTCAGGTAAGTTTATCAACGAAAGAGACAAACCCCAAGACAAGGTGGTAAAACTCAACAACAACAATCCAAAACAGCCGCAAACAATTTTAGTAAAGCATCACTCCAAACAACAACAAAAAACCAACTCTCAAAAGAAATTTATTGTTCATGGAGTTGGGTATCAACATGCCAAACCACCTGCTCACCAACGTCAGAAACCTGTTGTGGCAACTCAACAGCGAGTTGCTCCCCAGCAAAACAGAAGCTATCATACACCTGCTCCACAAAAGCAAAAGTTCTTCAAGCCATCTGCTCGTCCCATCACAACCATCTGACAAATGGAAATAAATCATCTACATAGACATCAACGGCAAATAGATCAGGCCGTCTCAAAATGTTTCCATAATTATACAAATTTGGGTTTCAAAAGAAACTTTGTCTATTGACAACACCCTCTATCAGAAGGGTAGCTGAGTAACTTTTTATTGCAGGATAGGAGATCGATGAGAAGAACGCATGTAGCTCGGGGCACAGTGTGGTACTTGATAGCAGCTGCTCAAAACATATGACGTGCAACAAAGACTTGTTTATCAACTACAAGGAGTGCGTTGGACCATTAATAACCTTTGGAGGTGATTCTAAAGGTTATACAAAAGGTTATGGTGACCTCCAAGTTGGTAACACCACAATTTTTAACATCTCATAAGTACAGGGATTAAATCATAACCTATTCTCATTTAGCCAATTTTGTGCTAATAACAAGAGAGTAGAATTTATAGCTAACAAATGTCTAATGGAAGGAGAAGAAATTCTTCTTACCGGGATTTTGCAGACATGTTATACATTGTACAATGGGATGAACATATCGATACTTGTCTCGTGACAAAGTCCAACTTGGAGACCAGCTAGTTATGGAACAAATGACTAAGTCACCTAAATTTCAAGTCCATTAACAAGCTGGTTGAGAGATTGCCAGATCAAGTGTTCGCCAAAGATCACGTGTGTGAAGCTTGACAAGCTGGAAAACAAACGAGAGTTTCATTCTCAACATCAAGAACACTAGAACTTCTCCACCTCGACCTCTTTGGACTAGTGTTTCCTTTAAGTGTTAAGAGTAGAAAATACTCTCGTAATTGTAGATGATTTTTTTAGATTTATGTGGGTTTTTTTCATGTTTAAGAAAAAGGAAACCTTGGAAAAGCTACGTGATCTTCTCAACAAGTTGTCCAACCAAAAAGGAACCTCCATCATCACCATTCGATCAGATCGTGGAACGGAGTTCATCAACCATATGATCGAAGCCTACTCCTTAAAGATGTGGATTTAACATCAAACTTCAGCAGCTCGTACGCCACAAAAAAATTAAATAGTGGAACGACGCAACAAATCGCTGAAGGAAGCAGCTCGTACAATGCTCAACAAGATCAATCTTCCCAAGAAGTTTTGGGACGAAGCCATTAACACGGCCTATTATACACATAATTGATCTGTGATAACTATACACCACGGGAAGACACCTTACGAGCTGTGGAATAACAGGAAGCCTCGCATCAAATAGTTTCGTTAATTTGGTTGTAAGTGTTACATTCACAACATTGGTAAGTCAAAATTAAAAACACTTGATAGCAAAATTGATCAATGAATTTTCTTAGGATACTTCGACATCAGCAAAGCATATTGTGTTTTTAATAAACGAACTCTTGTTGTGGAGGTAACACCTCAGGTGGTATTTGATGAATCTACCTTTGAGGTTTCAGATACATGTTGCCCCTCTTCTTCAAATGATGATAGCTCATCAACCAAGTTGAGAAACTCCACAAATCGACTCATCGGTGATATTCTATTATGGAGTCCAACAAAAGAAAAAGAAGAAGGAAAAGAAGTTGATCAACCTGTTGTAGAGGCAACACAACAAGGGGAAACAGATCAAGGGGGAACACAAAGTGATGATGCTTCTCAACTACCTGTTGACGAACCACTTGTCCCTCAATCTGCTACAATTCAAGATCAACAGTCACCTGTACAGGATATAAGTAGCGACCTATCTAACCAAGATGTTAATGATGATAATCATTTTAATGTTTCATCTACAAATCATCCTGAGTTTGAAGATCCACTTGCTTAACCCGAACTCGAAGTTTCAGAGGAAGAAATTAAAAGGCGACAGAAATGGGTAGATAGCCACCCAAGTGAGCTCATTGTTGGGAACCCAGCTGATAGAGTGAAAACACGAAGTGCACGGAGAAAGTGCACTATTCAGCTGTTACCTGTCTCACACAGAACCTAAAGGTTCCTTTGAAACTTTACAAGATGCAGATTAGACTAATGACATGCAAGAAGAGTTGAATGAATTCAAAAGGAATGAAGTTTGGTACTAAGTCGATCGACCTATGCATCAAGGAGTCATAGGGTGAAGTGGATTTTCAAGAACAAGAGGGATGAAACAGGAGAGCTGGTCGGAAATAAAGTACGGTTAGTTGCAAAGGCCTAGTACCAACAGGAGGGAATCGATTTTGATGAAACGTTTGCGCCAGGACAAGATTAGAAGCAATAAGATTGTTTCTAGCCTACGCATCGTATCAACGATTTAAGGTGTTTCAAATGGACATTAAAAGTGTCTTCCTTAATGGAATTCTGAAAGAGGAAGTCTATTTGGAATAACCTCCTGGATTCGAAAAAGAAGATGAGAGCAAGATGTATAGGCTAGTCAAATCCGTATACGGGTTGAAACCAGATCCTCGAGCTTGGTATGAAACTCTATCCACCTTCCTGCTACAATCGTGATTTAAGCGAGGATTAGTGGACAAGACATTGTTCACCATCAAAGTCCAAGAATATATCATTTTGGTTCAAATATATGTAGATGATATTATTTTTGGTTCTAAATCTGAATTCCTTTGTAACAAGTTCAGCAAGCTGATGTAGGATAAATACAAAATGTCAATAATGGGAGAAATGAATTTCTTCCTAGGCTTGCAGGTCAAATAATCTGCTGAATGGATCCTAATCAATCAATCCAAATACATCAACGATCTCATTACTAAATTTGGAGTGAAGGATAGCAAACCAGTGAAGATCCATATGCAAACCAATGAACAAATTGATCCTGATGTATTTTGCAAAGCAGCCGACATAAAACAGTATCGTGGTATTATTGGATTATTATTATATCTAACGGCTAGTCAACTTGATAGCACGTTTGCTATTGGTGTTTGTTCTAAGTACCAAGCTAATATAAAGGAGTCTCACATGGAAGGAACTAAACGAATGCTAAGTTATCTTAAGGGCACAATCGAGCTTGGTTTGTGGTATCCTTGTGATGACAATTTCGAGCTAACTGGGTATTCTGACTCTGATTATGCAGGTTGCAAGCTCGATAAGAAATCAACATCTGGGACTTGCCAATTTATTGGAAGCAAGCTCATTTCATGATTTTCTAAGAAGTAAACTTCGGTTGCAACCTCAACTACAGAAATAAAATACATGGCTGCAGGGAGCTGCACCGCGCAAATCTTATGGTTGAAGCAACAACTCAAGGACTACGAGGTTTACATGGATGCAATGCCCATCTTCTATGATAGCTCCAGCGCGATAGCAATCACCCAAAATCCAGTACTTCATACTCGTTGTAAGCATGTGCAGATGTTCGACATCACTTCATACGCGATCACGTCGAAAAGAAGAACATTCAAATCGAAAATATACACAATGATGTGTAGCGAGCTGATATTCTCACCAAGGCACTAGCAAAAGATTGATTCAAAATGTTGTGTGGAAGTTGGGTTTGGTAAACTTAAATGAGCATAAAGCTTAAGTATAAAATATAGATCGTTTTTCACTTTAACCATCTGTTATAATTCTTGATCATGTAACTAGTTGTATTTAAAATATCTCAATTGATATGATTGCATAACTAATAATACAGTTGGTTAAGTTTTTGTAGTGGAACAACCAGTTGTCATCAATGAAGAAAACTTACACAGCGAGTTGTTCATCCCATGATATCCAAAATAACAACCTGCAATAACCAATGCAACACAAATCATTCAACAGTTCGATCCAATAGTTAATCAATTTCTAATTGCATGTTATTACTAACAGGTTGTTTTTCAGGATGTCACAATAAAGCACAATTCGATCAACAGATCGATCTAAAATTTGTATATCTTGCAGCTAACTGTTATAACTCTAATATATTTCAAGCCATATGTTCTTAGCATGTGGTTAAGCAAAAGCTAGTACAACCAAGTCAAGAAATTGATGAACGATCTGTTTGGCATGAATTAAGGGGGAATCAAGCTGGAGATATAAATGATATTTATTTCTCTAACTCTTTCTATATTTATGTCTAATAATTATTCATTATTATTATTTAATGAAATATATACTCAATTTAATAATGTTAAAAGTTGCTTTTGTCAGAAAAGTAAGACGAAAGGACTAACATTAAATGGTTGCACGCCTCGGTACTAGCATCGAGAAAGTAAGGTGACATTTTGGGGGAGAGAGTGCCGATGGCGTGTAGAGACAAAGAGGCATTTGGGTGGAAAATGATTAAACTCAGGGAGTAATCTCAACCGTTAAATGATTTTAGTTTTTGTGTTTTCATCTCATCCGTTCATTATTTGCCTATATATACATGTGTGTTTGACTGTCGTCTTCCTTACGCTTTCGAAACCTCTTTGAATCTTAGAAACCGACATTTTAACTCTCAAAAGCTTTCTGCAAACTCTATTCTTCAATGTAAATTTTTCTTAAAATCCCCACACATAATCAAAACATATTATTTCGACTAAAATTGTTCGAGTCGCTCGTAATTTCAAACAAGGTCATCTAGCAATAGTAAGCCAACCCAAGTCGTATTGTCAAGGAAAACTTAGCAGGGCAATTCGGTTCTTTGTTCATAAACGGAAAATAATAAAAAGGATTTGATTTGAAGTTTTAAATCTAGGCGAAGAACGTAAATAAGAAACGCAATTTAAATCTAATCTAAGAAAGTGAATTAAATCTAATCTAAGAAAACAATTTAAATCTACTCTAGGAAAGAAATAACTTGGAACTTGAATTCAAAAAGAATATGGAAAGAAATCTGGAAATCGAAAACGGAACAAGAAACCAAAAGCATAAACGATAAAATGAACGAAAGCGATAAACGAAACAAGAATAAACAAAGGGAAACGAAACGAACTTGAATTAAGAACTGAAAAAAGGTCTTGAATCCACAACGAAATTTTGGAAACGAAATACAGAACTATGAATGTTGCAATCGGCTAACTTGAGGATGAAAACAATGCGAAGAATTATCTAAAAATCTAAGTCTCGACCCTAGAACACGGGATCGAGACGTGCTAAACCTCGAACGGATAATATATGAAAAGGTGTTGGAAAGTAGTCTGGGAAGTCGTCCTTTGGAAGTACGGACGAAGTGTCGGGAATCAAGCATTTTTTTCATCGAATGAGGCACGCCATGTATATATACGTAGGGTAAGTCAGCGACCGCGTGGATGTCAGCGGCCGTTGACCCGGTGGCTCCGTGCCATTCGGGGGTTGGTTGCAACGGCCGTGAGGTCAACGACCGCTGACTCAGTTGATCTAGCCCCGCGCTCGCTGGCACGCCGCTGGCTCGGCCACGGCACAAACAACCTAGTCAGCAGCCGCGGCATGTCACGTGACCGCTGACTAGTGTCTCGGCACTTATCTTTATTTTCTCATAGTTTCTCGATTCTTCCTCATTTCTTTTCCAACTTCGACGCTCGTTTAGGCCAATGATCCTGAAACATAAATCGGGCCAAAATATCATGGAACGAGGGAAAATAATACGAATAAAAATACAGAAATTACGAGTTGAGACTAAAAAAAAGAGGCTAAACACACATCACCATGTCTACTTCTACAACTGCATCTTCTTCTTCATCATCTCACTCATCTCCAATCCCTTTAAGAAAAATGTTTCACCAAATCAAGGTAAATCTTTCGCCTGAGTCTCGTGTAGTATACAATCATCATGGGTTTCGTACCCTTGATGTGTTGTTTGCAAAAATTCAGGCTTGCAAAGGTTTACAATTTTGTGTTCATAGATTCATGCTCTAGGGTTTCATGTTTTGAAATTTATTTTCTATTAATGGCTTGATTGAACTCTATGAACCTATAAAATGTCTGTAATCATGGCTTAATATATTTCCTCATATGTTTACGCATGGTTTGTCTGAAATCACCTCCTTGATTATATGTGTCTAACCTGGAAAAAGAGTTATTCATGATGATTTTTGCTAAATTGATGCCTTAATTGCCTTAATCCCGCTTAATTTTGTGTTAAATATGTTTATGATTGCTTATTATTGAATTTCAATATATGTGATTTATTGCAAATCTTGTGAACCATCTGTTGACCAAAAGAACGTCTACAAAGATCTGTAAGTTTATATTTGCACACATAATCAACACTTAACAATAATTTGTGTTATGTGTAGGATTTCACAAGATAATCACAACCATCCCGGAATTCCATCTTCCACGACATGTCTCTCTATTTTACTGCTCCTGGATGGAGGATGAGCGTGGAGAATACTCTGTCCAGATACATGTCAACAAGAACAAAGAAGACAATCTTCGTATCACGGTGATAAAGATGATACGACAAGTTTATGGCCTGGAAGATGAAGGGGAAATGGTACTTGACGATGTCACAAATGATCACATGCAGGAGACATTGAACATAATTGTGGCCAAACCATTCACATAGACGAACAAAGCATTCAACAGGGGCCGATATTGCCAATTTACTGTCTACTACTAGACTTTGTTTAGAAAAAATTTCTTGCATATGGAGGGACTTATGACTCCATCACACCAGCCAAAATGAAGGTAATCACATCAGTACTTCTCAACCTTGATATCTATTGGGCCAGATCGCTGCTCAAGTTGATAGTTGATGAAATACTTCAGATTGACATGCGCCAAAATGCTAATGGAAGATGCACCAAACTCAACATTCGACGATCTACCACCAAGCTCAACACTATCATTGGTGGATATTACCAAAGAATCGACACCAAATTGAAATGGCTATCGGGACAACATCTCAGATTTTTCTGAAGGTAACCGACAAGACAACAAAAAATGAACTGTTATTGATTGAAAGGTCAAACCCCGAGTGGATGACACCAAAGAAGAAACCAACGGTGGGAGAAGCAACTGCCGCTCAGGCTGGAGAGGAGTGGGCTGCTAAGAGGAAACCAGTTGGTGATCCCAAATCAGCTGCTGCTGCAAAGAAAACCAAGAAGACAGCCAAGGAAACATCTCATGTGGCTAAGAAACAAAAGAAGAAACCCACAAAGCAAGCTACCAAGAAGAAGAAACCACTTGCTCGCACATTGATAGATGAGTTGGATGAAACAGTTATCAGTGTTGCATAACCCATTACTACCATTCCACCTCAATAGCTACTTGCTCAGGTGGTGGATACCAAAGAAGCTGGAGAAGAGAAAATATTGGAGGAGGATGTGGAGAGGAATCCACAAGAATATGATGACGCATATATTGTTGCAAGATTGCGAGGAGCGCAATTAATTTTTAACCAACTGCAGACGAAAACTGCAAAGGTCATTCTTCAGCTCATGCCAGAGATCGAGCTAACTCCAAAGGTTTTAGAGATGGCTAATAGATTTCAAACTTACTTGGAGATCCGAGATACCCAATTTTATATCCTTGAAGCAGTACTTCTCCTATTCTCCATCAATGATTTGAAGGTACAGGAGAACCAGCTGCACACATACTTTGGATTTTTGGACATTCCAGATGCTTATCAATACTTCTGTACTTATGTGCTTACAAAAATGAAGGAGGAGGCCAGTGAATTGAAGATTAATTTGGCACAATTTTACGCCAATGAGAAAGAATACACACGAGTGACGGATATCCGCGGATGACGTGTTTGATAATTAAACTTATAATTGTTACTTTAATATTGTTCTTCTATTGATGAAGTTCACCAAATTTTTAATGTATGATGAAGTTCACTAAGTTTTCAATGTTATTTTATTTATATTTAGATTACTCTATTGACGCATGCAAAAATATATGTGAAACTTAAGCTACGATATATGAAATTGATTAAAATAAGATCAAATTGATTAAAATCGATAGAAAAAAATTAACTAATGAAATTTTAAAAAAGTATAAAGCATTTAGAAATATTATATATTTAATATTAATAAAATATTTATTTAATAAAAATATTATATATTTATCTATTAAAATATGTATTGGTGAATATTCTATATTCTAGATTTTATTCGGTAAGTTATATTTTTTCACTGAATTTTTAATAAAAATATTAATGAAATAATTATTAAATAAAAATCAAATTATATATTTCATTATAAATATTATAGATTCTTTCTAAATTATTGAATTATATTTATTGCAATGTTGCCTAAATAATTAATTAAATAAGATTACAATCATAACTGATTACTATATAAAACATAATTAAATTATATTAATTAAATTACCATATATAAAATAAGTTACGTAAGCCTTGAATTAAGGTGGTGACTCCAATATGTATTTTTTAAATATATTATATAGATGTAGATTCTGGTTCATTACAAAAGTTTTTGTAACAGCTATATCTAAATATGTTGTAATTGTTGTATAAATTATATTTTTGTGTGTCAAACATTATCTCGTTTTCTACAAAAATTGTCTATTAATTGCTTCAATTAACCATAATAAGATGGTTTAATTTGGTAGTAGTGATTAATGTGTGAATTTAATTGTGATAGAATCAAAATTATTTGATGAAGAGATGCAATTTTTGGTAAAAAATTGCAACAAAAATTATTTTAAAATAATGGGTCCCGATAGACTAGATATGGTGTATGAAGGGGGAATACACCATAATATAACTTTTTGCGCGTTAAGTTAGAACAGAAGGTCGAGACAACTTCTGTGTTGGAAGACTGTGAAGTGTGACAGATCGTGATCTGTCCAAGTTGGATTCTCGACATAGAGCGTGAGCGATCTGTTTATGGAGCAGAAACACTAGCAGCTAGCTGGAGTATACTAGACGATCTGTCCAAACACAGATCGTGTTCGGAAGCTGTGTGTTTGTTGATCTGCCCTACACTTAGAAAATATTTTGTAATTAACGAGTGTTCTTTAAGAGATTGATAAACAGAGAATCAAAACAATGCAATGCAATAATGAACACATAATATTTAACGTGGTTCGGGAAACTCCCCTACGTCCACGATCGATCAAGCTAGATCGATGAATCACTTAACCTTGGATTCCTCACTTATTTATCCTCGTTGAGTACGAGCTCACTCTCGCTTATTTATACTCGTTGAGGATGAGATTACTACTCACTTATTTAAACTCGCTGCGTACGAGATCATGTTCGGGTTACTAATCAGATTTACTTCAAAGCTTTGGGGCTATGAAGAACTCTGGTGTTGAATATCTATGAATGGCTGGAGAGATTTTGGGTGGAGTTGGCTCAAGTATATATAGACTAATTTGAATTCTATCCGTTGAGAGTCTTTGCTGCTTTTGCAGATAGCATTAAATGCTCTTTTGACCGTTGGCTGCTGACTGTACTTCTAGCCGTTGGAGTCTATCCTCTGTGTCATCTGACGTGGCATGGACATGCTAACTATGATCCATTTAGTTTCCTCCATTATGTGTTGAGCAACTCGTGTGATGTTCTTTTGGTAGACATAACATCTTTGATAAACTTATTAAATAAAATATATAAGTAAAATAATATAAATACTATTATCATTATGAATATATATTAAATATAAATTATTAGACATATTAATGAATATTAAAATATATAATATATTTTAAAATAAATTAATTCTATTTTTTTAGTGTATTAAAAATTAAAAAGTAAAAAAAAAACTAAAAATTAATATGGAGGTCCGGCCCAAGCCCGCTCGATCCACATGGACTAGGGTTTGGCCTTGAATTACAAGTCCGATCGAGTTATGGGTCGGGCTTGGACCCATCCATAAAATTGTAGGCTGGGTCTAGATATAGGAAAACCCGACCCTCTATAGAAATCCATGTAAGTCAATAAATTAATGTATTACACAATCCTATCAATCAATAAAAATTCATGTATATTAATAAAAAAATCAGTAGTAAATTATGTTTGTAATAAATTATAAATTGTAAAAATTCAGTTAAATTGTAAATTATAAATTTATAAATAAGAAAATAAATAGAGAATTGAAAATTCTACATTGAATTGAAAATTATAAAATAAAATTACAAATTGTTGCCTTCTTCATGATCATGTGCAATGGAATTCAAATTCATTCAAATAGCTTTCTTTTAACGTAGAAGTGTTCACAGTTCACGGTTCTGAATTTTTAGAATCGGAACTGAACCGTAGTTGTGGCGGTTCACAGTTTGAACCGAACTGTGTAGGACGGTTACGGTTCTAAACCGCCGGTTACGATTTCGAACCGTCTAAAAAATTAATGCTAATATATTTAAATTTTGAAATTTTAATTATATACCAATGCATACTATCATTTAATTTTGTATCACATAATTACCTTTTTAATGTAATACTATAATTACTAGATAAATATTTATTTTAATTTAGTGTTAATTATATATAATATCCATATAATAATATATTAATAATGAAATAAAAAAAATATTTTGATGTGTTATTATGTCATGAAAACTTAAATTGAATAACACATTAAACACAAATACATTTATGAAATGAAATAATATAAAAGATTAATCTTCATAAATATAACAATATAAGATGAACACTAATAAAAAAATTAATTATTTTAATTTATAATATTAGGCTTGTTTGATAGTTGAGTTAGGATATAGTAAGTTAGGATATAGAAGGATAGGATATGGAAAGTTAAAATAAACAAGAGAAATGTTTCGTCATTTGGTACATAAAAAATAAAATTACTTTATTTTAAATAAGTTATAAATTTACCTTTTTCTCCTTATAAAAAATAAAAATACTAAAATTATTTATATTCTTCATCTTCATCGATATGAAAATTGAAAACCAATAACTCCATTTTCTTAAAATTTGCAGTTATTAAATCCAGTAAAATTAAATTGCATATACATGCTTTAAAGTTAAATTTACATACAAGAGTCGATCTATCAATTCACAGAAACCCCAAACTCCATTTTATAATCAATTTATTGTTATGTCACAGCTCACCAACGCTCATCAATCACAACTCACGCACACAAAGTAGCATAAGTTGAGAGACAACACGATAGATGACAAGAAAGAAAAGATACTTTTCATTAAAAGATTCAAAAGCTACCTCCATCAGCTCGTACATGGACTATAAAAGGAAAATTTGTTACAACGAACCCTAACAACTCCATGCTACGTGGCAAAATCTCATAGGCCAACACTAGAGTCTATGACATGCCTTAATTGAATAAGAAACGGATAAAACAGTACTAACATCAACCAAACATCTCCATGCACATCCTAACATACTATGCATGATATCAACTTCTAACAATCCCCCCTCCTTACACTTGACTTGTCCCCAAGTAAAAAAGAAACGGGTACCGTGCCTCCATAGTTTGATAGTCTTCCCAAGTAGCTTCCTCTTCGGGCAAGTGAGCCCAGTGCACCAAAACCTGAGCACAAGCATGATTATTAACTTGAGCAAGGCGACGAGCAAGGATCTTGACAGGATGCAGCAAGAGCTTCCCATCCATATCAAATTCAGGTAGTGAAGAAACCACACGAGAAGAGGAATGAATACTCTACTTAAGTAAGCTAACATGAAAGACATTGTGTAACTTAGTAGAAGCAGGCAACTGAAGCTCATAAGCAACTGATCCAATACGTTTAGTGATCAAAAAAGGACCGGCATAGCACAGGCTAAGCTTCCAAACACGGTGAAGATGAATAGAAAGCTGCTTGTAAGGCTTAAGTTTAAGGTAAACTCAATCCCCTACTACATATTCTCTGTCACGGCGCCGCCGGTTGGCACTTGCCACCATACGATCTTGAGCTTTTTGAAGTAAGCGATGAAGTTGCAGTTGAATGTCCATCTTATCTTGCAGTTGAATGTCCATCTTATCTTGGAGAGTAGCCTCCACACAAATCACATTAGAAGTAGTATAGGACTGCAAGGCTAAAGGAGTAGGCTTGTAGCTATACAAAGCTTCAAAGGGTGTAAGAGCAATAGAAGTGTGGTATGAAGTGTTGTACCAGAATTCAGCCAAGGGAAGCCACTGACATCATATCTTGGGAGAATGACTGCACATACACCTCAAATAGGTTTCAAGACATTGATTAACCCTCTCACTCTGCCTGTCGATCTGGGGGTGATAAGTTGTACTAAGATGCAGCTGAACATCAATGCACTGGAACAAATCCTTCCAAAAGGCACTAGTGAAAATCTTGTCACGATCGGACACTATAGTATATGGAAGGCCATGCAACTTATATACAGTATCCAAGAAGAGTTTAGCACAAACAGATGCAGTAAAAGGGTGCTTCAAGGCTATGAAGTGTGAGTATTTGGTAAACCTGTCAACTATAACCCAAATAGTATCCTTTCCTTGTGAGGGAGGCAATCCTTCAATAAAATCCATAGTGATGTGTTGCCAAGCTTGAGAAGGGATTGGCAAAGGCTGCAAAAGACCAGCTGGTCTTGATGTTTCATGCTTGCATACTTGGCATTCATGGCAAGCTAAAACCCACTGCTGGACATCTCTCATGAGTTCAGGCCAAAGGAATGTGGTTCTAATTCTTTAAAATGTGGCATTGACCCCAGAATGCCCTCCATAGCTTGAACCATGCAAATAAGCAATGATTTTAGCCCTCAAGTCACCTGTGCTCCCAACATACAACTTCCATTTGTATCGAAGTAGTCCATCAGAATAAGCAAAGAAAGAAACATTAAAGGGTAGTGTACAGCAGTCAGCAATGGCTTCTTGAGCAGTGATATTTCCTTCATAACTTACTATGAGTTCAGTGACCCATGCTGGAGTACAAGTAGACATGGACAGAGAAAGAATCTCACTGTGCTCATCATGTATTCTCTTAGAAAGCGCATCAGCAGCTGCATTGTCTCTGCCCTTCTTATACTCAATTTTGTACTCAAATCCCAGTAGCTTGGTAAGATACTTATGCTGTAGAGGAGTTGAAATTTTCTGCTCCAAGAGGAATCTTAAACTCTGTTGATCAGTCCTTATAATGAATTGGCAGTGAAGCAAATAGGACCTCCACTTTTCAGTAGCCATAATGATTGCTAGAAACTCTTTCTCATAGGTAGAGAGACCTCTGTGTTTAGGAGCTAAAGACCTGCTAAGGAAGGCAATGGGATGCCCATCCTGTATAAGAACAGCTCCTATACATGCATACAACTGATGGGATAACAATGTATGCAACACAATCTCCAAGTGCTTTTTGTGCAGCTCCATGCTTTTGCTGAATACTAAGATATCATCAAAGAATAACAGTACAAATTTCCCAATATAAGGTTTGAACACTGAATTCATCAAGGCTTGGAAAGTTGCTGGCGCGTTGGTAAGGCCAAAAGGCATAACTTTTGAAAGTGTATCGACTACTCTAAGTGAAGATTTGCGAAAGCTAAAGTAGAAGACACGAGATAATTTTTTCGTAGGTTATATAAATCAATAACCTACATGGAAGCCTTACGGCCAAAAAAAATAATCAAAACAAGTGTTGAGCTATTACAATGTTGAGCACAACAATAACCACAACACTATTACTAAAATACTAAATGTATGTTCTTACGAGCTAAGAAACATACAGGATTAAAACTACGAAATTGATCTGCAAAGAATGTCTATCTACTGAATGAATGACTCTAGTATTTATAGATAGACTACATGGGCTTGGATCCACGAATATAGCAACTGTTTGGCCCATGTCTCCACAATTCTCGCAGTTCAGTTGTTGTCCTCCGCATATCTGCCTGGAATTGTGGAACTACTTCAGTTGGTTGTTGACTCCTGGATTTGTGGAATAGAATTCCACTTAGCATGAAACTCTCAACTGCCTAGCACGACTTGGTCTTCGCTCCAGTCTTCGTGAGTCCTTTCAACGTTGCCGAGTCAGCCTTCCACGTGGCTGTTGAGCTGGCCACTAAGTCAACACCAGTTGTTATGTTGAGCTGGAAGTTTACTCAACATTCCTGTGAAGAACACAAAAACATAAATGTTAGGTCAACATTCCAAATAACATCAAGATTTAAAAACCTAACAACTTTAAATTCATAAAGTCCACTAGTTGTGACAAAAGTTGTCTTGTGAGTGTCCTCCCGATGCATCTTGATTTGATGATATCCTGCCCTCAAATCAATCTTAGAGAACACCACAGCACCCCCAAGTTCATCCAACAAGTCATCAATTAATGGTATAGGGAAGCTATCCTTCACTGTTAATGCATTGAGCCTTCTGTAGTCAACACAAAAGCGCCAGGTCCCATCTTTCTTTTTCACAAGAAGGACTGGTGAAGAAAATGGACATGAGCTTGGTTGAATAACTCTAGTGTTGAGCATTTCTTGCACTAATTTCTCTATTTCCATCATCTGCATATAGGGATACCTATATGCTCCTTGCTTGAAAGCTGTAGTTCCTGGCTTAAGGTTGATCTTATGGTTATGAGTTCTCGCTGGAGGCAGCTGTATAGGTATGTCAAAGATAGGTAAATATTTGGTGATGAGAGGTTGTAGCTCAGGGTGTGGTTTGCAGTCAGCTACCACCTTTTCCACAGACACCATACAAAGACATCCTATGCAACCTCCTTTGCTCTTCCTCATTGTGTTGGAGAATTATTTTCCAGTCATCATAGTGAGAGCCACCTCTCGTTTAACACCCTACAACACAACCCTCCTTCCATCTTTAGTAAAGCTTATGTTCCTTTCTATGAAATCAAATGTAACAGGCCCCATTTGCTTCAAAATATCCACACCTACAACCATGTCACAACCACCAAGCTGCAAGATTCTAATTGCTGATATGAACTTGCAGCCTCCCATTTCCCATTCAAGCCGTGGACATTTAGTTGTGCACTCCAGCTTTCCACCATCAGCAATAGTCACTACCATGGAATTAGTGTATTCAATTGCACAACCAATTCGTGTAGCAGTCATTTTGTCAAGAAAGCTATGTGTACTGCCCGTGTCAATCAACACAGACACTATATGGTTCCCAACTTCGCCCTGCAACTTGATAGTATCAGTAGCCAGTTGCCCAGCTAAAGCATTGACTGAGATCTTAGCTTCCTTTTCCTCCTCCTCCTCTGTTACTTCTTCTTCCAGAGTCAGCTCACTCTCTTCTTCATTCTCTTCACAAATGATAACAAACAGCCATTTGCACTTGTATCCAAGTTGATAGGGCTCATCACAGTTGAAGCAGAGTTTCTTTCTCCTTCTCTCCTCAATCTCAACTGGAGTGAGTTTCTTAAAATTGGAAGTTGACTGACTCTCCTGCTGCCCTCCTAACTTACCCACTGGATCCATCCCCACTCTCCTTGTCCCTCCATCAAAGCTCTTGGTGACCTGTTTTGGACCTTTTCCCATAGCTAAGAGTTTTAACTTTTGTTTCTTGGCTAGCTTGATAGCTTGACTAAGGGAACAAGGGTTAAACATCTCCACTGCTGCTCCTATCTCATCCTTCAAACCCCCTACATAACTTTGCACAAAATAGTCCTCATCTAATCCCCTCTTCCTTACTGCTACAAATGTTTTAAGCTCTTCAAATCTATTAGTGTAAGAGACTACACTCCCAGATTGTTTCAACTGGTGAAACTGAGCAATAAGGTTCTTCCCATCTTCCTCCGCAAACCTCTCTATCACCCTATCAGCATATTCTCTCCACGAAACATCTTCATTCTTTACATACTCCTCATACCACAAATCAGCCACTCCTTCCATATACATTGCAGCCATGAATATCTTATCATAATCATCCAAGTTATTCACAGCAAAATACTTATTACATTTCCTAATCCACTGCATAGGATGTTGGCCATCAAATCTAGGAAAATCTAGCTTAGGCATCTTAGGACTCGAACCATTAGAACCAGTGGAGTTCGATGAATTACCTTTGTCTCTCCCCAACCTCAGACCCTTCTCCCCAGCCTCTAGCGGTCCTTTGCCTTCACGGCGCCTGTCCCCACCACTCAGCTCCCGGTGCAGCTCTTCTATCTGGCTTTTCAATGCAATCATCAGCGTCTCACCCAACGCCTCGATCTGCTCCTTCATCTCTCCCACCTTCGTTTCAACATTCGTCATTCGCAGTTCCATTTTCGGTTTCCTTGGCATACGGCAGTGTGTTCTCAAGCTCTGATACCACTTGTTATGTCACAGTTCACCAACGCTCATCAATCACAACTCACGCACACAGAGTAGCATAAGTTGAGAGACAACACGATAGATGACAAGAAAGAAAAGATACTTTTCATTAAAAGATTCAAAAGCTACCTCCATCAGCTCGTACATGGACTATAAAAGGAAAGTTTGTTACAACAAACCCTAACAACTCCATGCTACGTGGAAAAATCTCATAGGCCAACACTAGAGTCTATGACATGCCTTAATTGAATAAGAAACGGATAAAACAGTACTAACATCAACCAAACATCTCCATGCACATCCTAACATACTATGCATGATATCAACTTCTAACATTTATCCAAATTTATCATCAATTCACAGAAACCCCCAAACTCCAATTTGTCATCAATTCACCCAAATTAACAAAACTCCCAAAATTGTTCTAAGAAAAATAATAGGAGTTAAGAAGGCGGCGAAAGATTTTCAGATCTGATGAGGAATCGAGGCGACGACTAGGATACGGAAGAGGCGACGCGGTGGTTAAGGCCTGATGAGGAGGCTGCGACGATGGTAGCAGGAACACAAAGCTCCTCAACAAGGAGCAGGGTGGGGGCAGTGACGACTCAGAGGTGGAGGCGACGCAGTGATTGCGGTGAGATGAGGAGGAGGTCTCGGTGATGGTGGTAGCGACGCGAAGAAGGAGGCGTAACTATGGCGGCGCCGGCGACTCATAAGGGATGAAGCACTACACCTAGGAATCTAACAACACAAAAACCTTGTTAGAAATGAAGCAGTATATTATTGGAAAAATGTAAAGTATGAGGTCTTTTTAATTTAAACCCACCAATTTGGTGACTTATGATATATGTCGTAGAATAGTGAAATACAACGGGCTTCAGCTTTAACCCGGACCCGAGAGTTTATTTATTTTGGCTATCAAACGCATGTTTCGGCAGGTAAATTTATCCTAACCTACCGAAACATGCCTATCAAACAAGCCCTTAAAATTTAATTAGGTTCTCATCTAGTTATGTTTTATTTATTTAATTATTAATGTATTCATAAGTTTTAATGTGTGATTATAAATTATAAAAAGATTATTATAAAAAAATGACTCTTTATAATATAAGAAATAAATTAAATTTAATAATAAAATTGTGATACAGTTCCAAATTGACGGTTACGGTTTCGAACCGCCGGTTCACAGTTCTAAAATTTTAGAACCGTAACCGAACCGTCGTCTAAATGGTTACGGTTCGAAATCGAACCGCCGGGTACGGTTACGATTCCCGAAACTGCCCATTACGGTCCGATTATGGTCCAATTACTTTGAACACCTCTATTTTAACGTATGATGCATGATGAGGTTTAATATTTTAAATAAAATATACAATTATAACGCATGTAAATCAATGTAAAACACGGAATAATGTGGAAAATCAAATTCTAGACATGCTTCTAACCCTTTTTGAAACTACGATATTTGTTGTTTACGTAGATGATTATAACTCTCATCATTAGGGGTGTCAACCGGTACGGTACCGGTTAATCGAAATCGGTTAACCGATTAACCGGAACCGAAAAATTGTTAAATTCAAGAACCGGTACTAGTACCGAATATTAGACCGGTTAACCGGTTACCGGTCGGTTCGGTACCGGTTAAGGTACCGATTTTTCAAATTTTTTTGATATTTTTAAAAAATTAATTTAAATATATATTTTTTAATATTAAAACAAATTTAATTTTCATGTTTAATCAAATTATTATAAAATAATATTTTTAAATTTTAAATTTCTTGAATATTTATTACACGTTAAGTATTTAATTAATTATTTAAATATTCATGTTGTCTATTATCAAATTTAAGGTTTGAAATATTTTAATATTTAATTAATTAAACTACTCTTAAATAGGAGGTTTTAATCTAAATACCAAATATCACGTGGGTTCTTAATTGTTAATACATTAATTATTAATTTATTATTTAATTATTAAAACTAATTCTACAATTTCAAACACAATGACGTATAATCACATTAAAAAAAACATTAGTCTCATATTTATAGATAACTTGTAATGGCATCGATTTATAATGATGTTATGCTTTCATAGCCAAGTCCCAAATTTATAGACAAACTCATTTTCAACTACACTAAAACTAACACCACACGTCGACAATCGAAAAATATGCAACATTAAACAACAACACACTTAAAAAAACATATATATCCTTGCTTCAAGCCTTCACTTCTAACAAAATTAAGTCACTTCATAGTTCAAAATAACGTACAAACCACAATCTTTAAATATTTAAGCAAGTTCAAAATATAATACGATAAGTCGATAATATCCAAAATAAGATATAATAAATCATCAAGAAGCAGAACCCTCACGATCGGTATCAAGATCAATCACCGACCCCACCGAACTAATCATAGACGTGGTGGTGCCACTGCTGCCAACGTTAGTTGCATTCATTCCCTCTAAATTCTCTCCACCAAAACCAAGAGAGGTCATCACTGTAAACATTAAGAAAATTCACAAACCAAATTAAATAAAGGAATGAAAAATATACAGTTAATATGAAACTAATTAAACATACACTACAAATCTACAACATTGCGTACCAGTTTGAAATTCTTTTCGTTGTTCTTCTTCTGGTATATCTTTTTCATCAAGAATGAATGATGAACTCGATCTCAACCAATCTGAAGAGCAAATTAGAGCTTCAACCATCTCGGGGTTCAAAGAGCTTCGAAATTGGTCGAGCACTCGACCTCCCATACTAAAAGCAGACTCAGAAGCAACGGTGGATATCGAAATAGCCAAGATATCTCTTGTCATCTCAAAAAGAACCCTATATCTCACACCATCCTTCGACCACCATTGAAGTATATCAAATGAATCAATATCCCCTTCATCATCTTCTTTTCCACTCTCGGTATGTTGTGGCTCCGAGAAATAAATGGTCATCTCAGAAAAATTACCAGTACTAGATTGAGTTCTTTTAGGAATAATACGATTGGTACCTCCTCGGGGTCTAGTTCGAGCACGCTGTTGCAAAATATTGGCTAATGGAGAAGGCTGAGATTGAGAATTAGATCCACTTTCCACGGGAGTAGAAATATGCAACTGCTTCTTGTAAAAATCAAACAATTGATGCATGAGATCTTTCACATATACCAATAAGGTCGTCGCCCGAACTTCTCCATACACGTGAGTCAAACATGTCTCCACGTGGTCCAACTTCTTTCGTGGATCAAGTACTGCCGCAACGTAAAGTAATTTGTTCATCTTTGGATTCAAATCCTCGTTCTCCAGCCAATACTTGCCAATCTTTTCTTTCATCTTTTTCGCCATAGACTTCATTTCTTCATCAGAGTTTAACTTCAAATCAGCAATCGCCTCAAAGATGCCACTCATTTTTTGAAGAACAAATGAGTTGTGACATAAGTGGTGCCTGAGAATAGAAGTGTGAAGTCATGGAATATTTTCAAGTACTCGATCATCTTCCTCACGTTCACCCAATCTTTCTCTTGAGGCGCTCCGAGGATTCTATCCTTGTACTTCTTTGAATTCTTATCATTCCCAAAAGGATCATTTACTCCTGCATAACATGTCATTGCCTTCGCATACGGCTCAGCTGACTCTAGCATCAAGTAAGTGGAGTTCCACCTTGTGGGCACATCTAAGTACAAACCTTTCTTATCTTTTCCAAAATTTTCAGCAAATTTATAGAAAGCATGTGATCTCATTGGTGAGCTCTTAATCCACTTCACAGCTTCTCTAATTCTCCTCACAGTTAATCCAATTTCTTCAAGGCCATCCGACACCACCAAATTAATAATGTGAGCCACACATCGCAAATGAAAGTATTTTCCACCCAACACATTGGTGTTCCATAAGTCGAGGAACTTACTAACATGTCTCACTGCCCCGTCATTTGCACTTGCATTATCTACAGTGCAACATAGGAGGCTCTTAAGATCCCACTCATTTAATACCTCCACAATGGAAGTACCTATGTCTTCTCCCATATGCCCAACTATCTTACGAAAACTAATGATTTTATGCATACTCCAATCCGCTCCAATAAAATGAGTTGTAACACAAATAAAATTTGTGTTATTAATAGCAGTCCAACAATCAGTGGTGATGGAGACTCTTCTCATGCCTTCCTTCTTAAAAAATAACTTCAAGATCTCCTTCTGCTCAACAAACAACTTCACGCAGTCTTCTCTTATTGTGTTTCTACTTGGAATATTGAAATCTGGACAAACACAAGCAAGAAACTTCCTAAAACCTTCCTACTCCACAAATTTGAAAGGAACCTCATCAAGGATAATCATCTCGGCTAATGCAATTTGGGCTTCCTTCTGTGAAAATTTTCAAGTTGATAGTGATATTGTACCACTACCCTCACCTACACCAGCTTTGAAAGTGAGCTTTGTTTGATCATCTTTTTTCTCTTGCTTGGCCTTGCATGAAATAATATGTTTTCTCAAACCAGATGTACC
Source organism: Leonotis leonurus (assembly GCA_026898415.1). NCBI lineage: Eukaryota > Viridiplantae > Streptophyta > Magnoliopsida > Lamiales > Lamiaceae > Leonotis > Leonotis leonurus. The sequence continues at coordinate 180,051 of JAPKLX010000054.1, forward strand.
GTTAGTATCTGGATCGGCAGCAATACGAGTCCCACAATGGTTGCTAATCCTATCCTTGAGGATCCCCTTCACCCTTTTCCAAAACAGTAAATTCTTCCCAAGCATCTGATTTTAGCTCTATTTTCTTTCGTTTTTTTTCGCCTCTGACCACCTGTAACAGTATTCTCTGTTCCTCGTTGAGTTAGTTCCTGCTCCTCTAATTGGTTCTCTTCTTCATCTTCTAAATCTTGATCTTGAGGAAAATTATTTCTTCTACTCTCCATTTAATTTCTAAAATCACAACAAACACAAATCCAACAAAATCAATAACACTCAAATAAATAATACTTCTCAAAGGATAATAAAGTAGCTGGAAAACATGTCACTCTTCTTTATAGCCTACTTCTCAAATAATTGATTCAAACAGTATGAAGAAATGAGATAAAATCAAGGATGGCAGCATAGCAAGACTTTTGAAATTCATGAAATTTGAAAACATGGTCACATGTATATATGTTGAAATGATCAATCAAGTCTTTATTATTTTTTTTACTTCCTGAAATCATTGTCCCATAGATTTGTGAAGGGAATTAAAGACACCCACCACAATAACATTAAAACCACTAATTTTAATAATACAAATATCTTTGTGGATTGCATAAATGACATCAATTATTTACTAGTTAAATTACTATTACTTGCAGTCTCTGACTCTCTTACTCTGTAATCCAAATCCACCTCAACACAAACGTATGATAACCACCCACTCACCCATCACATTGGAGCAACATATATATATGAAAATTAAAATTAAGAAAAACCAAATCTTCAAACAAACCCAGCGACGTAGCAACCTGGTGCGGCGGTGGGCTGCTGGGCACGCAAGGAGGGAGGGCGACGTCGTTGGGCTGCTGGGCGCGCGAGGAGGGACGGTGACGTCGGTGAGCTTGGGCGCGCAACGAGGGAAGGTGATGACAATGTTGGAAATGGAAATCATATATATATACACGTGGTCACGCTTATTGCAGAAAAGGGAGGGAGCGAGCGCTAGGGGATAGCGACCGCTAGGTATGGTCACGCCAAGAAGACATAATTCACACCTAGCGACCGCTAGGTGTGTGGAACAAAACTCCCACCTAGCGACCGCTAAGTGGGTAGCGCTCGCTGGCCCTGCGCGAACTTCCATATGACTCCGTCAATTTCTTGTTGCTATATTTTGGGGATCAGTTTCTGCACGTATATTTCCTTCTTCATATAAATATACTCATTCCATAATACCAGAGATACAGAATTGAACTCCTCATATACGTTCTACAACTCACTTCTCTCACAAAAAACAACCATAGCTTAATTCTTCATCTCCCCCATCCGGATTTCGTCTCCAACCCGAAATTCGTAAGGGCACTACGAACGTCGGGACCGTGTTAACCCTTGAGAGTATTTTCGGCATTAGAACCGTGCACCTTGGGTTCGCCGGGAATAGCTTTTAGGGCAGTGGTTGTACCACGTCACGGTTGAATTTTTCTTTGATTGTTTGTTCGTGTTGATTCAGATTTGGTGGCTTAAGCTCCGGTTCGAACAGACAGTGGGCTTGGGCGCGCAACGAGGGAAGACGACGACAGTGGGCTTGGGCACGCCAGTGTCTGGGTGCTGCTGCTGCTGCAAGTGCGTGAAAGGAGAAAGGCTTGGCCGGCTGGGTTTGGTTGAATTTTGTTTTAAATTGAAAAGAATAGGGCAGAGGCAGAACACACAATTATTCTATTTTAATTTTCTAAACTAATATTATTTTTTTAAATTTAAATTTTTATTACGTTAACCGGTACCCGGGTCGGTACCGGGTAATCGGGTACCGGTTATTTGCAAATGTTGAGAATCGGGAACCGACTTATTTCCCGAAACTGATTCTTTCCGGAAACCGGTTACCGATTGACACCCCTACTCACCATTCTTTGACTCTTCAAAAAATTACATTATTTTTTGCCAGTTGGTGGATTAGATTAGAATTTTATATGAAAATATGGATAAATCTCCCATATAAAATAAAATCATTTGGATTTAGAACAAACCTTTTAAAGGTAATAAAATATGTGTATAATTTTCCAAAGATTTCTTATATTAAATAGATTTTATATTAATATTTATTGATCACTATATATGATACATACTTATTTATTTAATATTAATTTATATTACGAATTGCATCTTCTTTTAATTAAATATTCATAATTAATTAATAAAACATGTTAGACAATTTAAATTAATTGATATATTTTTTGTGAGTTGTTTGGTTCAAACATTATTATTATATCTGAAATAAATTCAAACCAATCTACTTTCTATATAATAAACTTTTTCTAAAAGCCTCAACTTTGACTCTCCGAGACACGATTTTACATAATAACTTCCCGTTACTTCTAGTTAAACTAATTACTACTACCCAAGTTATTATTGTATAGTGTTACGAAAATCCCAAGTGCAAAAACATCAAAGCAACACATAATCATCCACATATACTTAATTTTATTAACGTAAATTAAGAAATAAATAATCTCCGAAATCTCATTCATTCTTCACTATCAACATAGAAGAAGTAATCTCAATATGAAACCACACCAACATAAATAAACAATATAATTTTTAGGTTAATGCAAGATATCGAAATGATACCGCAACATCTCGCGATAAAACTTTCCAAGTATGAGTTGTGAAATTTGTTCATTAAGGAGTCAATTGTGTTTCAATTTATAATTATTGATTTACCACACAGTCTACAATGTTGAAAACGAACTTATTTTCAATAAATAATCAACAAATACATATCAATATTTATATTCTTTATAGTATTTTTTTTATTATTTAAAATATAGATCAATATTTATATTCTATTCAAACTTTTTATTTTTTTATAAATTAAAATTCGAATTGAAAAAAATAATAAAACCAAATTAAATTTGGATTGAAAAAAAAAACTAAATAGAATAAAAAACATACACATTTTCATTAATTATATATAATTTCATAAAATATGTAAATGAATAATATAATTTTAAATGCAATTAAAGAAAATTAAATATTGATAATATGAAAAAAAAAGAAAAAAGAAAAAAGGAAAAAAAAGAAGTGAAAAGACAATAATGTTAATATAATAAAAAAGAAAGTGCAAATTGAGAAGAAAGTGACAAAATGGTTTTGCTTTTATATATATAAAGATTTGAAAATATTCACCCGCCCGCCGAACGGGGTTAATACACCAGCGAAGGATGTAGCATGTCTCATAGATAAATATTAAATGTTTAATAAAAAATTATTAATTTTCACTTTCTGACCTATAATTTATTGATTAATATATAATTTAATATTATTCAATACAAAACAATAAAAAAGATTATAAATCTTTTAAGAAAAGAAAATTATAATGACCTATATGTTAGATGTGACAATATGTTGCCCATCGCAAGCTGGTGAGCGGTGCTCACTATTAATTACTACTCTTTTCGTCCACGAAAAACTTATATTTGAGGCCGACACGAGTTTTAAGAAATGATTTGAAAGTGTTGTGGATGGAATAATGGTTCCACATATTTATTACCACTATGTCATCTCCAAATAAAGACATTTATTTTCGGCACAATAATTAAATAATTTTTATTTAGACTATCTTTATCAACAACCTTCACAACCTAATCATCCAAATAAAATATTAATTTGTCTCTCTTCCATCCGTACAAACCACAACATAACTCATTTTCACAATCTTTCTACTTTATCTATGACACCAACTCTTAATAAAATATTTATCTTTTATTTTCATTAATTATATATTATATATATACACTATATTTAAAATAAATAATTATATTATAATTATCATTTAAAATTTATGATTATAATAATTATTTCATAAACTTAAAATAAACAATGGATTTATAAATAATTTAAAATCATGAATTTTCATATATTGAAATATTGAGAAATATGTGAAAAAATAGATTAAAATTGATTGTGCTTCAAAAATATGAATATGCTACTCTATTTATAGAGAATTTAAAATCATGAATTTTTATATATTTTACATTTTTTTTGATTAATATTATTTAAAATAATTAGTATATACAAATTAAAATTAATATATTTGAGTGTTTAATATATTTTACACCATATTATTGGATAATCCAATTGGAAAACAAAGTTGGACGACCAACCCATAACCTTGTGTGTCATGTCTTTTCTTTTAATTTTGATTTAATATTGCGTCATTTTTTTTGTCTTCTACTCATCAATAAACATGATCTTAGGCTTTAAAGTGTTGTAGTAATTCAAATAAAAAAAATAAAGGTACAATTAGTATTTATTAATTGGACCATAATTATCATTTAACACCTTTATTATTCTCATTTTGAGAAATACCTCAATTTGGAAAGGAGATTTCAAAACGGAATATGTCTCCTTTCGGAGAGGACATAGCGATAATTAAATTTATGTATGTGAGTGAAAGAAAACTTAATTATTATTTGATATATAAATTAAATATATTATGAGTTAAATAATGACCTCACATTATTTATAATCAAATATAAAATTAGAGTAATTAAAAAGTTAACGATGATCCAATAATATAAATATAAGTATTAAAAATAAAAATGTACAACGTGCGTTATCTAAACTTATAATTTAGTTACCTACAAATATCAAATACCATAAGAAACGTCTCACATGGAATTAAAGTTATTACCCATTTTGCCAGACATTTGTGGCTAATGTAATTATGTAAATAGAGGTGAGCAAAATTTGGTAAAATATCGAAAATTGAATTGAGCCGAACTGAACCGAACGGAGGTTATTATCCATTTTTTTCCTTTTCGGTTCAGTTTCAATTTTTTATTCTATACATTTTCGGTTTTTTGGTTCAGTTTCGATTTTTGTATCAAACAAACCGAAATAACAAAAACCGAATCGAAACATATTATATAATACTCCCTTCGGCCCATTTTACTTGACACATTTTATATTAATAAGAGTGTATTATAATAATAAAACGTGTCAAGTAAAATGGACCGGAGGGAGTAATTATTTATTTAATATTACTTATTAATAAAATAAAAATATAGAGTATTAATTATGAATTATTAAATAAAATATTTAATTAATATTTTTAGTTGCGCTTTTTTGGTTTTTTACCAAAACCGAACCGAAAATTTTGATTCGCTTTTTTCGGTTCAAGGTCATTTCGGTTCGGTTTCAATTTTATATTTTTTGGTTTGATTTTTATTTCAGTTTTCATTATTTTTTCAGTTCGATTACCGAACCGAACCATGCTCACTCCTATATGTAAATGTTCTAGAATATTACCAATTGACAATGATACCCTTCCATTTAATCCCTATTACCATAATATCAACATAATCAGACACTCAAGGCCTCAATAAATGGGTGACCATCGCGTGCCAGTAGCGACACGTAAGGGCATTGTAGTAATTGAGAGAGGAGTATATATAGTATAGGTGGCCCGTGGCCGGTTGTTGGACTCACGATTTTTAGTTCGTACAGTGGGAAAAAGAGAAAAGGTATAAAGGAAAAAAGAAAAAGGAAAGTGCGGAAAAGGGTTAATTGGAAGCGGAGGAGTTTCTGTTATCCACAATTTTAAATCGCTCACTCTCTCTCTCTCTCACCACGCCCCTCTACGATCAATTTAGGGTTTTGCCGATTCGCTACCCAATCGACTCAGCCATGATTTCCGATTCGATCCCCAACGCGTCCGTCGCCCTACCCTCATCTAACCCCAAAGATTTTGCCAAGAAGAAAAGGGTACGTTTTCTGCTGCTGATTTCTCTTGATGACTTACTTTATGCATGTGATGTGCGCTGCATGTGCTCGTCTGTTGATTTCTTTGCTGTTCTTCTTTGGTTATTGGTAATGTTTCGTTTATTAGGAATTTTCTTTGTTTCTGGTTTTAGGACTTTTAGTTTTTCATTTTTGTGTGGCCTAAAATTGCCGTTTATCTTTGCTATCGGTATTTCTTATAAGAATTATTTTGATATTTTATTTTTGGGAATTCAGGCTAACCGTTCGGCGAAGTTGAAGCAATGCAAGCTTGATGCTCGTCGCGAACAGTGGCTTTCTCAAGGTAAGCTTTTCCACGCACTGTTCTCGTTTCTATAAAGTGTTCTTCTTCCTGCTTTCTTTGATATTATTACCTTCAAAGTCATTTTCGTGATTACTTTGTAGTAGTTTTTCTTCTTAAATGGTAGCGTATTTTTGTTCGTTCTTTCCAGTGAAAAGTAAGGTTGGGTGTAAGGAGGAGGATGTGACTAGAGAAGGGGATACAGATGGAGGTTTGATGCACATGGAAAATAAGAACATACCTATAGAGAAGCTGGAGATAAGTCCGAGGAGTGAGGAGGGAATATATATAGATGGATTATCCGTTCATCATTTCAATGTTTTTGAATCGTCACCCTCAAACAGCCCCACCAGTAGCGTATTAGGAAGCATTGATTCTGGTGCCAATTTTTCTTCCAGTAGCCGAAGTGGCAGCAGCAGTGGTCGCAGCAGCAGCTGTAGTACTAATGGATGTTTTTCGGGCATCATGAGTGAGGAAGATGAAGGAAATGGAGGTGATGATGACTGCTTAGATGATTGGGAGTCTATGGCTGATGCATTGGCTGCCAAGGAAGACAAGCAACCTGAACATATACCCAACTCAGGATATGGTCTACCTGTTGAGAAGCATGGGAATACTGTGGTATGTGGTTCTGAGCTGAGTTTGGGGCAACAACCTTTTTGCGAGAATGATGTTCCAAGTGAAAAGCAAGAGAGTGGAGGGACATGCGTGCAGATATCTCAAGCAAAAGGCCAGGCATGGAGACCTGACGATAATTTTCGGCCTCAGAGTTTGCCCAATTTGTCCAAGCAGTGTTCTATCCGGTTAAATATAGATCGTCATCATGGCCTAGGAAGTTCTGTTTGGGGCTGTAAGAAAGTTGGGCCAGTCCCTAAATCATGTCCAATTTGCTATGAGGATTTTGATTTCACAGATTCAAGCTTTATCCCTTGCCTTTGTGGATTCAGGCTCTGCCTTTTTTGCCACAAGAGAATTCTTGAGGAAGATGGGCGTTGTCCTGGCTGCAGGAAGCAGTATGAGTACTGCCCTGTAGAGGGAGAGGCTGCATTGGATGGAGGGAGCCTGACTTTTCGACTTACTCGTTCTTGTAGCACAACGACAAGGTCCTAGAAAGAGTCATTATAGCTTAATCTTGTATGTTAGGTCCTGTTTTTACTTGTGTGCTTGTGTTTGTCCTTACTTTAAAACTGTTCATCACAGTTTATATAATGGTATAGAAATTTGATTTTGGAGCACAGAAGAATCAATCTAATATTGTTTCACATGTGAATAGATACGGTGATATAGTAATGAGTTGCATAAACATTCTGGAATAAGTTATTTGCTTTGATGATTTATCAATTTTAAGCCTTCTATTTGAAATCTTCTTTTCATTTGTGCTCTCATTGAGAATTCAGAATGCTTTCATTAATGACTTGATGTTATTCCCTGTAGTCACTTTGATTAAATTTCAGTTGAGAAAGCTTGGTTTCACATACTTTATAGAGTATCTGGAGTGTCTCCAATATTAAATAGACACGCGCAACCTGAATTAAATGGATAATAGATAAGTATATATGTATTTATGATAATTCGGAGCCATGCTTTTGTTAGTGCAACTTTTATGGGAGCTTATCAGTATTTTACTTGCTGAAGAAACCACTGAGACTTCAGAATTCTGTGCTTAAATGTTGCTTATATGATGCTACACAAGTACAGGCTAGTGTGCAAACTAATTATTAGTCATTTTCAGAGTTTGCAAACTAGTTTCTCTAAAGTATGTTACTAGAGTTTTCAGGACTAATGCTTCTTAGGTTTGTAATCATAACTTAGATTTTTCACGAGGATACTGTTTCTTTTAGCATCCCAGATTATATATCAGCAAGTTGGACAATCAAGCAACTCCATAAATTATTTTTTGAGTTTTGTCTGAAATGGTAAAGCTTCTTAGGTTTCCCTTGCTCTCCTCGTTGATTACATCCCTGGCCCTGCTAGTTTTCTGCCATGAACTCCTCAAGGCTTGCGGCCCTATTTTATGCCAAATAAGTGCTAGAGACTTCTTCAAAGAATAGTTTATAGAGGTTCTCGTTTCCTGCTGTAAGCTTAGGAGTTCAAATGCAGTGATGTTGCCCATGTGAGACTGACTAGGGGTGTTCTACTTAATATGCAACATATCTCGATTATGGATGATGAGAGGATGATGCATTTAAATGTCATATAATTCGAATGCATGCATCTACCAAATATTGAGCTGCATCTTATGCATAAAATGTGAATCATAAGCAACTTCAGTCCTGTAGGTAGGCCATTGGGTTATCCATGACAGATAGTTGAATGACATTAGATATATCATCAGCATTGGTTGTTTGAGATAGCTAGACATGCATGCTATAGATACACTAGGTAGCAACACACTGTTTACAGGTTTGAATTGCAGGCATTGGAGCAAAGTTAACCTTACATGCCTCGTTTAGCCCTCCTTGTACTCCCATGAGGCGAATGATTAGAAATCTGTAAAGTATTCATCATGATGATATTTATTTGCTGCCTCGGGCTTACATCACGGGTGCACCTAACCAATAAAAATAAAAGCGATTTGTGTCTGAATAATCTCAACTGTTAGGGTGCCTTTTTAACTTGTATATGCAGAGTATCATGTCAGCTTGTGAAGGATTTGTGATCTTTTGTTGTAGTATAATACTCTCTCATATATACATACTCTTTTTTTTTCTTTTTTTTTTCATATATATATATATATGCAGAGAAAAGACAAGCTGGCGATTATCCTATATCATATGGCGAATAATACTTGAGTCTGAGTCAGTGAGGAGAATCAGGAATGCCTTGATTTTAATTTACTTATAATGTCTGTAAGTGATACTTTAATAAGGATCATTACATGATGTGGTGCAAACTAATATCAGTTTGATTTTGGCAGCATTTTGTGAGCATTAAGGAAGTTGCAGATTGATATATATGCCTTACGAGTTAGGAGGAGACAATACTTGTGTTAGCTTCTCTTCATCAGAACAAATTCTCTTTTGTTTCATATTTTTCTTTTAGGATATTCCTGCATAAAGAGCAACAGTGGTTGTAGCTTTCTTTATTATTAACTCCTAGGAATTTTCACCTGTTTACGAATCATTGGATTATTAGATTATCATTCATTAGTTTCAAGTACCAAGAAATATGTTTAGTAACAGTCTAGGCCGACTTCTCATACTAATTCATTGTATAAACTATAAAGTAAATGTGGAAGTGTGAAGACCAAAGCAAGGAAGGGAAACACATGTAGTAGAAGAATCTAGAAGCATAGAAGCATGTAAGGTGAAGAGCATGGTTGGAAGAATTGTTGAAGTTCGGTTAGGAAGTTGTAACTGTTGATTGACAACTGTAGTGTGATTTCATCTTATGTATATATGAGTAGTATATGAGCTCTACTGATACATGAAATTGTTGATATTTTCTCTCAATACAGCAATAAATTTCTTCTTCTTCTTGGTCTGATATTTTGCTGTGTTTCACTCTTTTTTCAAACTTGTTTGCTGCTCTTTGATTTAACATTTTGACAGTAAATGTTATTCTTTGTACAAAAAGTAAATGTTTATAAGGAGTTATTTGGTTTTGAATACTCATGTTTACGTTTTGCCATCTCTGTCACTCTCTCTCTCTCTCTTAAGGTATATGATATGATATGTGAGCATATAATATGTTTTGAGAACCCAACTTCTGATTTTGGCTCAACTTTCAGTTGTATTTGCATCCTCAATTTTTCCTTTTATTAAATCTACTAATCAATATAGAGAAAGAGACCTTCTCTATTAAGATTTAAGACAAGAAACAGGAGTCAAGTTTTCATAAAAGTTGCAATGCAAGATCCAGACCTATGCTCAGGAGGGAGCGTCTTCCACCACTTAGTAAAAGTAGAACCCTCCAAAAACACATCTCTCCCCATCCATCCATTACTAACCCATGAAAACACATCTTTCTCCAACCTCAAAACTTTATCCTCAACTTCCCCAAACTCCTTCACCCTCAGCTCCTCCACCTCGGCCCAAAACGTTGTCTCCGAACTCCCTCCAACCGCCATCCTGTCAGCATGCTCCCGCCATTTCTGCGTGAACCTATACCTCTTTGGCCTCGCCTTCACCATGTACGGCCCAGTGTCCTCATTCATCAAGTGCCTGTAGTAATTCGCAATGTCCAAGGGCTCCAACAGTCGTCTAAACATGGTCCCTAGCTCGACCCATTCCTTTCTCCCCTCAAACCCATCGGGTAATTCGTACCTCTTGATCATCTCCACTATCTCGTCCCATATCCCAGCCAGCTCCTGCCTCTTCACATTCGCATTGAAATCCGTTATATCTTTTTGGATCTTGAACGCATCGTAGTATCCAATCTTTCGAATCTCGCAGCTAGTCTTGTATTCTTGAATCTTCTTTAACCCTTCTCTGATGGTGTCCCTGTTGGAATCTATCCTCCTCTGGTTCTCCATCTTCTGCTTCTCTGATACTCCCACAGCACGAAGGCAAAGCCTTGCTTGTGCTGTCTGAAAATCGCACAGAAAATATCAAGTTACACACCCTGCTCCAGTGCGTCTCTGTGTGTGCAAGTGTTTAAGTGTGTGTATGTGAATTTCTAAAAGAAATGAATATGGATATGCATGATCATACAAGGCCAAGATCATGCAGTGCAGCTGTATAAGGGGTTGAGGCATGAACAGCCAAAGGGAGATCTAGAAGGTCCTTGAAATATGTAACATCTTGCATGTTGAGGCTTTCTTGAAGTTCGCTCTCATACAAGGAATGCTGCCTCAACATCCCATGCAGGAATTCCATGTTCTCTTCTTCAGGGCTGAGCTGAAGGGAGAAGAAGAGCAGCTGCAGCACTGCATCGGGATTTTCAACCACGACGAGCTTCCCATTCCCCGTGCAGAAGATGAAGGTCCCAAAGGGCCTATAAGGACTGAGCTCAACTATGCTCGCCACAGTTTCTAGCAGCAAGCTCGTGCACCCTTTGAGGTAGCACGCGGCGTGGCTTGCAACAGAGAGTGCATTTCTCATCACAAACAGCAGGAAACCTGAGACCATGGAGGAGTCAGGCAGGCAAAACTGTGATCTTGGGTTGAGAGAATCAAGGATGGTGTGCAGCCATTGGTGGATGTGCGAGAGCGGAGCTAGCATCACTCTTGGCACCACGTCATGCCTCATCACAAAATGGAAGAAGCAACGGGCCCAGTTCTCGCGCCTTAGGGCGTGAGAGAAGACATGGTTCACTGCTAGAGGTGATCCAAAGGTTACACAGAGAGGGAGTTTTTGAGAAGGATTGGATCTTATGAACTTCTCAAAGCACCAAATGGCTGCAAGAATGGCCGTGGGCCCCCCTGAGGAATGGCCTGTGAAGACTACTTGCTTCCTTTCTGACATGGCTTTCTCCACCTGTGATCCATTTTTCAGTTCTAACTTCAAAGTTAATTCAAAAATACGAGGTTTATGTTGGGAGTTCTTATCTTCATTATCAGTTCATCACTGTACTTCCTATGAATTCTGATATGTTAGCTAACTAAAAGGGTAGCTATGAAAACAATCAAGAAACAAAATTCCCTTCTTATAAAACAAAATGAAAAATTACGAGTGCAGGTAATTTTGTTTCTTGATAAATTAGATGTGCGTGTGTGTTTATTAATCCTCATCCACAAACCCTATTTTATCTTGAAAAAAGATCCCCTTTGTCTACCACCAAGTGATGAGAAGAAAACTGTAGCAATCATGAACATCCAAACCAAACCTAACAAGCTACGCCCACAAACAAATCCAGAAAAATTATGTAAGAATTGGAGTCCAAATTAATGACTGTAAAATGAGTAGTACCTCTGCAGCAAGTGATGATCTGCTGATTAGGACATGAAACCTCCTGCAAAAGGCTTCATTCACCAACCCTATCTCTTCATTGCCAACACTCCGCATAGATGGAAAGATGGACACATCAACCTTAATTTCCCCAAAAGGATCTCTGCTGTACCAATCATCCACAGACCATGAGGCAGGAAAGGCGAAAAAAACATCGGTGGAGCCCCGGGTTTTTTCATGGATGTATAGCTTCCCAGGGGCCTTCTCATGAGCTTTCAAGGACAGTTTGCAAGCTCTTTGAATAACATCCTCCCCCAATCCTATATTTTCACCTAGTCTCCCTCCAATCATTTTATTCTACTGCTTTCTTTTTTGAGTTTTCGGACTATACAGATGAGTTGAGAATGAATGGATCAAGATTTTCTTTATGTGATCAAGAAGGCGTTTGGGAGTGTCTGTTAATGGATGATAAATAGTGATACTCATTGACTTGGATTCTTGCTTGACTTGAGAGTGCCAAAAAGAGATGGAAAAGTCGCTTCAATTATCTGGTTCTTGGAAATATCCAGGAAAGTGCTCTAAGTGAAGAGCTCCTATCAAAGTTCACCATTTTCTTTTTCTTTCACTTTTTTGGCATGCTTGGTAGTGGTGTTAGGATTAGGGGTGTCAATTGCGGTATTACATGAAATTGGAAAAGATGATTTGGCTACCGTATCGTTTATAATACCAGCTAATAGGGTCGGTACCAGGGGCGGAGCCAGGCCCCTGAAGGTACGAGAGGCAAAATCGTTGTCCCTGGTTTTATTAATTTTTGGTGGGGCAAAATCTTCTTAATTTTTGTAAATATATACATGATTTTTATAAAAATTTTCCAAATCTATAGTAAATGAAATAAATTTAGGTGGGGCAACAGCCCCACCAATCTATAACGTGGCTCCGCCCCTGGTCGGTACTCATTATTCTCAAGAACGGGTTACGAAATTCATTTTTAGAAAAAGATTGTTAATATTCTATTTTTTTGTATTTATAAAATATCAATATTTAAGCTAATAATAATTCACATAAATATTTTTAATAATAATTCGATATAAATATATTTAAATTCAACATGGTAAATATTATAGAAAATATAAAATATATTATTTTTAATAATTAAATAAAAAACCGTTTATTTTTAAATGGAATAATCGGTTAGCAATTTATTTACCAAAAAATTGGTACTTGATCGCACTATTTTAAACACAAAAATAGGTATAGAATAGAGCAAGCAGAGCACGAGGACTGATAAACAAAAACACATTGAATAATTCGTGTAGAAATTCAATTATTATCTAGGCAAACAAGAATATGAATATGATCGACCAAATACGAAACAATAATAGAATAAACGAATAATAAAGAAACGATTTCAGGGATAATGTATCGACACTAAATCAATTAACGAATTCAACAATTAAATCTAATTACCATATTTTAATCCTAATGCATGTGAAGGTTCACATAAATAACCACATACTCCCGGATAGGGCAGTTTATGATAGTGGATTAATTTAATTCCTATCTAGCGTCCGTTAGGTCTCAAGAGAATTAAATCAGTTACAAAAAGTACACAAAGAATATCCTCCTACAACTCTCCTATCTCTGCTAAGTCTCAAAGGGAAACATGTATTGTGATCTATGGGATCGGCTATGAATTCAATTCCGAATAAGACATCAAAATCATAACTTGCATACAATAATAATGACCAATTATCAAGTATGAGAATTAAAATCATAAATCACAAACAAGCATATATAGGAAGGAAAATTAGAAATTAATACGAATCCATTAATCAAAATATGTCTTACAAAATCCATAGAATCTCAAGGCGTTTAACTACACATAATGAAACTAAAAGCTAGAAAGAAATAAGAGAACATGAAAAACCCCTTTGTAGAACTCTTGATCTTCGGGTTGTCAATCCTTGATCACGATCTCTCCTACGGGACGTAGAAAACTAATCTAGAATTAAACTATGAAAAATAAAAGTGTATAATGTGGAAGAAGTCTAGGGCTCTATAATGAAGCCCTTAAATAGTGTATGGGGCGAGAATGGGAAATAGGGTTTGAATTCCGGTGAAAATAACTGAAAAACGAGAAAAACGCACCACTTTGGCGATCGCCGGCTGGGATCGCTGAAGTCATGCACAAAAATCACCATTTCGGCGACCGCCGAAGTGGTCGCGCAAGTATTCCAGCAACTCCGGCGACCAGATGGGTGGTCTTCGAAGTTGCGCCTTAAAAATCACATTTTCGGCAACCATACTGTTCGGGTCGCCGAAGTCGTATTGTCTTGCGCGCAACGATTTTATTTTGACTCGTTCTCCCTCGTTTCAATTCCAATTTTGGATCCATTTGCGGCTACGGACTCCTATCGAGATGAACTTTAATCATATGCTCTCCAAGCTTGATGATCGCACTTCTTGTTTATGTAGGAATATAAACTGACAAACAAATGAAACCGGATTCTTTGAAAGGCGTGAAACACTTTCAGATCGAATCAATTCGACGGTTCTATCGAATTATTCAATCGGATACAATTCAGAGTTTTCTTTTCGAACTTTTGTATATGTTTTTTTTTCTTATTCGTTTTGATCAAAAGTCAATCCCTCTTTAAAAGAACTGAAACGGTAGTTAACGGTTTTCCAACCATTTTTCACAATTTCTAAAATTGCGAAATAGTCCCTCGAAATTCTGAAAATTAAATTTCCGATGAATTTCCTGCACAGAGTTTTTATCGGACCCCGCCAGGGGCGCTGCCCCTGGGACCCCATCCTTTAGGGGCACTCTGCACCACCAAACTTATATGATGTATTATTACGACGATATTGATCAAACAAGCTAATCCAATTACACTAAAATATCTAACAATCCTCCCCTATTTTAGTGTAATCCTTGATTAAGTAAAACAAGTCATCTCAAACATTCAAACATTTGCATAAATGAAATATCGTAATGATTGAATTTCATCTTAGTACACTACACATTCCATATATTCGAATAACAGGGTATCTCTAAGGATTGAACCATGTGAATTCATATTGAATACACAAAGATAATGTACACAAATGTTTACATACTTATATGTTCTATCTTGACACTATATTTTACTAGCCTGTGTCCTTATCCTTCATAAGCATGTCAAAGCCAAGTCCCAGCTTCTTGAAGCAGCTAAACTTCATGCTCATATAGGTAGCGTTTTTATTCTTGCACCTGCTTATGCAATTTGTCAAAAAAGCTATTAAGAATGTATACATTCAACCTCCTTAACTTGCAGGTCCGAACACATACCTTGGGATAATTCTTTAATGTGTTCCAATCTCAAAATATTAAGCCTTCCATATTGAATTCAGCATCTAGCATCATACCAGATGGGAATTGGGTATCTTAATATTAGAGATTTCTAGTGGACTTTAAACCCATCCCCACAGCTGATTTGCGCACAAGATCTCTACTTAACCCTTTGGTTAAATGATCGGCTAAATTGTGTTGAGTTCTTACAAACTCTACAGATATCACACCATCCGTGATAAGTTCACGTATCATGCTATTTCTAACACCTAAGTGTCGAGACTTTCCGTTGTACACTTGACTATATGCCTTAGCCAAAGTAGCTGCACTATCACATCTGATAGATATTGGTGACAACGGTTTAGACCACAATGGAATTTCATATTTAGACCACAATGGAATTTCATAAATCAAATTTCTTAGCCATTCAGCCTCTTTATCAGCTGCTGCTAAAGCCACAAACTCAGATTCCATTGTTGAATTAGTAATGCAAGTTTGTTTCTTTGATGCCCAACATATAGCACCACCTCCAAGAAGGAATGTCCAACCACTCATAGAAGAATGATCTTCCAAATTGGTAATCCAACTTGCATCAGAATAACCTTCAAGAACAGAAGGAAATCCAGAATAAGTCAACCCATAATCCTTAGTTCCTTTCAAGTATTTAAATACTCGATTAATTGCTTGCCAATGGGTTAAACTAGGATTGTGAGTATATCTACTCAGTTTTCCAATAGCAAAGGCTATATCAAGTCTGGTACTAATCATAGCATACATGAGAGAACCAATAGCCTTTGAATATTCAAGCTGATTCACAGCAACTCCTTTATTAGACACAAGTTTTGCACTAGGATCTAAAGGAGTTCCCGTTGGAGAACAATCTTTGAGATTAAACTTTTCCAATACCTTCTCAATATAATGTGATTGAGAAATAGATATGCCATGTTCTCCACGTGTGATCTTAATTCCAAGTATCACATCAGCCTCCCCCATGTCTTTCATATCAAACTTAGATGACAAGAATTCCTTTGTTTTATCAACTTGATCTTGGTCAGTACTAAAGATTAACATGTCATCCACGTATAAGCAAATGATTACTCCTTTACCAGAAGTATCAAACTTGTTGTATACACACTTGTCTGCTTGGTTAAGTACAAAACCATTAGACAACACAACATCATCAAACTTCTGATGCCATTGCTTAGGAGCTTGCTTTAGTCCATAAAGAGATTTCATCAACTTACAAACTTTATGTTCATTACCAGGCATGACAAAACCTTCGGGTTGTTTCATGTAAATCTCTTCATCCAATTCACCATTCAAGAAGGCTGTCTTAACATCCATTTGGTGAATTACAAGATTATGTATAGCTGCAAGTGCTAACAATAATCTAATGGTGGTAATCCTAGCCACAGGAGCATAAGTGTCAAAGAAATCAATACATTCCTTTTGTCTAAAGCCTTGGATAACCAATCTAGCTTTAAACTTGTCTATGCTTCCATCTACCTTCATCTTCCTTCTGAAGATCCATTTACTTCCCAATGGTTTACACCCAGGTGGTAAATCACACAATTTCCAAGTATTGTTGTGCAATATAGAGTCAATCTCATCTTGGATTGCCTCTTTCCAGAATGCATTTTCCCTAGAAGCCATAGCTTCATTATATGTCCTTGGATCACCATCAATATTGAAACAATATTGATACTGAAAGTTAATTTCAGTCCTGGATCCTTCCACCAAATACAATTGGAAATCATCACCAAAAGTTTTAGTTTTTCGTGTTCTAATACTCCTCCTAGGCTCGGGAGGTGTATCAGTCACTCGGTCACTCATACCAGAATTACTAGAGCTTGCAATCATGTCTCCAGGTTTAGGTATAGATGTGAATCTATTCTCATTGCCAAAATCAGCATCCCTTGACTCAATAATAGAGTGCACAGCTACATAGTCATTAGATTCTATGACATAGAATCTATAACAAACTGAATTTTCAGGATAGCCAATGAATACACAATTTATACCTCTTTGGCCTATGGTTTTCATTTTAGGTTCAGTTAGTCTCACCACAGCTCTATAACCCCAAACTCTTAAATAACTCAGTTTTGGTGGTTTCTTATACCAAAGTTCATAAGGGGTTATCTTGTTCCTTTTGTTAGGAACTCGATTCAGTAAGTAACAGGCTGTCAACATAGCCTCACCCTAAAAACCTTCACTTAAACCAGAATAGCACAACATTGAATTAACCATTTCTTTCAATGTTCTATTCTTTCTTTCAGCTACACCATTTTGTTGTGGTGTATATGGAGCTGTGGTCTGATGTACTATACCAGTAGATTTAAAATACACTGGATCAAAGTACTCACCTCCCCTATCAGTGCGAAGAGTTTTTATCTTCACACCATGACGGAGCTCTACCTCTTCTTTATAGATTTTAAATTTATCAAGAGCTTTGTCTTTCGAATGGCACAAATAGACATAGAAATATCTAGTTGCATCATCAATAAAAGTAACAACATATTTTTTATTACCAAGTGACGGAGTAGAATTAAAATCACACAAATCACTGTGTACAAGTTCTAATAAAGAAGTATCTCTTACAACATGCTTAGGGAAAGGCTGTCTATTAATCTTAGTCAACATGCAAGTTTTACACTTTTCAGCATTCAACTCAAACGCAGGTATCAAACTCATTTTCGACATATCTTTCAACCTCTTATAATGCACGTGTCCTAGTCTAGCATGCCATAATTCTGCTTTGCCAAAATTAATACTAGAACTAGTAGAAACCATGCAAACAGAATTCTTAACACAAGAAATATCCAAATTCAACTTAAACATACCATTCAGATAACCAAATCCAACAAAGGAACCATGTCTCGACAAGATATACTTGTCACTTTCAAACACTTTCTTATAGCCACAATTGTTCAACATAATACTAGACACCAAGTTCTTATGAATACCAGGTACATACAGAACATTACTTAAATACAAAGAGTTTCCAGAGGTAAATACTAGATTAACAGTTCCTAGTCCTTTGATTGGTTCGGTAGCAACATTGCCCATCTTTAATAAAGATCCATCTTCAATTGACTTGAAGTCCTTGAACCATTGAAGATCCTTGCATACATGACATGTTGCACCTGAATCAACCCACCAAGAAACATCATCATCCTGCACATAAAATGCTTCAGAGATTACGGATACATAATTCTCAACAGAATGATCATAGGGTACCAAAAACGGACCTGATTGCTTTCCGGGATCCTTGGATCCACTTGAACCAGCCCCATTTTTCCCTTTTCCTCCACCCTTTCCAGACCTGCAGTCCTTCTTGAAGTGCCCGGGTTTACCACACTTCCAACAAGTCAGTTTAGGCTTCTTATTAGGAGCCTTACTGTTGTTCCCTTGAAACTTTCGTTTCCCTTTACCGGCCTTGTAACCAGCCTTCGAGGATTCACCCTCTTCCACCATGTTCACAGCGGAACCAGCCACTGTTTTAGTATCACCAACAGAAATCCTTTCCATATCACGTATATTTTGTTCAATTTGGAAATGACTTCCAAGTTCGACCAAAGTCAGTTCCTCCTTCTTATGTTTCAGATTATTTTTAAAATCCTTCCAGGAGGGTGGCAACTTATCGATGATACTAGAAACAGAAATGCATTCATCCATTTTCATATCATATTGGGCGAATTGTTCCAATATTCTAAGCAATTCATTATACTGTTCCATGACAGGCCTCGAATCTACCATTTTATAATTTATAAAATTACCAACAAGAAACTTCTTGCTCGAGGCATCTTCTGCCATGTATATGACTTCGAGGGAATCCCACAATTCCTTTGCAGACTCTACGTTTTGATACACATCAAAGAGGGAATCAGACATACCATTCAAGATGTGGCCACGACATATGTAATCATCGTTCTCCCACTTCGAGCGTCTCCTCGTTTTCTCCAGAGTTTCGTCTTCAACAGATTCGGGCTTGGGAGTACTTAGAACGTACACAACCATGAGATTCGTCAACATGAAATGCATCTTCTTCTGCCAGCGTCTGAAATCCTGCCGAGCAAACTTATCCAACTTCTTGAAATTCCTAGTCAATTCCTTCACAGATTCTTTGTTCGCCATCTAAATTGATTCGATCTTTGTAGGAATATAAACTGACAAACAAATGAAATCGGATTCTCTGAAAGGCGTGAAACACTTTCAGATCGAATCAATTCGACGGTTCTATCGAATTATTCAAACGGATACAATTCAGAGTTTTCTTTTCGAAATTTTGTATGTGTTTTTTTTTCTTGTTCATTTTGATCAAAAGCCAATCCCTCTTTAAAAGAACTGAAACGGTAGTTAACGGTTTTCCAACCGTTTTTCACAATTTCCAAAATTGCGAAATAGTCCCTCGAAATTCTGAAAATTAAATTTCCGATGAATTTCCTGCACAGCGTTTTTATCGGACCCCGCCAGGGGCGCTGCCCCTTGGACCCCGCCCTTTAGGGGCTTCGCCCCTAATGTCATAATAAATTCATATAAGTGTGCACTCCACACCACCAAACTTATATGATGTATTATTACGACGATATTGATCAAACAAGCTAATCCAATTACACTAAAATATCTAACAGTTTATAGGAAAAATACGTTTTTATGTTTCTACTAGCGATAGGCTTGATTTCTCATGCCCCTACACTCGTGCTTTGATCTTCGATTCACTTCTTGGTCCGACACGCATTTTGGCTCGTTGTTCACATCACTAGGCTTCAAATCAAGTCATTTTCTACTAAAACCTACAAAAACACAACAAAACGTAAAACGAACACAAAATACTAAAACAAATGAAATAGGACACGAAATACTCCAAAATGTGACACAAGATGATATCAATCATATCAATAAAAGCATGCAAAATGAGTGTTTATCAATTCTCGATAACTGATTCTCGATCCAATATTGATTTGGAACCAATTCTTCCCAAAAATCGGTTACCGATTCTTTCCGAAAATCTTGCCGATTAACACCCCTAGTTAGGATATAGGAGGATAAATAAATTATAGATTAAAGATATGAATAGTATGAAGATAAATAATTTTATCTTTTATTTGGTAATTTATATTTAAAAATAAAATAATTATTATCTATTGTTTGCTATAATTGAATAATTGATATGAGTCAGTATCAAATCAAATATAAGAAAATTACACTTATTCATTTGTCACTGCAGTGATTTTGTTGATGGTTATTGCAGATTGAAGGAAGCTGGTAGAGTCGGGGTTTCACCATCTCCTTCATAAAACTTTTAGTTCATTTACTGTCTGCAGGAAATATTTGATACCGCGAGTAGATATTTGATTCAGAAACAATTTCTACCTCTTTCCTCGTAATAGGATAGTCGATCTCTTTGCTCTATGGACACGCGATGATGAATATAAATCCACATGACTAACTTTGTATGAATGATTTCATGGTACCTAGTTGGTATATTATTTATGTGCTTAAGTTTCTGAAAATTGGTCTTACACAACTTATGAGTGTCTTTCTCCATAGTTTGGGGTGAGCAACGGTTCGATTTAGTTAAAAACCGAACCGAAACTATAAAACCAAATAAACTTAATTACTTAAAAACTAAAACCAATCTGACTAAATTACTTTCGAAACCAAACTGATCCAAACCGAAACTTAAAAATCAGTTTCGGTTCGGTTTTCGGTTATCAAAAATTCTAATTATTTTTTTTTTGCAACGATAAATTTATTATAATTTGCACTTGAAAATTTATGTTCAAATTATTTTACTAAAAACTTTGTTGAATCTTGCTTGTGATAATTTACAACATGAAATAAACATTGAGAAAATTGATTTATTCAAACACTTTCAATTTTTAAGTATACTCATTCATATTTTATGTTATTTGTTTACTTTCCTTTTGATGATATGTTTTAGTTTTATATTAATTCTTTAAAAGTTGGAACTTGTAATTATTCTATAAATGAGAGTTTGTAACAAATACTATTTAAGCTTAAGTAATTTATTTATTTATTATAATTTATAACATTATAATTAATATACAATAAAATTCGATCGGTTCGGTTAATAACCAAACCATTTTACTAAAAAATAGATCCGAACCGAAAAAATTTGTTTCATAAAAATTAAAACCGAACCAAATTCAAAAATTGTAAAACCGATCCAAAGCGACTAAATATCAATGGTTCTACTTGGGTTTTCGGTTTGGATCAATTTTTGCACACCCCTATCCGTAGTTCCTAATTTACCTTGTTGTCTTGCAGCTTAAGAGAATTAAGCTCACATCATTGTATGATATGGTTATTGTTGTTTTGATTGCATTAAAAAAATTATACTCCCTCTGTCTCATTAATAATGACCCACTGCTTGGTCAAAGTGGATGATTATTAATGGGACATAGGGACAGAGTATAATTTATCTAATAGCATGAATAATGTCGCATGAATATAATTTTTACATTCAATAACATATTTAATAGTAGGTTATACAAATTAAATTTCCCCACCGAATGCGTAGGTAGCGGTTGTATTAGTTGTGCTATGGGAAAAATTTTTGACAAAAACCGATGTGTTTGGACCACTAAGGAAGATGAAACAATTATATTGGTTATGAAAAGTCTCTTCGTCTCATGATGAAAAATCAGATAACGAGTTTAAGCTGGATACTTAAAAACCTTGAAAGATGTAAAGGCTTATTATCCAGGAACTTGTTCAAAAATAATGTAATGAAATGAATATAGGAGTTTGACGCTATGCATTTGATTAAATAGGATCATCCGGTTCCTATATGTTGAGTTTTTAAACTCCATAGCTAAAATCTATAGAAAGAGATTTGAGAAGATACAAGAAAGAGATCCTAGAAGAAGATGGATTTCAAAATATGAGAATTTGTAGTTCATGAAATCATCCATTGAGGGTACATGCAGCTCTTATTTATAGAGATCATGCAACATAAGCATAGATCTTTCTATATTGTTCTAGATACTACTAAGTTCTATCTAGATGCTACTAACAACTTCCATTCAACTAACTCTTAACAACTCATCTAACAACCTTTAACAAACTAACGCCTATAGATTCTAACACTATAGAACCTTTCACTAAAATCCCCTTAGAGGGCATAAGGTTAAGTGAAGCGAAAATGGTTTTTAATGTTTGTATTCCTCACTTTGATTTTATCATCCGGTTTTGTATTGAATATGTGGAGGGGTTGGAGGGAACCCCAGTGGGTAGAGTAACTAACCCACGCATATTAGAAATAGTTGTTATAAAATTGATAAAATCTAAAATGGATGAAACACCAGATAGAGGCTTCGGCAACACAATTTAGTATTCCCGGAGTCCGTTAGTTGGCCAGATGCTTTCAAGAAGCATATTCTTGGAACTAATCTTCAAAGGAACCCGCATATCAACTCCATGCCGTGCACATCAAAGAAAAACTATTACTCAGTGAGCACAATATTAAGCAGAAATAATATCAAGTTCAATTGTGATGAAACTTTTACTTTGGAAGCAGATGCATCCATCTGGGAAGACCTTGCTAAGGTAATCATCTTTTGTATTTTTTTCAGAACATACATTTTGTTATGTGGTTCACGTAAGTACTGAAGCTTGATATATCACATATTATAATATGAAATTTCGGGTTTGTTTGTGGTATCCAAGGATTTGTAGGAATATATTGTCCATCTCACTTATTCATTTTCCATATGCATAGAGTAGAAACTTTGAGGTGAGATAGTGGAAGTAAAAAAAAATTGTTGCTATTGGAAATGAAATTGATGAAGTAGACGGTTGTTAAATGTTCTTACATAGTAAATTCCACTATGCACAATCTGGACTGACATTTGTTGAATAAAATATTATTTACCATTACACAAGTAAATAAGAGGAAATGAAACTGTTACACATGAAACAATAAATCTATATGACCATACATGTGGCTGCCCCACGAGGATATAATTGTTAATTAGAATTTTTAATTATATTAATCATTTTATTTTATTATCCATTCATTGTTGACCTTAATTTATGCTTATTACATTCATAACATTTTTTGGATTCACACCTCATAATTATAAAATCATAACTCTTCCAAAATAAATAAAAACATAGACTACAATAAAAAAATTTCATTAAAATATTTTATTTCATACTAATTTAATAAAAGACTATAATATTAGATTATAGTTTATAACATGCATATAATTCAAACTTCAAACAAAAATAAAAGACGATTCAATTAAAGAGGACCCACACATACTAAAGTTTGTTAATATTGAAATTTTGCAGAAACACTAATAACATCATAGATTATTTTAATAATGATTTCGATCATATTAAACTTCTTCGGTGCTTGTTGAGTCCGTGAGAAGAATCGGTGCATGTTTTGAAGTACCCTCATCAATCTGTGCTTTTGAAGGGTGATTCACCTCCAAAAATATGTCATACAATTTGTTGAGAGGATGCTTGTCCAATAACAAGTATTAAATGTCTTGAACCTCATGCACCAAAAACAAACGGGAAAAGAAATCCGCTACCTCTTGTTTGAATTTGGTAGATTCTTCTCGAAGATTCTTGTAAAGTATCTCCATGCTCCTTGGTGATGAAGACACCGCCCATCCAGATGAGTTGGTAAGAGTCACGGGAGAATTGAAAAGCTTTTGTGGGTTACAAATTCTTTTGGTTGATGGTGGAGTTGTTTTCTTTGAAGTTGGAGTTTTTCTCAATGGGGGTGTTTTTCTTGAAGTAATTTTCATTTTAGTTTTTAATTCAGCCATTATTTTCAAAACTATGGGAAAAGAATGAGTGGTAAACAAAATGATTTATAAAATGTCATAGTATTTATAAGATTATATAGATCTCCCAGCACACATTTCGCTTAATTGACATCGGCATAATATGGAATATGGAATATTAAATAATTTAAAATCTCTACTATGAAAAAGTGAATCATATGACATATTAGATCTAATAAAATTCAATTTATATATGATTATTTTTCATATTTTGTATTCCAATCAAATCTGCATACTAATTAAGACTAGTATGATTAAATTTGTAAGAATAATATTTGATCTAAAGTTAATAACAATTTACTATTTATACAGCATTTTAATCAATTTTGTAGTCACTGTCCAAATTCAAATATCTAATCAAAATTTAACAACAATTTACCATTTGTGTTGTATTAATTTTAATCAATCTTATACATTTATCAGTATATTTTGCATAATTTAGATTATCATCACTAAATTTCATAGTGTGAGATAAAACAAATTAAATCAAATTCATAATGATTGAGACTAGTAATTACGATTGCTAATAGAGGTTTACATTCCAATATACGGTTCAAACATAATTGATAAATCTAGAGTAAGCCTAGCATCAATACATAAATTAAAAATGGTTTAGAAAAAAAAACGTAGAAACTTAAATATGCATATAACGAAACAAAATAACACAACTAAAATGAAGTTCATAATATTATTAATAAAGCACTAGATTGTTATATGTCAAAATTCGACGGGATTAAAAATTTTATAAAAATTTTGAAATTATAATTTTTATTAAATGTATTACATTTAAAATATAAAAGTTAAGAATTTTTTTTTATAAAAAAAATCATATTTGAAAAGTTATATTTATTCTACCAAATTCATTTGAATTTTATGTACGCGTATTTATCTTAAAGTTGATGAATAATTAGTATTATACTTGTTCTCGTTCCATAATTACTTGTCAATTCTCAAATTTGTATGAAAATAAACGTAAATTTTCCAAACTCATTTATTTATATACATGTATTCATCCTTAATATGATTAAGACTTACATTTACATTCGTGTTTGTTTTTAAAACTAACTTATAAACATATTTTGTAAGTATTTCTCATCCTACAATTATATATGATATACATAGAAAGAATTAAGAATATATAGATTCTAAAAACTTGAGAATTTAGATAAATAAAAATGTAGAGATTTGAGGATGCCACGTGGGAATTAATTAAATTATAATTATATTAATAATATATAGATTTATTATGCAAAAACTATATTTAGTTTGCCAATCAATTGTTTAAATCAAATTATAATTTATAGGAGATTGATCAATTCGACCAAACTAACTGCGAATGATTATACAAAAATTACAGAAATATACAATAAGATCAAATTGGCTAAAATTGATAGAAAAACCAACGAAACATATATTAAAAAATACAAAATATTTAAAAATTATAAACTAACCGCGAATGATTATACATAAATTAAAGAAATATACAATAAGATCAAATTGGCTAAAAATCGATAGAAAAACCAACGAAACATATATTAAAAAAATACAAAATATTTAAAAATTATAAACTAACCACGAATGATTATACAGAAATTAAAGAAATATACAATAAGATCAAATTGGCTAAAAATTGATAGAAAAACAAACGAAACATATATTAAAAAAATACATATATTTAAAAATAATAATTTAATTTAATTGGTTCAATATTTCAAGCTATAGTTGAATTAAATTTTACACATATCTGTTCATTTTACAAAGTTCTCATATTGATAAAGTTTAATAATTTTTCAATAATACGATAAATTTAATAATTGGCTAAATTAAAATTTTTGACAAAAATCAAATTATGTATTTGAAATTTTAGTTATTAAGCAATTTAATATTAATCAAATATTTTTTTAAAGTATGATTAAATATAGCTATTAACAAAAATTATAAAATCAATTGGAATATATATATATATAAACGATGGATTGTAGAGGTGTGAATTGTCACATAAACTTTTTATTAAGGAGATAAATTTATAATATATTTGTATTCAATATCATGTTGATTACATTAATCCAAAATAACAAATAGTTATCACCAGATAAGCAACTACTGTCTTTAAAGGCAGACCTATGATATATCCAAACTACATAGAATTTTTGAAGCATATAAACTAACATAGATTTTTTGTTGGTTTAGAAATTAAATTGGTTTAGAAAAAAACAAGCATAAAAATTTAAATTTATAGATAAAGAAACATAAAAACACAACTAAAATGAAGTTCAGGACATTATCAATAAAACATTTCAAACTGAATAACAACTAAAACAAAACAAAACACAACTACAGCTAGGTAAACAATATCAGAGATTATATAAAATTATAAAATAATGTTGCATTCTCTTGTGTCTCCGAAAATATGTCACCATCCTCACGATCACGACCACGACCACAACCAAGACCACGACCACGACCACGACCATGACCACGACCACGATCTCTAATCTTCTCTACAATACTTTTAATACGTGTACTTTTTGGCCTTCCTCGACGACTTGTAACATGAGGATCCAACACATGAAGTTGTATGCTTGACTCATCTTTAGTATGAGAAGAATCAGTACTTTGATCCCCTTTGTCACCATTTCACTCAGTAAGCTCTTTCTTTATTTTAGAAAACTTTAATTTCAAAAATTCCATTTTCGCTGGACAATTATAGGCCAGATCAGAGCATTCCTGAAAATCTTTTTCAACCTTTTGAAACATCTTGTACTCTCTAGTCATGTGTGGATATCCTCCAGCAAAAAATATACTCATATATGGTCTATAAACATCCTTCCGCCATCTTCTTAAAATATATCTATCATCAACCATTTGAATACCATTGACAACAAGTAGCTTCAAAATATGACAACAAAAGATCCCCTTGCTCTCAAACTTCCGGCAATTACAATAAAAATAACCACCATTTGAACGATACTCGACATGAAATGTGGATTTTTTATGAAACAAGTTATCAATTATTCCTAACTCAATTACTTCATACCTTTCGATTCCATCGAGTATATCTTGAGTCGTTGCATCCACTTGCTTAAGATTTCAATTCATCATCTTATCGATTTCTTTCTGTAACAGCATGAACACATTGTTCGTATACGCTTTTCCAAATTGATCTTCCCAGTCATGTATGGTACGACGTTTTATATGAATATACTTCAATTGGTAGTCAGCTTGCATCTCCTTCTGAATTTTGTGGTTAATAGCAATCTCATATTGCTCAACGAATGTCTTCAACGTGCTTCTAGGTGTGATATAATGGTCGAAAAAAGCATGCATCGATTCACTCCGCTGCGTTGAAACCATTCCAGCCCAAAATATATGATTTAAGTAGTCTGGCACCCAACTTGCTCTCTCCTCATAGAGGTCTATCAGCCACTTATTCGAAATCAGTTGATGCTTGATTATAAATTCACCCCATCTCATTTCGAACTCAGAAATACTCATGCTATGATATATTATTGAGTTGAAATCAGAGACTACCTTATTATAACCTTCAAGTCCTTTAAACTTCTTAGGTATCTTGGATACAATATGCCATATACAATATCGATGGATAGTATTTGGCATAACTTCTCTTACCGCAAGTTTGATGCTCGGACATTGATCGGTTAGTATTGTCATAGGATGCGTTCCTCCCATTGCTTCCAACCAATTGGTGAAAAACCACTTGAAGGATTCGGCATCCTCATGCATCAATAGAGCGCACCCTAAGAGGATGGACTAATGATGATTATTGACACCGACAACAGTTGCAAACGGCATTTGATACCTATTCACAAGATATGTCGTATCAAAACTCAAAACGTCATGAAAATCTTCATATGCGGCTCTGCTACGAGGATGGATCCACATGATGTTACGGAGTCTAAATTCATCGTCAAGATCCATCAAATGGAAGAAATTCTTATCTTTCTTTTGGAGGTTCGAAAACAACTTATGAATCGAAGTTGCGTCTCCTTCGCCAAGTCTCAACCGCCTCCTTGAATCAATGAAGTTTCTGCAATCTTTACTTGTGCATCCCAAATTTTGTGGACCTCCGGCTTGAACTTCCAATAATCTGATATTTTTGCATGGCCGAACACCGGAAATATCATTGGCTTCTAACTGTCGCTTCATATTAGTCGACAATATTCTGTGTGGAGCCATAAAAATAGATATATTTGGATCCAATTCGTGATTGTGTTCTAAATCACTTTAGTAATCCTCCAATTACCGTTGTCTTGTTTCATAGCATTAACCCAAGCACGGCAATCTACTCTCTTCGTAGATTTTTTTGTATATGCTCTTCGACCTTTATCGCAGCAAATCATAAGATATTTATCGTCTCTATAATGACGACGCTGAATCCTTTGAGCTTTCCAAAAGCTTGATATGTTGCATACAAACTTTCTCTACTCGTGAATTCCATATCGGATTGGGGACCTTGTTCCATAAATTCATCAATTGGCTCAATGTTCACTTCTACAACTTGTGGACCTTCAACTTCATGCTCTAAACTTCTAGATATTTCATCGTTGCTAGAATAATCACCAAAAATTTGTAACATCAAATCTTCATTGTTTGCCATTGCTTTTATCTCTTTCTTGAAATTGTTGGAGTGTAAATGAATAATGAGAGTTCTTATTTGTGTAGAAAGGTTAATGACAATAATTCAAAAGCATCAATCATAATGGTGTATAATCAACATTAATATTCTAATTACTGATTAGCCATAAAATAAGTCATTTAAATAAATTTAAGGGTAAATTAGTAAATAAAAAATTAATTATATATAATGAACCAGATTTATAATGAACCAAACCAATAATTCATAACCAATCGGTGTGTGGACAGCCACACATGTGGCCATTTAGCAACACCCAACGTTGAATATGTTGATGATATTCTAATTTCACAGTTGCTTTAATATCAACTCTTCTTTTGTTTCAAGCATTATTGTACATGTGATGTAGGAATATAACTTTTTTATGATTGTTTTGTTTTTCACCACCAAATCATGAGATTCTTGTATTGTGATATGAGGAAAATAAAATATTAAGATAGTAAAAATGGAATGCGTATATCCAAGATACTCAAGAGTCAAGTCATATATATATCTCTTTACATATTGAAATCCAAAATATTAGTCACTAGAATACTTTCAATAAGAATATCAACAACCAGCTTACTTAGCGGGACAGAGAGAGTAGTAATTTTTGTAAAAAATAAATAAATAAAGAGGATAATGGATTGAGTTGTGGTGCTAAAAAAATTGTTGGAATCGAATCACATTGAAGCATAACTGACAATTTTAAAATTCGTAATCATTCTGACAGTTTGATTAACCGTGTTGGAGATGGTTAAATTTTGATTCCAAAGCCTTATAGAACTATGAGCCTACGGTTCTGAACAATCTATTTATCAATATTTTTTTATAAATTTTATCTCTTATATTAAATAAAATAATTATTTATAATTAATAAATTATATTTTAGCTTGCTCATTAATGTACATATATATATTAAGACGGTTCCAAAAGAACTGACAATTTTGGACTGGAACTGACAATATGCAAATGATATAATAAATTTATAAACCGACGGTTCGATTAATGTTATAACCTTAGTATACATGTTCAGCGTGAAACTTTTTTTTTTTCTTTCATTTTTTTATTGTTCATCTTCTTCTCGCACTGAGCACCACCAGACCCCCTCTTCTACATTTATCGAGCCAAAAATCAGATTACACCCTCTCATTTTGGTCCCGTCTGAACCAAAATTCTAACTATGCCCTTGCTCATAATCATTTATTGCATTTTATTGTTTAATTAAAAAATAATTTATTTGGATTTCCAAATCCAACAATTTATAAAATTAATCTTAAAACTTAATCATGTCAATAAAAAGACATCCAATATGAATCATAGTATACACATTCTCAAGCGAACTTGATGCCAACGTGAGAATATGTATAGTGCACGTGTTTTTTATTAATGACAGGAACACTTGCATATTAAGAATCTCAATTTGTAAATAAATAGTAGCGAGGCCCAGCTCTTAAGGTTTTTGATAAGTTATTTAGAATAGACCTATCGGGCATCAAATATTGAATTGTTACATGTTTAATTATTTTATTTTTTAAAAAAAATTCCTTCTCTCTTTAAATGCAAAAAAATAAATAAAATTATTTGTATATTTTACATGTTACTTTTGCATATAAGTATAAAAAAGTAATTACTTTTGCATATAAGTATAAAAAAGTAATTTTTTTTGTGTAAAGTGGTCATCAATAAAGTGGAGATAAAATGTTTCATTTTTTACGACAAATCATTATTATTGAGGCACTCTAATATAATAAACGTGTGATGTGATGGATAATAAAACTAATGAAATATCATTTTAATGTACTGTTTTGATAAAATTTAAAGGTATAATTTCATTATTTAGACGGGCCTCAATATTGAGACGCGTATGATGGTAGTACCTATGTTATGTACTGGAGATGTTTCATGCATTCATTTGGAGTAATCCGACATTCAAATTGAAGATCAAACTATAATGCACAAAACAAGTAAGTAACAATCTATATCTATATATACTATCAAAACAAGAAAAAAGGAATAATTAACAATCAATCTATGATGATATTCGCTCCCCTCCTAATTAGCAGTACAACTAATTCTAAACATGCAGATCAAAAATCATCATCATCGGAATCACTCGAGCTTGTCCCTACCCTCTTCCCCTCCAAATATTTCTGCAAATTCTGAAACCTTACCGGAGACCTCGGCGTCGGCGACAATGGCGGCGACACCCCGCCTCGCGTCCTCTGCAACAACTTCTTCCCGATCTCCGCTCGAACTTTATCCACGTTATTCAAGAAATCCTTTACGATAACGAACAGCTGAAGCGGATTCCCTCCTTTCACACTCGTTTGGTAGTAAACCGTCGTCTTCCTCACAACCTCAATCACTCTCCTCTCCTCTTCTCTCAATATGCTCATCTCCTCCTCGCACCCCTCCAGGAACCCCCTCATCTCCGTCGCGAACCTCCCCCGCTCTTCGCGCCCGTCGCCGCTGCTCCGCTGCAGGAGCCGCTTGATCTCATCAACCCTAGCTGTGAGGGTAGAGCAGATCGTAATCAAATTGTCGTAATCCACACCCGCAGCTCTCTTTACGTTACTAAATTCAATGTTCAGAGACTCCAATGCCGGCAACCCTAGCCTCAGGCACTCTCTCTCCATATCTCTCTCTTCATAATCCCCATTCAAATTCAGGAAACGCCTCCCCTCCGAGCGGACCACCTGCTCCACCACGAAGTGGAGCAGCGTCGTCTTTCCATCCGTACTCTTCACGTCGGAGATTCTTCGCAGCGCGGTGAGGTTGAACCCCTGCGCGTCGCCTCGGTTCGTGCCAGCGTTCATTCTGTTCCCGGCTTTGAGAATCGCCTCGAGGAGCTTGAAGAAAACGCCGCCGTTTCTCAGCTCGTTGCACCCTAATTCACATATCCGCAGAGACTCCTTGAGATGGAGAGTCTCCGGTTGGTAATTTGCTCTGAAGAGCATCGCGTTGAAACGAACGAATGCAGACGGAATTTCTCGGAGAATGTGATGAAGGAACGACTCTGCATATGCTAATTTTGATGGGTCGCCGCTGAATTGGAGGATTTTGGTTGTTTCCTCTTGAGTTGGGCAGATTTTGGTGAGTTTTTCTAACGTCTCAGAGCTGAGTCCTCTCCCCTCCATGACTGAATCGAGTATTTCTTGGCGTGAAATCGCGAGAGATTTGAGGATGATGGCTGTGTTCTGTGATTTTCTGGGATCAAGAATGAATATTTGGGGAGATGGATGAGCTGCCCCTGAGCTTCCCAACTGTGATGATTTCTTGCTTGTTTTTTGATGATGGGTTGTGTAGCCGAAGAGGGCTTCCATTTGTTCATCATCAAACCTTAGAAATTACCAAGATTAAATTCATATGATTAAGCAAATCCAACTTAGTATTGGATAAAGATTATGAAAATATAGGTATGATCAGTACCTAAGTGAGCCATCGGTGATCTCGTTCCACACCATTGAATGATCTACATTAGCACTGACTTTCTCCCAATGCAAAGGCTTTAGCTTCGTTGTTTGAACTACTCCTTTTTCTTGAACACTCTCCTTGTCTGAATCCTCTCCAATCTGCCTTTTCTCTTGAATTCTTGTAGGAATTGGTGGCTTATGCGATTGGACTAGTCTCTTCCCCGGCTGAGGTGGTGGGGCTGGCCTCATTCTTGGTGGAGGACGTTGGGGTGGTGGTGGCGGTAGTGGTGGTGCTGGCTTGGGAGGAGGAGGTGGAGGCATAGGAGGAGGAGGAGGAGGAGGAGCTTGATGTAAGGGAGTAGGAGGTGGTGATGGAGGGCTTCTCTCGGTATAAAACGCATTCTTTTTCTTCTTCTTCACCTCACATTCTTGTCGATTTCTTGATTGTTGAAGCAATGGAAGTTCTAGTATTGGCTCGAACACGCTGGGTTTCTCGTCTCTACAATCCATTCTCTTCACTTCCTCAATCATCGGATTGTACCATACCTTGGAGAAACAGCCCGGCAAACGGCCACCGCTGCCGTCGAGTTTCCTAACGTACAACACGTCTAGGCCCTCCTCATCAACTATCAGTCCCTTCAATCCTGCACCAGGCGGTCTGGACCCGACACGTGGTGCAGCATTCGGGAACTCCCTGCGGAAACTAGACTCACGATAATCTATCTTCCCGCCTTTGTTGGCCCTTCGAGTCAACCTCAATCGGTAGACAAGGTAGAACGCTATCCCCACTACGATCACGCTGATCGTGGCCGTGATCACCACAGCCAGGACTACTGTGCGACTAGGGGTGGGTCGGTACGGCATACCGAAAAATTTTTGTCATACCGTATACCGTACCGAAAAATACGGTATGAAATATTGTATACCGATACCGTACCGAACATGTTCGGTATACCGAACTTCGGTATACCGAAAGTTCGGTATACCAATCGCCGATACCGTTACCATGCCGAACTTTCGGCATGCCATACCGAATTTTCGGTATACCGTTCATGCCGAAATTTCACGGTATACCGTTCATGCCGAAATTTCACGGTATACCGTTCATGCCGGAATGTCACGGTATACCGAACAATAACATAAGAAAAATAAAAAATTCCTAACAAAAATATGAATATAAATTAAAAGAGCAAGCAAATATAAATCATTAATAACTCACTAACATTAGATGTATTGATATCATATATTACATTTACTAATATTAGATGTATTGATATCATATATGATATATGTACATATTTAAAATCTTAAAACACTACTTAAATATAATAATATGTATATTAGCTATGCTTTACTGCTTTAATAGTAGCTAATATTGCTTTAGGTATATTTAATAAATTATATATATTCTACATGCTTAAATTATTTATAAATAATAATATAATTAATTTATAATAAATTACTTATAATCTAATAAAGAATAATTAAAATATATTTGCAAATAATAATTTATTCATAAAAATTAAGATTACATATATTATAATGTTATTATTAAGATTTAAATTCTTGTGAGTATGATGATTGGTGAATGGAGTGTAAAGGACTCGAATCAAACGTCAAATAGTATATCAGTATAATACTCGATTTGATAAAATTCATTAAGTTATTTGAATAATTAAAATTTATTTGCAAATAATAATTCATTCAAAAAAATAATAATTAAACTTACCTATATTATAAAGTTATTATTTAAATTAAAGTTCTTATAAGTATGATGATTGATGTGAATGGGTGTAAATGACTCGGATCAAACTTCAAACAGTATATATATCAGTATAACACTTGATTAGATAATTAAAATATATTAGCAAATAATAATTAATTCATAAAAAAATTACATGTATTATAATGTTATAATAATACTCAATTTGATGCAAATTCATTAAGTTATTTGAATATTTGAATATTCAAATTTAATTTTTATGCATCTATTTTATTTGATTCGTATTTGATTTGATAATGATATTTGAAAGTATTCAATTAGATTCAATTTTTAATATGAATATATACATATTACACATACAATATGAAATGTCAATTATCATATATGAATATATAATTATTCGAATATATAATCATACTTCATAAACTTTTATTTGTATTTAAATATTAATGGAATCATTTTTCCCACATTTGAATTTTGAATCATAAAATATTAAATAGAAATATGAATATTCGAACATATATCTCAATCAAATTAAAATTATTTGATTATAGGAGTACACCTCTAACAAATATTTTTGCAATAATATTACATAAAATATAATACAATTATTATCTTTGTTAGTATATTTACTTTTACTCTAATTACTAAAATATTAAAAAGAAGAAATTATATATTGTATTTGCAATATTATTCTATAGTATATCATTAATATTATAAATTAATTTTTATTTTAATATTAATGTTAATCAAATATAAAAATAAAATTAATATATAATTAAAAATATAAATATAAAAAATTTCGGTATATACTGTAATACCGAACATCCGGTATATACCGATTATCGGTATTTCGGTATATACCGTTATACCGAACTTTCGGTATATACCGAAAGTTCGGTAAATACCGAATATTCGGTATATACCGAAAGTTCGGTATAATTCGGTATACCGCGGTATCGTCAAAATTCATACCGATACCGTACCGAAACTTTTCGGTACGGTATCATACCGTACCGAAAAAATCGGTATACCGTTAATACGGTATTTTCGGTTTTTTTTCGGTTCGGTATGCCCGGTATACCGATTTTTCGGTATTTTTTTCCACCCCTATGTGCGACTGTGTGCATCCATTATGTTTAGGAAAAAGACAATCTATAGCTAGGGATTATATTCATAAATTTTGTAAGAAAAGTGGAGGTTTGTTTGAGAAAGTTGGTGTCTTTGTTTACTTGTTTTGAACAAGGAAATCTTGTAGAGGCTGTTGACAGTTTCAAGGTGGTTCAAGGTGGTTGATTCGATTCAATTCTGCTGAGAGTGAATTGACGTTCGTGTCCTTGGTTTAGGGTAGTGTGAAAGAAGTGTAGGAGGGGGTTCTATAGTAATCTTGGGATATTACTATATTAGGCACAAGAGAGTTAGGGAATATAGTTAGGGTGTTTACTTTGTCGCCTGTTTTTATTAATTGTATCGAAGGCATTTGTATTGATTTGGTGTAATACAGCATAGACTTTTTGGGTCTTAGCATTTGTACCTCATTGTCATTGTTTGGAATACGAGTATTTAATTTATTATAAATAGTAAACTAAGTCGATTGAAATATGAAATAAGGGATGTGGTAGATTAACCAAGGCGACACTTTCTTTGTGATACATCTTTTTCAACTATTGACGTTACATAAGACGATATTTTAGGTGCAATGGTGCGAAGTGCGATTAGGGGAGGGTAGAAATAATAATTGGGGATATTAAAGTAGGGCGGTCATTTCGTCTATAAATAAATATGAGTATGCAGTGTATCTGACATTTGATGAAATTTATTCTGTGACTGTGATTATTATAAATGCTGCCTGCGTCCATTCTTATCTCAGTAGTATTTATTTATAGAGGGTGGGTCGGGTCGGGTCGGGACTCAGGTGTATTAAAGGATGGTGTCAGACAGGGCAGGGTAAGTAGAAGGCGCTAATATTAGATACTCCCTCCGTCGACAATTGATCTTCCCACATTGACACGGCACGGGTTTTAAGAAATTATGTTGACTTAGTTGATAAAAGATAAAATGTATTGAATGTTGTATAGTTAGTGGAGAATGGGGTCCACTTTATTGATGATGTGTAAAGTGTATAGAGTAGTGAGTGGAATAAGGGCCCACATTAATGATTATATATTGAATAGTGTGTAGTTAGTGGAGAATGAGGCTCACATTATTGATGATGTGTTGAGTTGTAAGTGGAATAAAGAGTTGCCAAAAATAAAAAGAAAGTGGGAAGAAACTTGGTGGACGGACCAATAAGAAAACTTGGGAAGAAAGATCGTGGACGGATGGAGTATATCTTACCCCCTTCTTTGGAAGATTATTACAAATTCATCTCATTAAACAATTGAAAAATCGAGTAATCTTTTGAAGACCGCGACGGGTGCGAGTCTATGGCTGCAGGATGCGCAAAGGAGGGAGGCCGGTCTCGGGAGGCTCGGCGCGACTGCCGCGCTGCGCCAGGTGAGTCTCTTACCTATTTACTTTTTTATGCATTTTTTCTGTTTTAATGAAATTATCGTTTTTTATGCAATTTTTAATGTGTTTTTCCAATCTTTTTATGCAATTTTTGTTTTTTAATTAATGTATTATATTTAGGATTTCATTTTTGAAATTAAAATTAATATAATGTAATTTTAATTGTAATTTTCGTTTTTTAATTAATGTATTTTAATTCTAATTTTCATTTTTTAATCAATGTATTTAAAATTATTATTTTTAATTAAAATTAATATAATTAAATTAAAACTATTAAAATTAAAATTTGAAATTAAATTCAGATTACATATTTATTTAATTTAAATTTGTAATTTAAAACAATAAATTTAATTCATAATAAATTTTTAAAAAAAAATCATAAATCAAAAAATACAACTAAGTTGAGAGACTCTCATTCACGGTGGAAAAACAATACAACCTTTTTAAAATGCGTAGATACTATGAAAAAAAAAATTATTTTATTACGAAAAAGTCGCCCCATTGTAGATGCTCTTAATCAATCAGGGGGATAATGTGAATTGATTGACACATAAGGAAATAAGAGAAAAACATGTGCCCAACATATAGTCTCAACAATCTTTATGGAAGATTTTGAGAAGCTGAAATCATATCCAAAAGAAACCTTCAAACCAAAGGCCCATGTTTTGTACCGAATCCTCCATCCATCAATATTTGTTACATAATTTTTTTGGGTCGTCCACCAATATTTGTTATATTTTAAATTTATCTTTTATTGCACACACACTTCAATTAAATAATAATAACAAGTGAGACTCAAACTCCACTAACTATACTCTTGCATCTAAAACAAAACATTATATTAAAATACGTATCGGTTTAAAATGTAGCAAATATTGGTGGAGGGAGATAGTAATATTTAATGAGTGGCAATGTGACCAAACCAACCCACACTCTTTTATCTTTGAAGCACACATCTTCGTCTAAAGCGATGTTAAAAATTAAAAATCAAGCAATTAAAAATATCTGCTTTATCCCCTTCCCTCATTAGTCATTACTTTGATCAACATTATGCCGGAAGAACATGTTTTGCTTATAAATGTCAAAAGACCATTTAATCAACTCCAATCACTAAATAAAATGATCTATCTTAAATTGAAAATTACATTCAAGATTTTATATTAATTTGAGAAGAGTAAGAGGGAATTTTTCCTCTGTTGAAAAGAATTAATTGGACACCATTTTAATTCTATAGGAGAGAGAGGGAAGAAAATAAATAAATCGCTATTAATTGGTTGGAGATAATAATAATAATAATAATAATAATAATAATAATAAGATTTAGTGGCAATAAATGAACCAACAATCCAATATTAAAGTCGATTTATTTGATGATATCTTGACAAGTGTGCAAGAGGACCACTCCTAAATGATATATGACCAAACATCTTTAATGTTCTACCGCTACTATTTATGAATTTCAAATAAGGGCAGTGATAAAATGACATAATGTCTTGAGATATAAAGTGTAAATTTATAAATTTAGTCATTCTATCGATTTATGGTGATAAATGATCATTAGAGTAAACAAAGTGGATGTAGTTAAAGCAAAGAAGCCAAAGAGACCTTTCATTACTTCTTTCATAGTAAAGGAATATAATATTCTATTCTTCATAACTTGTCTCAAATAAGAGAAAGAAACGAGCCAAATTATTTATATCTGGTCTGACATGTTTCTTATGCTAACTCGATTCTTGAACTCTGGTAATCACAAAATAATTAAAAATAATTTCTTATTTACAAATGTGTAGAAGATTCATGATGCAAGAGAATATTTTATAAACACAATCTTAATTCTTTTCATATTAATTATTCAAACAAATTTTCTAAAAAAATGATAATGTGACTTAGAAACTGGAAATATTAAAGCGTTAAAGAGAAATTAGTTATTTTCAAAAAACATCTCCACATTTGTTTTATGAATATGTAATTTAATAAAATATATTTACTTCCTATAAATTATAATTATTTTTGACAATATATTATGTATTTATAGACGTTTCAAAAATAATTGAAACCGTCATAATTGAATCGTAATTGGACCGTAAGTAGTGGTTTCGGGAACTGTAATTAATGTGCTTGACGGTTCAATTCCGAACCATAACTGTATAGAAAATAGTTCTATTATGGTTTTAAAAAATAGAATATTATAACTTATAAATATATTAATAGTAATTTAAAATACAAATTAAACTTTCAATATTGAAAAAAAAAAGTTGAAAATCAATGATATTTCATGATTTTATGGAATGATTAATCAATAATTTGTTTTATTTTGTAATTATTATAGTTTTAAATTAATAAATGCAATAATATTAAAAATCTCAAAAGTTAAATGATGTTATGCATTAATATGTAATAAAAAAAATTAAAAATTATTAATTTTTAAATATACTACTTTTTTTTTACGGTTCGAAATCGTAATTGAAGGTTTGGAACTGTAATTGGAACCTTCTTACACAGTTCGATTATAAACCATTAATAATCGTGACAACGGTTCGATTATAATTCTAAAATTTTTGGAACCATAACCCGTCAATTCAATTACGTTTTGATTCTAAACCATAACCATAATCAACTCTAAACCATAACCATAATCAACTCTACCTATTTAAAAAATTATTCACTAAAGAACAACAAATTTAATATATAAAATGAAAAATAGAAAATAGACAAGGTACAATATTTATGTGTATATATATAAAAAAAGTAAAAATATATATAATAACTTAGAATCACATTAATTAGTCACTCACCCAGTCATCCTTAGTCACTCAGCATATCAATTTTCGTTAATAATTTGTTACAATTTATTTAGAATTAAATATGTAATACTTGTATTCTTAAAAGTTATATAAAACTTATCTTAATTAAAGTTTATAAGATATAGAAATCATAATTCTAATTAATTATATAAACTTGTCTTAATTAGAGCCTATAACATATTGAAATCATAATTATAGCTAATTAGTGAGATATTAAATAATCTTCCATAATTCAAATATAAGGGCATGTAATAATAATTTTCGAATTTATATAAAAATTAATAAAATTTTAATAAACTTTCCTAATAAACCATTTATGTCTTGAGACATATGTCTCCTATCATTTTCCTTCAAAAAAAAAAAGGAAGATTTAAAATCAATTCTACAATTTTGTTAAACTTTCGACTTTTTAACTACTAATTATCCCCAAGTTTTGAAAATCACTTCTATAAACTTTGCTGAACCTTTGACTTTTTAAATATTCCACTAACTTATCTGGTGTGTGTATATACAGAGAAGAGATAAAATATAAATGGTTATGTATCGATTAACTAAAAATAAATCTTAATTGTTAAATTATTTAGATCAATAGTACAAATTAAAAGATAATTTTGATATATATTTTATTTAAAATATTTTATTCCTAAGATCACAGAATTTGTTATTTTTTTTTACTAGAATTTATTTGATTAGAGTAAAGTTTAATTATATTCATTGAATGAAAAATATGAATAATTCATATTTACTTTTAATTAACATATTTGAAGTGCATAAATAGAGCATGATTTGTTATTTTTCTTTGCAGTTTCCATCATCTTAATATTAATCTTTGATCTAATAATTGTTTTAAAAATAAATATAAAATAGTCTTTACATGGTTTTAGTGAGCGAAGATATTGTATAGCTGAGTTGAAATATTCAGGTGATGTTTACTTTGCATGATAAAAAAGATTGATAAAATTAATCCACATTAATCTACTTGATTTTGAACTAATTTTATAATCTTATCGTTCAAATAATCAATTATATATTTTATCAATCTAAATAATCACTCAAAATAAACGACACCTCAAAGTCCAAGAAGTCCGATTTCAAAAATCCAAAGCCCATTTTGTCTACCAATTTATTTTTGTTGGCAGTTTCATAATTTGGTTTAGGAAATGAAGACTGGAGCCTAATTTTTGGGAATAAGATCTTTTATCTCACACACTCTTTCTTCCAAGAAAGGCCTATTCCATTTAGACAGATGTTTTTCAAAGAAAAATGACGAGGAGACATAGTTTCAAGACAAATAGTTTATTAGGAAGTTTTATTAAAATTTTATTAAGTTTATATAAATTCCAAAATTATTATTACATGTATGCCTTTATATTTGAATTATGGAAAGATTATTTAATACCTCACTAATTAGCTATAATTATGATTTCTATATGTTATATGTCTAATTAAGACAAGTTTATATAATTATTTAGAATTATGATTTCTATATCTTGTAAACTTTAATTAAGATAAATTTTATATAACTTTTAACAATACAAGTATTACGTATTTAATTCTAAATATATTGTAACAAATTATTAACCGGAAATTGATATGCTAAGTGACTAAGGGTGACTGGGTGAGCAACTAATGTGATTCTAAGTATATTTTGTTTTTCTTTTTTTATATGTATACATAAATATTTTATCTTGCCTATTTTCTATTTTTCATTTTGTGTATTAAATTTGTTGTTCTTTTGTGAATAATTTTTTAAATAGGTAGAGCTGATTGTGGTTACGCTTTAGAATCGAAACGTAATCGAATTGACGGGTTATAGTATCAAAAATTTAAAATTATAATCGAACCGTTGTCACGATGATTTATGGTTCGGAACAGAACTGTGTAAGATGGTTCCAATTATAGTTCCAAACCGTCAAAAAATATAATAGTAATATATTTAAAAATTTTAATATTTTTATTACATATTAATGCATAACATCATTTAACTTTTGAGATTTTTAATATTATTCCATTTATTATTTTTAAAACTATAATAATTACAAATTAAAAAAAATTATTGATTAATCATTTCATAAAATCATGAAATATCATTGATTTTCAACTTCAATATTCAAATTTAATTTGTATTTTATTTTACTATTAATGTATTTATAAGTTATAATGTATTATAATGAATTATAAAAAAAATTAATAGTATATGAAATAAATTGAATTAGGTAAAAAAATTTTGAGGTTATGGTTTATTATAATTGACTATAATGATTTTGAACCGTCAGTTCACGATTCTATATTTTTTAAAACCATAACCGAACCGTTCTCTATATAGTTATGATTCGGTATCAAACCATCAACACAATTACAATTCATGTTCCAATTGTTTTGAAAACATCTATAAATACATAATATGTTGTTAAAGACAATTATAATTTATAAGAAGTAAATATATTTTATTAAATTAAATATTCATAAAACAAATGTGGAAATGTTTCTTAAAAATAACTAATTGCTTTTTAATGCTTTAACATTTCCAGTTTCTAAGTGACATTATCAATTTTTTAGAAGATTTGTTTGAATAATATGAAAAGAATTAAGATTGTGTTTAGAAAATGCTTTCTTGCATCATAAATCTCCTACACGTTTGTAAATAAGAAGCTTGATTTATTTTAATTATTTTGTAATTTAGTGAATGAGATCTAGTTTGATTACTTACTCTAATTATCATTTCTCACCACCAATTGATAGAATGGTTAAATTTGTAAATTTACACTTTATGTCTCAAGACATTATTTCATTAATCACTACCCTTTTCAAAATAGAAATAATAAGAAAGTGTTAAATGTTAATAAGGGTGCAATTAGTAAATATTAATTGTACTCTTATTTTTTTTCTTTTAGATTACTATAACACTTTAAAGTTTAAGCAAAAACTACATAATTTGTATGTTAAAAATAAATTCATCTCTTTAGGGAGGACAAAGTGATATTATTTTAATTAATACTACATCCGTCTCGCTATTAGTGGGTTATTTCCTTTTTGCAAGTAAAATAAGGAGTAATGTAAAAATTAAAAAGGTAATGAGATCCACACACATTTTAAAATATTAGTGGGATAACCAAAAAAAAAAAAAATAAGCGACTTTTAGCGAGACGGATGGAGTAGTATTTACATATAAAAAATTTATTGTGATATAAATCATAATAATTAATTATTTAAAATATTAAATTTTAATGAATTTATAAATTTCAAAAATTAATTAAAAATAATTTAATAATTTTATTTGAATAGAATGAGTTCTAATATTATGTACTATCTCAGTTCCACTTAATTAGTCTATTTTAATCAAATATGTAAGAGCTTATTAAATTAATGGGACATATATGAAATTGAAAAAATAAATTAGAACTTAATTATGAAATAGAAATATGAAATACATACTCATCTCTCAAATTTGAAAAATACTGGTACACCTCTAAAAAGCAAAAAAAAACTAAACTACAAAGGTGCAGTAGTTAGTTACCTTCTATAAATAGAATAAGACACTCATTTTCTACATTGAATATCGACAAAATTGCCCAATATACAAAAAACAACAATGGAGCTTCGTTTCGTCACAGCCAATACAAATTCAAGTATTTACCACAAAATTATCCTATCCCTTTTTCTTCCGAACCTAATGGTCAACCAACCAACATAACGAAATCCCAAGGCAGTATGAATCATTCAAAAACACCTGCATCGTTGTTGCCTTATAAATTAACCTCATTCTGGAGTTTTCTTGTCATGTCCTCGACCAATCTTGTACGATCCTAGGCTCTTTTGCAAGCACAAAACCGAACCTCAAGTGCAAACATGGAGTGGAGTGTTCAGTCCCAGCTCATCAGTCTAGACCGCTTTGCAAGAGGCTTATAATGTGGCATTGCAGACACCGATATAGGAGACGACAATGGATGGTCGCAGCTGAGGATAGACGAGCAAGAATCATCGCGAGATTTCCTCTTGCACCCAACCTCCATCTTGTTCCTGTCCTGGCCTCGCAGCATGAAATCCCTTAATCTCTCGACGTCTGAGAGCTTCACTGGCTTCATGAGGAAGTCCTCAGCACCTTCTTCAAGGCACCTAAAACCATGACCAAAGGGAACAGGCATGAGACCAACCTCTCTCACATTTACTTTCGTATTCTCTTAACATTAACAGTCATTATTACATGGTGTGAATCAAATGCTACAGACAAAGACTAATACTCAATGTAACACTTGAATTTTATATAAAACTAATGGGTGAACTCGTAACCAGAGAATCTATATCTTGTTTAGAATAAAAGACTCTGGTCATAAGGTGAAATATCCAAATTCAAGTTAAAAAATTCACAGTTTTATTTATAGTCAGCAAGTATAACAATGACACACCTGATGATGAATTCTTGAAGCACAAAACAAGCTCTAATAAGCCATATGTGGAATCCACCAAAAGGAACATCAAATTCATGGGACAATTACCTATCAATTCGAGTCAAAATGTTCTCTGATGACATGATCACC
Organism: Leonotis leonurus; assembly: GCA_026898415.1. Classification (NCBI taxonomy): domain Eukaryota; kingdom Viridiplantae; phylum Streptophyta; class Magnoliopsida; order Lamiales; family Lamiaceae; genus Leonotis; species Leonotis leonurus. The sequence goes on from JAPKLX010000054.1 coordinate 223,760, forward strand.
ACTGGTATTTGCCTTAATCTTGTCGATCCCTGTTGAAAAATGAAAAGCAAACAATATGTCATGATCTAACATTTGATGCAGATAATTAATAAAAATTCATTTTTTCAATTGATGAACAAATAACAAATTTGATCCAGCCTAAGTCAATAATACAAACCTTAATCTTCTTGAGAAGTTCATATCCAGTCATTCCAGGCATGGAATAGTCTGTGATAATCAGATTCACCTTCATTTCCTGAAATAGTTCCACTCATAATTATTAAACAAGTCCTCAAATTAAACAAAATAAAGATCTACCAGTAAATAGAGTTTCACAATTTCAATGATTTCCAAGCTCAGATCACAATAGAAAAGGTCAAGAAATTAAACTAATTGTCTCCCAAATCCAGTCTTTAAGATGTTGATCCAAACACTACACTAGAAAAACAAGAAACTCTCCAAAAAAACATTATTTTCTTACATCTAATTTAAGAGAGCTTCTCTCCCCATCTAAGCCCAGATACTGCAGCGCTCTGCTACCACTATCCACAGCAGTCACTGCACATCATAACCACAGTAATTTCAGCAACCAACCATAAGAAAACTCACACAACCCCACGAAAATACACAGAATAAGACATAAACAAACACAAGAACACACCTTTACAGCAAGAAATTTTGAGCAAACGTTCAATAACCTTCCTATCAATAATACTGTCATCCACAGCTAGAACATGGAACTCTTGATCACCACTGGAAGAACAATCAATCACTTTATCTTCAACAGCCATTTTCCTCGTCTGGGCTTTTTCACAAACAACTTGGCCGCTTCAAATGCTTATGCTTTGGAAGCCAAGAACGTAAAAATGAAAAAAAATGAAGCCCACTTTTGTATATATACGGAGAGTGGCCTCGGTTGAATGGTAATAGAAAGATCACAGAGAGAGAAAGAAATCTAGTGAGAGTGAAAGAAATCTAGTTTAGGGAAACGAAAAGGCCAAAAGCAGAGACAAGGAAAATCTTTGCAAATCTACTTCCCATTAGATACGACTTGTCGCTTTATCTGGTAGTTTCAACTCCTGAGACACAATTTTTAAATGCAAGATTTTGCCATTATTTTGTTGGCTTAATAATAATTTTGAGGTTGGTAGAGACCGCCGTCCGTGCAATAAACGTGTAATATTTGGGTAAATTTCTTTGTTAAAAAATGTCTAGAAAAGAACAGAGGGAAAATGAACAGTTTAAAAGTGAGTGGTCATTCATATTCATATGTATACGGTGCAGTAGGCCTGTCGGTTGACTACTCTTGGATCTTGAGCCTTGATTGACTATACCTTTTGTAAGAAAACTTCCATTCCTTTACTAAAAATTGAATCTCATAATTTAATAAAAATACTTAACAGATTAAGCCTTCATCTCTCAATACACATTATACATGAAATAAAATATGATAGTGGTAAAATAACATAATGTCTTGAAATCTAAAGTAAATTTATAAATTTAACCATTTTATCAATTTATGGTGAGAATTATAATAATTTAAGTAATCAATCTCAATCTCATTTCCTTTAAATCACAAAATAATTAAGATAAATTAAGCTTCTTATACGAACGTGTAGGAGATTGATGATGCAAGAGAGCATCTTCAAAACAGAATCTTAATTCTTTTTCATATTATTCAAACAAATCTTCTTAAAAATTGATAATGTCACTTTGAAACTGAAAATCTTGAAGCATTAAAAAAATTTATTTATTTTCAAAAAACATATCCAAACTTCTTTTATGAATATTTAATTTAATAAAACATATTTAATTCTTATAAATTATAATGGTCTTTGACAACATATTACTCCATCCGTCCACAAAAATGCTTCCTAGTTTGACCCGGTGCGGGTTTTTATGTAGTGTTTTGACTTTTAATGATGATATGTAGTTAGTGGAGTTTGGATCCCACTTAATATAGTGTTTTAAATTGTGTTGTGTGTAGTTAGTGGATGTTGGGTCCCACTTAATGTATTATATTAAATTGAGTTGTGTGTAGAGAGTGTGGTGGGTCCACTTTTCCATAAATGGAAAGTTGAATTAGGAAGTTTTTTTGTGGACGGACTAAAATGGCAAATTATGAAGTTTTTTCGTGGACGGAGGGAGTATATATTTATAGAGATTTTCAAAAGAATTGAAATTGGAATCGTCAAAACTGAATTGTAATCGGACCGTAATCAATGGTTTGAGAATCGTAATCGTATTTGACGGTTCGATTCTAAACTGTAACTATATAAAAAACGGTTCGATACTTCGGTTACGATTTTAAAAATATGAAACCGTAAACTGACGGTTCGAAATTGTAACTGTCAATTCTAAACCGTAACCTCAATGTTTTTTACCTAATTCAATTTATTTGTTATATTATAAATAAAATATATTTTTTATAATTCATAACAATACATTAAAACTTATTAATATATTAATAATAAAATAAAATAAAAATTAAACTTTGAATATTAAAATTGAAAATCAATGATACTTCATGGTTTCATGGAATGTTTAATCACTAATTTGTTTTATTATAGTTTAAAAATTAATAAATGAAATAATATTGAAAATATCAAAAGTTAAATGATGTTATGCATTAATATGTAATAAAAATAATTAAAAATTTTAAGAATTTCAAATAAATTACTATTATTGTTTTTGACGGTTCGGAACCACGGTTTGGAACTATAATTGGAATCGTCTTACACAGTTCGGTTCCAAACCATAAATCGTCGTGACAACGATTAGATTCCAATTTCAAAATCTTGGAATCATAACCCGACAATTTGATTACTGTTGGGTCCCAGGAGAGCAGGTGAGTGTAGCAGTCGATCTCCTCTAATATAGAGAGAGATCCAACTGCTCAAGTAAGTTCTCAACACAGAGCGTGAATCATTTGTCAATGAGCAGATAGACTGGCAACTAGCTGGAGCATACCAGACGATCTGTCCAACAACAGATCGTGTGTGGAAGCTGTGTATATGTTGTTGGTTGCTCTTACACTTATAAAATATATTTTGCTTATACCGAGTGTTCTTTAAGAGATTGATTTAAGATGCACAACTCCCTTAATTAGATAAGCTCGCTGGTGAGTGATAAACAAAGAATCAAAACAATGCAATGCAAAATATAAAAAAACACACAATATTTAACGTGGTTCGGGCAATCCCCTACGTCCACGATCGATCAAAGCTAGATCGATGAATCCCTTAACCTTGGATCCCTCGCTTATTTATCCTCGTAGAGTACGAGCCAAAACTTGCTTATTTATTCTTGCCGAGTACGAGATTACAACTCTCTTATTTAAACTCGTCGAGTACGAGATCTGGGTTCAGTTTTATAATCGTTCTTCCTCCAAACTTTTGGCTATGGAGGAAACTAGAACTATGGGCTTTGAAGGCTCAAATCTAAGATAAGTTCTAGCGGGTTTATCTTCAGAAATATGGTGATTTCTCTCTAATTTACAACACTCAATGATGTATATAATCTTTATCTAGTGTTGAATAATTCAATAGAAAACTGGAGAGAATCTTGAGGCGTTGAAGTTTTTTTTCTGGGCAATATTTCGAACTCACGAACCAACCCTCTATTTCTGAAGAAGGCTTGAAGTATATATAGTCATATTTGAATTGTAGCCGTTGGAAGTCTTTGCATCTTTTGCTGTAAGCGTTAAATGCTCTTTTGACAGTTGGCTGCTGACTGTACTTCTAGCCGTTGGAGTTAGTCCTACGTGGATGTTGACGTGACATAGGACAAGTAAGCTTATCAATTTAGGTAGATTATAGCTTCCTCCAACTGGATGAGCAGCTCGTTAGGATTTCATAAAAACAGGTGGATTAAACAATCTGTAGGTGAACAGGTTCTATTCAACAAACATTGAGCTGACTCCCCATGAACAACATATCGTTCTGCTATCGATCTATTACACACAGATCGTTTTTCTTGAGTTTCTTCTTGCACAACTAGCTGTCCATCTCACTATGCAACTCGTTTGTGCACTTGCTGATCGATCTGTTAGACACAGATCGTTTGTATCGAGCTGTTCCTTGTATATCATCTTATGCAGCTTGATGTCAACTTGTTTGATACAAAGTTGATTCTATCTCGCTGCTTCTTGATCTTCATATCGATCTGTCCATCGATCTAACAATCTGTCCTCGATCTAACGATTTTTCCTTGATAAGTATGCTGACCTCATGTTCGATAAAATAGATGCTATAAAAACTAAGTCTAGATAGATTAGGTTAGTCTTATGAACAGATTGTTACATCAATCTGTTCTCACATTTTGACTTAACCTGCTACATAACAAGGTCGATCTTTATAGCACAGATCCTTAATTTAATCTGACCTTACAAGTTGATCTCCCTTCTAATAGATAGACAAAATAAGATCAAGCTCTACGACACAGGTTGTTAACTCAACCTGATCTTACAAGTTAGTTGATCTACTATTGAGAAAACAGATGGTTCCTATGGACATGACATTTCTTTCATCAATCTGTCCTTACACTTAACCATCTGTTGTCTATCTAATCTAGACACAAATAAGGCATAAATTCATAAGCATCAATATATATTAAAATGTCATCATCATTTAATATCATGCATATGTATTAAGGTTTCGCATCATCAAAACATATAAATAATGATTTCCATAGTCATCAAAAAGATTCCTAACAATTATGATGCAGTTCAAAATCATAACCATAATAACCTCTACCTATTTAAAAAATTATTCAAAAAAAACAAAAAAAAAATAATAATATGTAAAATGGAAAGTAGAAAATAGGCAAGATAATATATATGTATACATATACAAAAACAAAAAGAAAAATAAATATACTAACTTAGAATCACATTAGTCGCTCACCCTTAATCACTTAGCATATCAATATTCGGTAAATAATTTGTTACTATATATTTAGAATTAAATATGTAATACTTGTTTTGTTAAAAGTTATATAAAACTTGTCTTAATTAGAAATTATAAAATATAGAAATTATAATTATAATTAATTGAATTTTTCTTAATTAGAGCATATAAGTGTAGAAATGATAATTATAGCTAATTAGTGAGATATTAAATATCTTTTCATAATTCATATATAAGGATATACATGTAATAATAATTTTTGAATTTATATAAAATTTTAATAAACTTTTCTAATTAATCATTTATGTTTTGAGACATTATGTCTCCTCGTCATTTTTCAATAAAATAATAGTAGATAATAGTAATAGTAATAATTATCAAATCAAAATAAATACTCATTTCATACACCAAAAATGTGTTATGAAAAAGTGACCTAAAAATTATAAATTGTGTTTTAATATAGATAAAGTGACCTATAAAGTACAATGTATATAAAATTTAAAGTATAAATACTTTACGAGATCAATGTCTAAATTAAAAAAAAAAAATTAGATTTATTACGGAGAATCTAAATAGATAAGAATACTAGCTAAAATAAGTAAATCACTAGGTAATAAGAATAATATTTTGCTAACATAAAGGAATACTAGCTAAAATTAGTAAATCACAAGTTTTTATATTTTGGACAACTTAAAAGTTGATCAAGAGAGAGCATTCCTTTTACATAAGCATGGTAGTTAAGAGATGTAAAAATTAGCCTGAAATCATCCGCTCAATGGGCTTACTTGATCCACTCGTAATTAGAGTCAGGTTGAAATTAAAATATAGAAACTCAAAAAATTTCGGGCTCATTTGCCCGGTGGATTTATGACCTTTGGGACACAAATTGGAAGCTCGTTGGGCTTTGAACTAATTTGACTTGTCTATATTTTTCAACATCATTTTAATTTTTATTTTAAATTATTTATTATAAGAAAATTTCGAAGTGATTATATTTTTAATATATTATAATTTAATTAAGATTTTATTTATTGTGGTATTTTAATACTCTTTATAAATATTGCATTTTATTTGATTTTCTTACAAATTTATTTTTCTACTCTAATTAATCGTAAAATAAAATAACAAACGTATATTAAATATAATAATATGTTTGATTTATATCTTGATACAAAGTTTTTATTCTTTTTTTTAGAATTTTAAAAAATATAATTAATTCGAATTATATTTTAAATTTATAAAAGTATTTTTTTTAGTTCAAGGGCCGATTTGGCCTGTTGGCCCGATGATCCGTAATCGGCGGACATAAGCTTGGATTTCAACAACTCAAACTAATATTATGTCAGTCCCGCCCGATTTGTCACAGCCCCAATTTCCAAAGGACGATTCAATCGGGGGTGACTCAGGGTTGGATAAAAAAAACGAGATAGAAATGGAAACAGAATAGATGGTTCTCTTCCTGGATGTTAAGAAAGTTCAATGGCTCGAAAATCTCAAATATTTCATAAAGATAGTACTATTCTCGAAGGGCTAAAGTACTATACAACCTAAACAAAGTACCAAATTATAATTCGAAGGTTCGTAGTCACTAAGGAAAAAGAATCAATAGAAGACAAAATATTGCAGCGGAAGATAAAGTACTTAACACATATATGAAGATATGCATTATCTCTGAATACTCAACTACAAGCAACCCCCTCTCAGCACCACCGCCATCGTCTCATTGCTCAACCTGCAAGTGTTTGGAAATACAAGCAGGGCTGAGTACTTGATGTACTCCATGGGTTATGCCTAAAACATTTTATCATCATGCATCATACAGTATCTCACAAGGTTTTACGTAAATGCTTGTGAATACTAAACATTCATTCTTTCATCAACATTTGGGTGCACCCCCATTTTCTTTCATTTCTGTATTATCCATATCTGTAACTACGCTGGGGAAGGTGGCCACCTTCCGCAAACGCATCCCTTCACCGGAACCGGCCCAAAGGGCTCACAGTCCACGGCTTCTGTGTACACTAACCTTGACCAACACATGGCTCAAGATCCGATCGATTACATACGTTGGCAAGCCAACACAAATAGGCATCATACATAAAACCGTAAACATTTTATGCATGATAATTCTTTCAATAAACTTTCATCCATTCATTCAAAACATGCTTTATTATAGCAAGAGTATAGTTTGTAGTAAACCCACCTCTTGGAATAAATCCGTCGATTAAAACCTTCTTCGGTTTAGAAAACCAATGCAAAATCCTCACATTCAACTTGGCTTATACCTCGTACTTGACCTTTAGATAACAAATCACATTTAGAGACTTTTAAATTATATAAATAATCTCTACTTTGGCTCAAGGCGCAATACTTAAAGAGTTCTAGGCATCATATTGGTTCTAGTAAATCGTATCAATGCTTAGGGCTTTCGTACTTTATCCTTAACAATAAACATCTAGCATAATTCAATTACTAATTAATTGCTCTCCCGCAATTAATTCATTTAAGATATTAAAATCTGACAATGAAACTGGAAATTATAATAACATTCTCATACTTGAACATAGTTCAATTAATCTAAGGCTGGGTCTATTAAATAGGTTCATGCTATTATATATTATTATCTCGTCACTAACCAAGGTATAACTCATAGTGAAGACATAATTCACAATCTAGAACACTTAGCCATATTTGATCTAAATTATACTTTATATAAGAAACATGACTAATTAACCACCTTTGCTCGATCATAACTATCAATATAAAGGGTTTTAAGTGAAACCGAAATATGTTATAAACTAATGTGCATCCCTACTACATACATATAGAAAATCAGACTCATTGGATAAAAGGGTTGGGAGATATGATCTCCCAAACTTGGCTACTTAAAGTGTGGGATTAATTTCTGGAAATTGACAGATTTTAGGTAGTTTTTCATGAACTTTGAAGTCTCCTAACTTTCAATTCATAGATCCCATGGAGATGAGCTATATCATTCTAGAAACCTTATAATGTTGGCTATCTAAGTGAAAAGAAATCATTCAAAAATATTGCTTTATCAGGGAGATATGAATCGTTAAACTTGGGTTGCTGAAACTGTCACAGAGCGCAGCAAACTTTGAAAATTCATCATAAATCATAGAAAACTCCGATTCAATCGATTCAAGTTGGAGAATCACCCTAACTTCTTCTAGTTTTAGTTTCAAAAATTTAAACACAGAGGAATACCACTTAATTTAATGAGCGAACCATTCCAGCTCTAGTCCCAGCAGAACCAACCTCCGCACAACATCGAACGAGTCCCGAACCACCCCGGACAGACCTCGAATAGCCTCGAATAACCCCGAATCAGCCCCAAATGGCTCCAGAAGGTTCCGAACAGTCCCGAACCAATTCCAAACATCCCCGAATCACCCCGAAACCAATTTGATTTTGGAAACGGAAACGGAAATGAATCATGGTTGTGTTGTTGCCTTCTTGCTCTGCACCTCGCAGAGCTTGCCGAGCAAGCTGCCTATCCATCCCGTGCAGCCGTAGACGAGAAACTTCAAGGACTGGGGTGAGGATCCGTTGGTGATGACGCCCATGGCGGAAGCTCGGTGTGGGTAAGGAAAGAGAGGAGTGTGTAGTGCATTCTGCTCGTCGATGAAGCGCAAGTTCTCCTTAAAGATCTCGAACCTCCTCTCGCTCTCCCCCAGGGCGTTGTACGATTTGCCGTGCTCCACCATCCACGCCGAGTGCAGCGACCTCACCTCTTCTCTGCCTCGCCTTCTCAAACTGAATCGACGAAGTCTTCGCTGCCTTTTTAGCATAAGTTTCTCCACTGTCGACTGCGACCACCTCATGTCGCCAGGCGCCGCTAGGCCACCAACTACCATCGTTTCCTGTAGCAGCCCACTACTCTGTGGACTCGGCCCGTGAGTAGCCATGTTTGGAGCAACACCACAGCGGGTGTCACTCTCGTTTCTCCTTGCGCGTGCAGTAGCAGCAAGGTCATCACCGTAGCCAGCAGCACTGTTGCCTTGCCCCGCATCCACTACGACCTCATTTGCAGACGTTGCTTGGGTTCCCCTCGCCTCATTTGCAGTCTCCGACCGAGTCGTCGCCACCATCGTTGAAATCGACTATCACGTAATTTCATTGGTGGTAAAAGGAAGAGGATGATAAATGGTTGTTGTTTCTGCTCCGCTTCTTCTTTTGCCCCCTTTTCTCCATTAAGTTTCTTTTGTTTCATATGAAGGAATTGAGGGAGAAGTGATTTTGAAGAATCAAAGAGTGGTTTAAGAAGGATTCTTGTGGCTGAGGAGAAAACACATGATGTGTAGTGTGGCTTGTAAGTGGCCACAAGCTTACACAGATATTTTCTTTGTATATTAAGGAAAAATTTTTGTTGTGAAATATAATACGTATTATTAGTTATAGATGATAAAGAGTTGGGATTGGTTTCATAATACATATAATTCAACTCCCACTGCACAATTGAGTTTCCATTGTTAAATTGGATTTGTATTTTATAATAAAGCCCAATAATATTTATACTTGTATTATTTCACAAGTTTTGTTAGCTAAATAACCAAATCCAATTCATAAAATAAAATAGATAGCTAAATAACCAAATCCAATTCATAAAATAAAATAGATTTCACTTGAAATCAAATATCAAGAAAACAAAATTCAAACTCGTCATATTTTCGTCAAGCTTGTTTAAATAACGAAATTAAAACTCAACAACGGAGTTAAAAAAAAATATTACTATGAGTATGCTACTCTATTTAATAATAAAAGTCGAAAATTCTTGCGAATTATTTAACGGGGTATTACACAATTACTTTGACATTAATGGTAGCTGGTATAGGGGCGAAGTCATCTTATAACATGGTGATGCTATTTTCACATCTAAAAAATTTTCATTTACTATTAAATTTACAAAAATTATTAATATTTTGTCCCATATTTTTTTTTAAAATAAGGACAACGATTTAACCGTAAAGAAACCTAGCTTCACCCCATGCCGGTATGTAAAATATAACCTTTTCATTTCTCATTCTATGTTTAATTGTAAATGTCTTCTTTAAAGATGTGAGGATGGAGGTTAAATGAGTGGTAAATAAGTAAGACCAAGAATAGTAGTACTTCATTATTCACATTTTACAAGAACTCAAATATAAAAATTTACAAATGTATGATGTTGGGTAGTTGTCAAGAATACTTAGGAATGTGTTATTCGGAAAAACTTCAGATCTTAGTGCTTAAATCCCCTCTTTGATGTATAGTTTTATTTTGTTTGGCTGGATGATAGGTCTTGTGATTGTATGTTGCTGGTTAGAGCATCCACAGCGTTGGGGGGAGCGGGAGGCCTGGGTAGGGGCGGGCAGCGGGGCGCGGGCGGCTGTGGACGCGAGGCCTCCGCAGGGGCTGTGGGACGCGGGCGACAGGCGGCTGTCGAGTGAGGCCGGTTGCTGGGCGCCGACGCCCGTGTGCATTTCACCGCTGCGGGTGTGTGACGCCAGATCCCTACCCCATTTTCTTTCTTTTTTTTATTTAAATTATATTTTTTAATTTTTAATTATTTAAATTATCTACATTTATAAATACCACACTTCATTTCATTTTTCATACACCTTCACCCACTCTTTTATCTATATTTTCTCTCCAAAATGTCTTCTTCTTCCGATTACGATGATGACATTAATGCCCAAATTTTGCAACTCAGCAAATAATTTTATGGAGGCGGATCATCAATATCTAGCATCACTCGGCACATCTGACTCCCAACGTCCAAAAAAAAAGAAGAAAACCTTTATCAAGAGGGATCGAGAGGAGACCTCCGTATGTCTATACAACAACTACTTCTCCCAAAATCCAACATTCCCCGACAATTATTTCCGACGTCGGTTTCGTATGCGGAGAGAATTATTTCTTTGCATCGTCACGACCTTGGAGAATCGTGAAGAATACTTCCGACAATGTACGGATGCTACGGGCCGTCAAGGGTTCACACCACTATAAAAATGCACGGTTGCAATCCGGCAACTTGCAAATGGAGGTGCCGCCGATCAATACGACGAGTATCTCCGGGTCACCGAGTCAACATGCATCGAATGTCTCAAACATTTTTTCCGTGCCCTTGTTGAGGCGACCCAACTAATAAGATATTCAACACCTAATGTCGCTTCATGAAGAGAAGCACGGCTTCCCCGGCATGCTCGGTAGCATCGATTGCATGCATTGGGCGTGAAAAAATTGTCCGATGGCGTGGTGCGGGGCTTATACACGTCAAGACAAAGGCTACCCAACTATCATGCTCGAAGCGGTCGCGTCCCAAGATCTATGGATATGGCACGCTTTCTTCGGCGTCATTAGATCGGCGAACGATATTTGCTTGCTCAACCAATCTACGGTATTCAACGACGTGCTCAATGGGAAAGCGCCTTGTGTGACGTTCATGGCCAACAACAAACAATACAACATGGACTATTATTTAGCCAACAACGCTTACCCATGTTGGCCGACTTTCATCAAATCAATGCCGACGCCCACCGACGAGAAACGATCTCGTTTCAAGGTTATACAAGAAGCGGCACACAAGGACGTAGAACGAGCATTTGCAGTACTCCAATCTCGATGGGCAATCATTAAAGGTTCGGCACGCCTTTGGATTCGTGAGCATTTATCCGACATCATGTATACTTGAATTATTTTGCACAACATGATTGTTGAAGACGAAGGTCCATATGCGACTAATTGGGCATCGAAGACCGAAGCAAGCTCTTCCTTCACTCCACCCGAAGAAGCTACTCACGGTGTCAACGATAAATTCAAGGACTACATGAAGCGTTCGGCCAACCTTCGAGATAGGCGTGCTCATGAGATGCTCGAGCATGATTTAATCGAAGAAATCTACGCTCGATTCGGGGATTTAAATTAAGCGTGTTTTTTCATTTCTTTTGTTGTATTTTAATTACGTGTGTTTTAAATTCTCATATTTCAATTTCTTATATTTTGTATTTGAAATTAAAATTAGTGAAATTTTAATTTCTAAAATTTGTTATTTTAATTTTAATGTTATATTTAATTTTTTTCGTTTTTATTTATTTATTTTATATTACAAATTTAAATTAACAAAATTAAATTAATATTATTTTTCCCAAATGCAATCATTCTATAATTATTAAAGTAGAGACTCTGGAGTTCTAAAGTGAGAGTTTCCCACTGCTACCTACCAACACAACCTCTCTTTCCCATCCAAAAAAGTTTCATTTATTTATGAAAATGCCACCGAATCTCCTATTTGAGAGTCCCTCATTGGGGATGCTCTTATAGTTGCTGTGGACATTTCTTATGCCTGTTTTAATAAAGTTTTTTTTTTCTAAAAAAAAAACTAAGGCACTTGTATACATAAATGTTTGGGGCATGCCCATATATAGCCACTTTTAAAAAAAAAAGAGTAAATAATAGTCACCTGAAAAAAAAAAGTAAAAATTAGTCACACTTACAAAATTATCCTCGATTTACTTAAGTTTAATCACGTGATTACACAAAAACTGGTCGTGTGATTACACGAGCAAAACTTGTCGTGTTTGTGTAATTTCTTTAGTATGTTATCATCTTTGTCGTGTGATTACACGAACATAATAAAGACTCATTGTGGTCCGTGTAATTATCTTATTATGCTAGAATTTGGTTGTGATTACACGAACACAACCAAAACTTATTATGCTCGTGTAATTTATTTAGTATGTTATCATGTTGGTCATGTTATTACACGAACATAACCAAAACTCATCGTGCTCTTGTAATTTCTTTAGTATGTTATCATATTGGTCATGTAATTACATGAACATAACCAAAACTCGTCGTGTTCATATAATTCGTGCAATTACGAACAACAACGACAACAGTGGTGGCGATGGCTGTGGTGACAGCGCAAAAAGGGGTAGAAGACCTATTGCTGATGAAATAGAATCCGCACACAGTAAAGACTCCTCCAGTGCCAAAGCTCCATCCCTCCCAGTTCGGTTTGATTTCTATTCCATCTTATTCTATTGAATTTAAAGCCATAGAGTAGAAGGTGAGATTCTATATTCTTTAGCCTATGCGCCTGCTTCTGATGAGATAGAAGTAGCAAGAACAAACAGTGATGGACTATCAGGTGATAGGCCAGAACAATTAGTAGCGGAACGTATCGAAGAAAACAAGTCATACTGATTAGTCCCGTCCTTTGCAGAGGCGGCAACGACGATGGCGGCGGTGACGATGACGGTGGTGATTTTGTGAATTTTTATAAAATTGGATGAGAGAGATATTTTGGCAAATAAATATGAATGTTTGTTAAAATAGTTTAATTATGATTATTAAGATTAAGTTAGTAAATTTATAGAAAAATAACTATAATTGACATGTTTTAGTTTAAGTAGCTATTATTTACTGATTTATTTGAAAAATGGTTATTATATATGGTATATTAACTCTAAATGTTTTATATATGCTCCCTTGAGATTATAATTTTAAGGGAGCATGTATAAAGCTGAGTTAAGATCAATTAAGATCCTCCAAATATCGATATGTGAAATCTGGCGTACAAACCCATATTTAGGTTGTAAAATATATAGGTGATGCTTATTTTCAATAATAAGATGAATTGATAAAATTAATTTAATGTTTACTTTGATGGATAAATGATGAATTACTTAATTTTAAACTGATTTATTAATTTTATCCTTCAAATACTCAATCATATATTTTATTGATTGAGCTAATCACTCAAAAGTAAAGTAAAGGCCATTACATACAATGACTTAGGTGATAATTAGATCAACAAATATAACAAGTATCGTAACAGCTTTTGCATTGGCTATCTAATTATCATCAATAGCCAATTAGCCATCTAACCCTTCAAAAGTGTCATTTCTAACTCAAGCAACTAAAGCCGAATTGGATAAATGCTAATATCAACTAACTTTCTCCTTTATGCACAACATTTTTTTCCCTTACCATATTCATCTAAAACATTTTTTTTATCACTAATCCACAAAAGATTTCCGTTGAAGACACAATTTCATGTTATGGACTAGTGGGTTATATTATTGAAATTCCAGAATTAATACCCTGAAACAAGCACGATTAAAATTTAATTGCTTTGCCACTAATATAACATGTCATATAAATAAATAATAAAATTTTAATAAAAAATACTTTCTCTATCTTGCTAGATTAGAAGTATTTACTTTTGGATCGAAAATCAATATTTGTTTTTGGCAATTATGACCCACATCACTTTTATGTTGTAAAAGTTACTGAAAATAGAAATGCGTCTAATCTAGCAGGACGTTCCAAGAAGAAAAATACGTCTAATCTAGTTGGACGGAGGGAGTATTAATTTTCTCTTTTTGATTATATAATTTTCGAGTAGAATTTATTGAGTAAAATATAATTTAATATTTATTTTTTTATAAAATAATAAAATAAACAAATAATAACAAAAATAAAAATATTGTAATTAATATGTTTATGTGGCATTGTCACGTTAGTTTACATTTGAAATTTTTCATTACCAAGTGGACCCACCACACTTACTACACACAACTCATCAATTTAAAATAATATTTTAAGTAAGACTCAAACTTTACTAACCGATCACAGCTCAATTTAAAATAATATAACAATTGAGATCTAAATTTCACTTGATATATATTCTTATTAAAGTTAAAATACTTTAAAATATGTATAAAATTAAAATGTACTCCCTCCATCCCATTAAGTTTAACACACTTTAAAAATAACAAAAATTATCTTTTTAAAAGATGTGGACCTACTACTTTTATATCTTTTACACTATTTTATACTACCTCCGTCCCAGCTCAAAAGCCCCAGTTTATTATTATAATACACTCATCAGAATATAAATTGGGATTTTTGAGTTGGAACAGAGATAATACATTTTTTTTAATGATCGTGTTGAAAAAAATGTGTCAAACATAGCATAACAGATGAAGCAATTCATTTTCTTGAATGGAGTGTGTATTTCATATTCACAAAATCATGGAAACAATAAATAAAGATCAAAATGGGAGACCAGGTGAATAGAAAAAGTCAAAAAACAGGAAAACGGGTCAACGAGAAGGAAAAACCGGCGGCATGAAAAAAAGGGTAAGAAAAGAAAGAGGGTAAAAGGCGGCATGAGTTGAGTAGGGGTGTAGCCAAACAGGGCGTTATCAATAGTATCTAGTAACATTGGTACTGAGAATTTAGTCCCACTCCTAAGATTCTCATAATCCTATCTATATCTCGTCTTATTTAATTCCAACTACATCTTTCTCCATTAATTCCTTCAAATCTATTCAACTATCAAATCTCAATATATATATATTCCTCTCCTTTTTTTAACCATTGCATTAGAAAGGGGTACATTGAATGCTGCAATGGGATGAGTCATCCTTTCTAATTTTAACTCTTATAACTTTTTAATGAGAATTTTAGATTCACAAAAATATTATATTATACGTAAATATTTTATAATTATATGAATACAATGATGGTCTAATTTGATAAATATAATATAATTATATTTAATATAATATTGTTATGTAATTTAAATATATAAATAATATAAATAATGTCATATTATTTGAATCACAAATTTCTTACCGAATCAAATCATCAGTACATTAATATGATTCAAGAATATTTTACATATAATATAATACCTTACATATAAAATTTGAATAATATTAAAATTAAATTAAAATGAACCTTAATTAAAAAAATTAATTCATTAAAATTTAAAAATTATATTAATTAAAAAAAATACTCCCTCTGTCCCATTTGATTATAATAATACACCCATTTGAATATAATATGGGACAACTGAGGTGGGACGGAGGTAGTAATATTTCTCTCATTTGTTTTTTATTTTTACAACCATCATCATATGCATTTGAAGTTCATCTGGTGTCATCTTTGACGTATCTTTTATCAAGATTTTGTACTCCATGATTTGCATATGACTGGTTGTAAAATTCGTGAAGGCTTTGGCGTTTGTTGTCAAATATTGCAAATATTTGTCACTTGTCTCGAGTGCTTTATTATTCCATTTTTCGGTTGCTTGGTCCCCATTGGGCATTGATCGGGCTCAAAATGGATCGAGTTGCTAGTGAACCATTCTCCCATATTGTTCTTGTCTCGTTCGTTGGACTCATTCTGATATCCAACATGATCGGCGATAACTCGTTAGAACTTGGTCATGTTCTGCAAGATCTCCCAACAATGGTGGTATTTGTACGTCATCCGGTTCATTTGTTCAAACATGGTCATCAACTTGTTGAAGATGTCGTCATCGGAATTTCCGCTTGCCCAAGCTTCGACGCACCAGTTGTAAATGACGCAAAACTCATTAGTCATATTTTGAATACGACCATAATGACACTTCAATTATTTTGAAATGCAGCGTTTGGAGGAGTTTCTGTGTTTAGGTTGAAGGTGGTGGTAATGCGAGACCAATACGCCTCACCCATTTGGTTATTCCCCACAATGAGATTGTGACTTGTGTCAAGCCATGTTCGAAAAAAGTGTAGGAATCACTTTGTATATATAAATATTTATTTATATACATATTGGTCAATGAAGTTTGACCAAGTTTTTAAGTGATGTGTCATTTAATATAAGAAAATTAAATGGCCTAGGATCAATCTACGTTCCGAGTAGATGATCGTGGTATATTTATTTTCTCTAAACCGATTCCCGGTGAGTGAGAAATAATAGTATAAAGTGAGTCACTTAAATAAATGAGTTATGTGTTTGAGACAAAGTAGGAAGAGAAATACTTGTCCCACATAGCTTATGAAACCATCATTCATCATGTATATAAGGAAGTTAAGAAATCTTATGGTTTGACAAGTTGGGTCCTAAACCATCTGACGCACATCGGCCTGTTGTCCTGGGGCTTATTTTTGCTAGCGGTCTGTGCCACTAGCTATGCCACTGAGCAGCTAGTTGTACCAGCGGTCTATCCCAGACGGCCTGTGCCACTAGCTGTGCCAGCAGGTGGTCTGTGCCACTAAGCAGCTAGCTGTGCCAGACGACCTGTGCCACAGGTGGACTGTGCCAGCAGCGGCTTGCGCCACGATCTGTGCCAACGGCCTGTGCCACGGACTGCGCCACGGTCAGTGCCAACGGCCTGTCTTGGGACATGTCCAACTTGACCTTATGAAAAATGAGCTAGCTCTTCGTTGTGGAGAAGGAACTAGCTTGAGTTGAGAACAATCTCCTCATCCACTTGTGATATCATGCTCCTTGAGTTGATCTTGTGATCAACCTGTGAGATCAATCTTGTGATCGATCTGTGACATCTAGCTCCTTATCAAGTTATGATATCAAGCTCTATATCAGTGAGCCTATGATGAATGTGGACAAAAGTATGTTCAGGTTGAATGTGGACAAAAGTATATTTAGGTTAGGTGGATTAATTATAATTAATTACCACCAACGTTTGTAACTCCTATAACGTCCAATGGTTTTATGAGAATCAATTGTCCGGAATGGACATTACTTGTCATCAATTCTTGCAACTTCTCTTGAGTGGACTTGACCTATATATAGACGGTCTCCATGCATTTCACATATGCGCGTGAAACACATTTTTGCATACTCAAGCATCTTGCTGCATTCTTCCTCTTCAAGCATTTTAGAAGAGTAACGGAGCTTATTCGTTATCACTCCGGTCAAGATAAATTTATAATACCTACACTCTTCACTAGGTTCCTCTAGTGGCAAGGACAGGGTCGATCCCACAGGGAGTTGGTGGATTCCTCTCTCGATGTCACAATTTTGGGTTTTGAGTCGGGTCTTGCCTTGGACAAGAAGTTGTAATCAAGAAGAAAGTAAAGTACTGAAATGTAAACAACTGAAAAGAAAACACTAAGATAGTTAAATAAGAAAGCAACTTGACTTGGGTTAGAATCCTTAAGTCTTGATCATCAATGTAAAATTGTTCATTGTACTAGCATGTCATTGGTTAAAGGCGAGCGTAAGAATGATGTTTTACTCCTACCACCCAAATGCATCACTCAGGCAACCCCATTTTCAATCGTCACATAGCCACCTAAGCTTCGCCCAGCATACCTTTTCAGCCCAGAAGGTAAGGATTACTCACTCCCCTATCCCCCTTGCCCAAGATTGCTCCTGCACCAAGCCTACTCCAGCAAATCCAAATAGGCATTAGCGGGACACCGCAACCATGGGCACACCATCCCAGACACTCGTCCCATGGCGTTCCCACTTACATAACCGCGCTAATCCCTCTGGCTGGCAAGCAGGGAGTCGCTAATACTTGGAGTTTACAGCTCGTAGTTGTAAACTGGTCTTGCCCAAGACTGATACTGGCCAGACAACCTGATCTTGGATTCAGATCCAGCGCTTTAGCAACATGTCAATACAACTATGCGTGCGATTAGACCTCTCAAGACGTAATAAGTTTTAACTCGATTCATCTTTCCCAAGCCAAGTTTATAAACCTAGCTACTCATATGAAAAGTAAAGAACACAAACGAAATAAATAAAAACATACTTATATTTAAATACGGAAATAGAGTGTTACCAAAAGATCCTCTTGTCAGGACCAACCCTTGGCAAGGCCGAAAACATAAACAGAAATTTAAATAAATTGTTTGCCCTTAGGACATGTTTCTTCCTCCCCAACACTAATTAAAATAAAGGCCTAGACTAAAGATAAGAGCAGGCGGGCGTCGTCCCTCCCTCGAATGCTTATGTCTCTGATTCATTAAATGGGTATTTATAGATCTTCATGGGCTTGGGCTTCGTGGTCGTGGTAGCTAGGGCTCACTGTGAGCTTTCCTTCCCGATCAGATTTTTCGTATAGAGAGAGATACTTCAAATCCCCCATATATTTCGTGGAAGGAAATGGAGATCTTTTCCATTTTTCGCGGAAGGAAAGAAATCCGCCGCAAATCTCAGCGTCTTGCCCGTCGTCTTCTATGCTCTCGATTGCTTCATTCTTTCTTCTTGTCTTGGACAATGTGCTCCTCTTGCCCCCAACGGTTGCAACGTGATATCTAGCGGTACCATGCCTTGAGCTTCAAACTGCCCAAGATGCTCCGTGTGTAAATATACATCTTTCTTGAGATAACCTGCAACCTTGACCTATATCCTGCCAACCGAGACTCGTGTCCTCCCAGACACAAAAACACGACACAAACAAAGGAAAATGACTCGATCTAGACCTAAAAGGAGATACAAAAAGAGCACGAAAAATTGGCTCGTCACACTCACACACTTTTAGCACGATTGTCCTCAAGCGTGTAACTATAACTTTCCCAAAAAGAAGAGAAAAATAAAAAACTCAAACAACCAGCACACCAACATACATGCATCAAAAACAGTCAAGATAGATAAGAGTTAGAGCATAAATCAAACAATATTCTCAAGCGGTCAAGATAGCAGTTAAGTGAGCATAGAGATGTCTTCCTCACCCGCTCAGCACTCTGTGCTTAGGTTAAGTGTTTACGCTCGACAACTGCTTGATCAAGAAAAGTCTCATAGGTTTGCCGGCCTTCTACATGTCTCCACCCAATTGGTCTGGTCAAGGCATCTATCCTTAGGTCTTTAAGGGTTGTAACGTGGCTTTGGCAAAAGGTTGGAAAATTTTGGGAATGGGGCTAAGGTCGGTATGAACTATAGTTTTGGGCTATCCCTTGACTTGAGAGCACACTTAAACTTCTCCCGTGCCTTAGCACACTAATTTATGGGGTGCATATTTTTTGAAATTTTTCTAATTTTTTCTACCCCTTCTTTTTTCTAAACCCACCCCCCCGTGTTTATTTTTTGTTTTTTGGATTTTTTGGTTTTCGGACTGCCTGGCTGGAAGCCAGAGCAACCATTCGGGGGGGGGGGGGGGTGTCTTGCCCTTTCACCTTGCTCTAGGGATTTTTCTTTCTGCCCTAGGTTCATCCAACCAGGGTAGGCCTTTATGGGGTTTTAAATATGCGCGTGAGGCAAAAGAAATAATAAAGCTCAAAAATTGGCTAGCAAGGGAATATGAATGATGGTAGAAAATTATAGGCTCTGGGCTTATGAACAAAAAGTGCCTAAATCATCTAGAGGCTTGACCAGGGCTGCAGGGTCTTGACCAAGAAAATAGACAAGTTCTAGAACAAATCAAGCCAATAAGTTGTATACTCACATAAAAATAAATAATGCTAAGCAAGTATATATAGCATTTGAAGCTAAAAAATCTCACAGGTATACATGCTCACTTGACCACATTTTCATCATACCAGACTATCATAGAACATGCTTGACTTATACATCAAAACTCCTACATCTATCATGCTCTAGATACATATACATGTAGCATGCTGACAAGAGTCTAAACAAGAAAAATAATAAAAACTGACTCTCTAACCTAGACAGACGTGGAAACCCTTCCCACTCACACACTTTGCTCATGGCAAAGTGCTAGAGCAGTCAAGGCTCCCTAGATAAGACTCTAACTAAAACAAAACAAAAACAAAAAAACAAGAAAAAAAAAAACTAAAAAGTTAAAAAAAAAATGGGGACTGAATCAAAGGTGAGCTGGGGGATACCTGAAACCTACATGCTCAAAGTAGGTCAGCTGGGCTTCCTACATTTGCTTCACTGTCTTGCCGATGCAGATGAGATAGGTGGTCAATTCCTCCGTCGGCGGGTCGGGCGAGGGGGATCTTGCTGCTTTCACTGTGCTCTTCATGGGATACACCGATGGCTTCTCGATAGGATCTTCAACAATGCGGGGATCTCCTTTAGCATTCTCCTCGATGGTACACATCACTCCAGGAATCCTTCATAGTCTGGCTTGATCAAGCCAAACCACTTCCCGATCAATGTAGGCAGGTGGGATAAAGAGAGTCTCTGCTCGGGCTTGGTCAAGATGTTGCGGATATGATTTGCTACGAACGAGGAAAAGTTGAGCCTCTGCTTTTTTCTCCATAGCCCAGAGTATGAACAACTCACTCTGGGACATGGTGCTGCTACTGTCTTTCTTGCAAAAGAGGTAGATAGCCAAGATGCGGTGCCACATCTCGACTGCCGGGTCCACCAAGGCGGACGCCTTCCACTCGCTTCTCTTAATGTTCTTTGTCCTGGCAAGACCCTCCCACATGCGGTTCCACTGCTCCTTGGGTGCTTTGGAGATTACCTTGATCGCTGTCTTGTACTCCAGATGAACCTTCTCCCTAAAATCAATCATGCCCAGAATTACATCCAGGTCTTCAACTGCCACCTTCTACTGCTTGCCCGTGAGTGAAAACTCCATTACGTTGGGGATTCTTCCCATCTCCACTTCCACCTTGACACTCCCGAAAAACTCCCTGACCAAGTCACCATAAGTTGTGGTTTCCTAGTCAAGGAACTTTTCCCAGCCTATCACTCTGAACCTTTCTCAGACTTGCTCTTCCACGCCATGTTGTTTCAAGATTTTGTAATCAATGGTATTCGGGACCACGATTTCTCTCCCGTCCATTTCAGTTTCCTTGGCCTAAGCAATTTTGGCCCTCATCTTTCTCATAGGGGTAATCTTCTCCTTCTTCACGATAGTCTTGAACCGACGCTTGCATGTGGTTTTCTCCTCAGCTGATACTTCCTCTTCCTCTTCCTCTGTAGCCTTGCTCGAGCTACCTTTCTGACTTGCCTCCTTTGGTTGATCGACCTCCATCTCCTCTGCTTTCTCTTGCTCCACTACCTCCTCCTCCTCTTCCTCTTCTTCCTTGGCCTCCACTTCTTCTACCTCCACTTCCTCAGTTTTCTTGAGCAGTGGTTTGTTTTGCTCCGCTGCGACAGTGGGTGTTTGTGTGGTTTCTACAGCTGGTTTTTTGGGTGTTGTTATGGCGGCTTCTGGGGGTGATGTTTGTAGGTGGTGGTTGGGTTTCAGTGGCTGTGGATGAGGGTTGGCTGCTGGTCTCTCCCTTCTTCTTGGCTGGAACGTTCTTACGCACCATCGTTGCTCTGAGTTCTTCGTCGAGGGTTAAATCTACAAAGCAGCTAGTTGCAGTTTTCCTAAGCTTATTTTTCGGGCGGGTAAGTACCATGCAAGGTGAGTGATGGAGAGAGTGGGCTAGTTCGAGAAGAATGGGTTGCAGGTGGTGAAAATGGTGGGATTTTTTTTTTACGACTGGAGAGGGTTTCTTGGTGGTGGTTATGCTGAATGTGAGAGATGGATGAAGTGAATGAGAGTAATGAGGAAGTTATGGGATTAAAGTGTGTTGGAAGTTGTAGAGGTGAAGGTGGGGGGTGGTTGTAACGTCAAGAAGGGAAGAGAGTGGGTATGGGCGGTTATAGGGGGTAAGCGTGCAGGCGGCAGGCACTTGATTACCCCGACTGACGTGCTGACGCGGGATGACAATTACTTTTCAACGTAACAGCCTCCCGCGGCGCTCCGTCTTCTCGCTTCTCTGCACAAGACAAAAACTAGGGTTTCCTTAGGCAGGAAAATTTCTTTCCCGGAGTTGGTCAAGAGGAATCTCAAGTCAGGAGCCTTCTCTACCTCCACTCACACACTTTGCTTAAGGGAAAGTGCTAGAATGGGTCAAGTGGGCTCCTAGGCTAAAATACTAAAATAAAATACACCAAAAATAAAACGAAATAAAAACGAAAAATAAGAAAAACGATAACAAATACCAGGTTGCCTCTTAGGCGGCACTTTGATTTAACGTCGTTGGCATCGACCTAATACTGCTTCTTGCTCAAGCTTCTTTGGTGGGACCTTCTGGGGCAAGGTCTGTGACTTCCTTTTCAGGGCGATATCCATAATAGGCATTGAGCTTATTTCCATTGACTTTGAAAATTATCTTGGTCTTGAGATCGTGAATGTCTGCAGAACTATTAGGGTAATGCTCCCAGACTATGTATGGTCCCCTCCACTTGGTAGATAGTTTTCCAGAGGCAAATCTGAGACGATTCTCATATAGAAGTACCAACTCGTCTTTGTTGAATCTCTTTCCTCTAGCTATGTGGTCATGCCACTTCTTCAGCTTCTTGTACAAGGTAACATTGTCAAATACCTCATCGGATTTCCTCTATTTCTTGCAAACTTAGCTTTCTTCCTTCAACAACTTCATCTCAATATTGATTGATCTTGCTTACTGCCCAAAACGCATTGTGCTCCTCTCGACAGGTAAATGGCACAACTTGCCATATACCATACAATATGAAGACATACCAAAGTTAGTTTTATAGGTTGTCCTGTATACCCAAAGTGCATCGTCAAGGTGGTCACTCCAATCCTTCCTTGTCTTGCCAACTGTCTTCCTCAGAATGTTCTTCACAATGTGGTTGGAGACTTCAACATTCCCATTGGCTTGGGGATGGTATGCAGTAGACATATGGTGGTGAACTCCATATGTTTTGAGTAAGCTAGTGATGATAGAGTTATAGAAGTGTGAACCTCTAGTGCTGATTATCGCCTTGGGCATGCCGTATCTGGTGAAGATGTTTGTCTTGACTAATTTTGCTATCATCCTTGCATCTGCATTTGGTGTTGCAATTGCTTCTATCCACTTAGAAAAATAATCCACTACTAGCAAGATGTACTGGTTGTCTTTGTACTTGGGCAAGGGGCCCATGAAATCCATGCCCCATATGTCAAAAATCTCAGCTGGCAAGACGGGCACCAAGGGCATCTCGTCCTTCTTGGAAGTGTTTCCTTCTCTCTGGCATTGGTCGCATGTCCTGCACTTTTCAAAACAATCCCTTAAGATTGTGGGCCAGTAAAACCCACTATCCAGGATTTTCCTTGCCATACGCCTTGGCCCAAAGTGTCCTCCGCATTCCCTCTCGTGGCAATGCTCAAGTATACTTCATTGCTCTTCCTCGGGTATACACCTTCAGAGTATCAAGTCAGTACACTTCTTCCATAGATATGGCTCATCCCAGATGAATGACTCTCTCAACTTCTTGATCTTCCCCTTCTGGTACGAGTCAAGCTTCATCGGGAAAGTCTTTGTGATGATGTAGTTTACTATGTCAGCATACCATGGCTCGGCTGTGCTTATTCCGTATAACTCCTCATCAATAAATCTCTCATTGAGGCTCCATTTTTGTCCTTCACTTCTATGTCGAACTCCTAGAGTAGCAAGATCCATCTTATCAGGCATGACTTGCTATCCTTCTTGGCCATGGATACTTCAAAGCTGTATGATCTGTGTAGACCAATGTCTTGCTCCCAAAGAGATAAGAGTGAAACTTCTCAAAGGCAAATACCACGGCAAGGAGCTCCTTCTCCGTGGTAGTATAGTTGATCTGAGCTCTTGTAAGTGTCTTCGAAGCATAGTGAATTACATGGCTCTCCTTGCCAATCTTCTGGCCCAGCACTGCTTCTATGGTGTAACTAGAGATGTCAATTTAGCCCGACCTGACCGAAGCCCGCCTAAACCCGACGATAATGGGCTGCCCAAGCCCGACCCGATGATGTCATGGGCCGGGCTTGGGACAAAATCACAAGCTTGATGGGCGGGCTTGAGCCAATTTTAAGGCCCGATATACCCAGGCCAGCCCAAGCCCGCCTGACATTATTATATTTAATATATAAATTATAAATATAAAATAGTATAAATATTATTATTGTAACTAATATATAATAAATATAAATTAATATACATATTAAATAAGATATATAACTAAATAAATTTAAATTTATTATTTATTTGTATTTAAAAGTATAATAAATGTTAAAATATATAAAATACAATTAAAAAATTAATTATATTTTTTTAATGCATTAAAAAAAAAATATATATATATATATAGAAAAAAAATATTTAAAAAATTGCAGGCCCGGCCCGAGCCTGCCCGATTCATATGGCTTGGGCTTGGGCCTAATTCCTAGGCGCGACTGGGCCATGGGCCGAGCTCAGGCATGTAAATATAATCACGGGCCGGGCCGAGCCTGGGCTTGGGGAAGCCCGGCCCACTGCCATCCCTGTGCGTAACCGTTTGCGTCGCACATTAGCTCTAAGAGCATCCCCCATCCGGGTGGTCTGATTACTGGTGCCGAGATTAAATGATTCTTTTAAAATTTGGAATGCCTTCTTGCATTCCTCGTTGAAATCCCAAGGCACATCATTCTGGAGCAGCGTGTTCATCGGTTGGGTTATCTTGGCGAAGTCCTTGACCAAGCGGTGATAGAAACCCGAGTGACCAAGGAATCCTCGAAGTTGCTTCTCATTGGTAGAGTACAATAGCTTGCCAATGACTTCCACCTTGGCATAATCTACTTCAATTCCTTTCTCAGAGATAGCATGGCCAAGCACGATTCCTTCATTGACCATAAAGTGGCATTTCTCGTAGTTGAGCACTAGGCCTTTCTCCACGCATCTTTGTAATACCATCTCTAGGTGCTCAAGACACTAGCCAAAGCTGCTTCCGTAGACTATAAAGTCGTCCATAAATACCTCAATGCAATGCTCAAGGAGATAAAAGAATATACTCATCATGCACCTTTGTAACGTGCTTGGGGAGTTACATAGCCCAAACGACATTCTTTGGTAAGCAAAATTTCCAAAGAGGCAAGTGAATGTAGTCTTCTTTTGGTCCTCAAGCGCTACCCATATTTGCATGTATCCTTAGTATCCGTCAAGGAAATAGAAGAATTTGTTTCCTGCCAGCCAGTTGAGCATATGATCAATGAACGACAATGGAAAGTGGTCCTTCCTGATCACCTTGTTTAGCTTCCTGTAGTCAATGCAGACTCTCCAGCCTGTCTGCAGTCTTGTCGCGATTAGCTCCTTGTTCTCGTTGTCGATCACTTGTACGCCAGACTTCTTGGGCACAACATGGATCGGGATGAACCATGGGCTGTCTGAAATGGGATAGATCATCCCCATGTCAAGGAGTTTGACAATCTCCTTCTTGACTACCTCCATTATGACTGGATTAAGCTTCTTTTGTGGATCTCGAACTGGTACAGTATCTTGCTCAAGCAGAATGTGATGCTGGCATACTGTAGGGTTGATTCCCTTGATATCGGCCAAGGTCCATCCTATAGCCTCCTTATATTTCAATAGCATATCTCAGATCCTATCTTCCTCTTGTTGGTGTAACTCCGTACTAATGATTACTGGCAGTGTCTCCTCCTTGCCCAAGTAAATATACTCGAGATGTTTGCGCAAGGTCTTCAGCTCCAACTTTGGTGGCTTGAGTATGGATGATTCCATCTGGTTCCCTACAATCGAGAGTGATTTAGGGATTTCGTTCTCCTCTGTTTGGACAGATTTCTCAGTGGCCACTTCTTCCTCCTTGCCTGGTTCATTCTCCATCTTGTTCAGAATCTAGGGCAAGGCTTCCTCAATGTCTTTGTCAATGGATTCCACAAAATCCACTATCTCCTCGTCTGGAGCGTGTTGCCCTGCCTTGTATATATCAAAAGTCACCGTCTCTCCAGCATACTTGCAAGTCAGCTTCCTGGTGTTGCAGTCGATCAAGGTCCGGACCGTCTTGAGGAATGGCCTACCTAAAAGCATATGAGGCTTGTTGGGAACCCCATAAAATACTCTGAGTTTTGATGATGCTCTTACAAAACACACTTGGTATTATACATGTTCTGTACCTTTTCTTTTGGTTTCAGCAAACCAGATAGTCGAAGCTCGTTCAACCAGAAAGATAGAAGTTGTCTCGGTCAGAAATCAAAACCAGCCAGCAGAAGGCTGGAGCAAGACAACTTCAACAGAAAATGCTAAACCAGAGAATCTCAAAACCAGCAAGTCTCAAGACAGAAAATGCTAAACCAGAGAATCTCAAAACCAGCAAGTCTCAAAGACAGAATGCTAAACCAGAGAGTCTCAATCAGAAAATGAAGCTAGTCAACTTTAACAGAAAGTTGAACCAGAGAAGCTTCAGCCAGAAAGATGGAAGATGCTTCAACCAGAAAGTGGTTAACGTATGCTCTACCAGAAAGTACCTCAACCAGAAAGTGTCTAAGCCAATATTCAACCAGAAAGACACTAGACCGGAGAGGACACAACCAGAAGGTTAGAAGCAAACCAGAAAGAGCAGAACCAAACCTGTCGATGAAGCATTAAAGACTTTCCATTTAAGATTTGGAAATCAAATCACTGATTGACATGGAGAAGGAAAGCAATCACATATGATCTGCTTACCAATCATAGAAGATTCAATCAACAACTCTATAAGGAAAGAAGAGATATAATTGATTGACAATTCACAAATCAAATTACGTCAATCAACAAACGGCTAGAATTTCAAATTCAGAGCCTATATATGTTTGAAGTTTCAAAGTCTGAAATACGCAAGCGCTATACTACAGAAATATTCTCAAGCATTCTATCTCCAAATCAGACAAAAAGCTTCAAACCGTTCGTGATCGCAATCACACCTCGATTCAAGTCTGTCTTATCGAGAGAAGAAGGAGATCTTTACTAGCTAGTAGTTTTCTAGTGGATTAACGTGAAGATAGTCTGATTACAGTAGTTTTCTGTAAGTTGTAAAGGGACACGACCCTTATTCGTGCATAAGTTTCAATAAGGTTTGTAATTGAAACTTGTGGCTCGTTCTCAGCGAGGTTAAATAAGAAGAGTATCCTAGTAGTGGATATCTAATCCAGTTTGGATTAGACCGTGGACGTAGGGGGTTTCCCGAACCACGTAAAAATAACTGTGCCATTTAAATTCTGCATTTTATATTCAGTTGTTTTTATTCTGCATCTATCATACTCATTCAAATCTGCATTCTTAATCAACCTCTAAATACTCGATTAAGTTTTCAAAAGATTTTCTTAACAAGAGCACCGACTAAGTCCACCATTATTCCGCACACAGTACATTGTTGGAAATTAAGTTCACGCTTACTTTCAGCTTTGTATATCTCACTTGAGAGATCTTATCTGGATAGAACCTAAACGATTAGATAATCACTTTGTTCTATCAACTTGAGCAATCTGTATTTAAGAAAGCTCACATCTCTCTGATTGAAATAGTCAAGTAAACTGAAAAAGTTTGCATTTGGTGTATTCCCCCCCCCATACACCAAACCTTGCTCTTTCGGGACCAACAAGGCTTCTTGGCAACAAAGCTACCCATGTTAAACACATAAAAATTAGTAGGAAAAATTATGTTTTGTACCTTAATCAAGACATCCTCCACCATGCCTTGTGGGTAGAAGCTTGACTTGTCTGCTAGATGGATCACGAGCCTAGATGGCTTTAGTGGGCTTATCTTCAGTTCCTCGTACATAGACAGGGGCATAATATTGATAGAAGCCCCCAAGTCTAGCATGGCTTGGTCAATACTGGTATTTCTGATCACACAAGGGATATAGAACATCTCTGGATCCTCACACTTAGTTGGCAGATCCTTCTTGAGTACTGCGGAAACATTTTCTCCGATTATGAATCTTGTGTTGTTAGGGTATTGTACCTTCTTGGTACACAGCTCCTTCAGGAATTTTGCACATCTTGGCATAGTAGTCAGTGCAGTAACAAGTGGATGTTGACTTACACTTTCTAGAACACCTTGAGTAGTTCCTTCATTTCTTCAGCTTCCTTCATCTTGGCCAACCTTCTAGGGAAGGGTGGTTTAAAGTAGATGTTCTCCTCCAGAGCCTTCTTGGGCAACTTGACTCTAAGTTTGAGCTCCAGTTCCTTCTCTGGTTCAGGCTTCTTGATTGGCTCCTCTGGCTCTGGTGTCTTGACTTGCTCCTCCTCGACTTCTAGCTCCTCTGGTTCTACCATTTCCTTAGCATGTTCCACTATTCGTTCAGGTAAGAGTTCATCGTTCCTGAGCGTCACCACGTTGACCTATGGCTTGAGGTTCACCTAGACTTGGGAGGGAAATCCTCCTTTCTTGTTGTCCATCTTGACAATAGCCTGGGTTAAGTTGGAGATCTAGTTGGCTAGTGACTGTAGAGCTCCTCGACTTTCTCTCTTGAACTTTTCAAAGTTGTCGCTAAACTTGTGGTGCTCCTTGGTCAAGTTCTGAACTGTCTCGGATAGAGATGGGCATCTTGGTTGGATTTGATGCTGAGCCTCTGGTGGAGCTTGGTAGTGATTACCTCCATATCTCAAGTTCTCGTGGTTCTTCCATCCTGAATTGTAAGATTGTGAGTGGGGATCAAATCTCTGTCTTGGGCCTTGATTATGGTTTCCTCCATTGTTAGTATGCCCAAAAGAATTGACTTCTTCTTCTCCTAGGGTGGGACATTTATAGATCAAGTGGGCGGTAGCTTAGCATAGCTGACACACCTTAACATTCTTCTTGATGGTCGGCTTCATCATCTCTATCATCTGCTTCATGGTGGCTCATAGGTCCGAGAGTTCCATCTTGGACTGTGATGCAGAAGCATCTCCCAGGATTATTCTTCCATGTCATTCAATATCCTGAAAGCTTCAGAAGGCTGCTTGTTAAAGATAGAACATTCACATGCAGAATTCAGAAATTGTCGCTCGCCATGCCTCATTCCATTGACATAATACTGGATCAAGTGCTGGTCAGAGATGTTGTGTTGCGGGAAATTGGCCAACCTGAGCTTGAATTTGTTCTAGTAGTCATAGAGTGATTCCCCTGCTGCCATCTAGATGATGCTCATCCTTCTTGCATTATGGATCCTCGAGACATGATAGTATTTTTCCAGGAACTTTTGCTGCATTGCTTGCCATGTCGTGACACTACCTGCAGGTAAAGTGTAAAGCCATTCTCGAGCAGTATCTTGAAGTGAAAAAGGAAATGATACCAGATGTATATACTCCATCTTTGATGCGTCGTTGGTCTGGATGGTTCCACAGGCCATTTCAAAGTCTTGAAGATGCCTTTGCAGATCCTCTCCTGGCAAGTCACTAAACTTGGACAAGATCTGAATGAATGAGTGCCTTAGTTTCCAGTTGTCTGCTATCACGAGGAAGGTGATGCCCAAGGGTTTCAGATTGTTGTTGTTGGGGAACATCATCTCCCTAAGTGTCCCTGGAGGTGCATCCCCGTTGTTCTCATTGTTGATTTCTCTGTGTTCCTCTGCCATTCTTGCTGCTTGATGGGCTTCTCGCTCAAGTTGTATATGTCTCCTTAGTCTGCCTCCCCTTCTCCTGCCATTTCTCTTGATCTCTGGATCAAACCAAATGTCTCCGAGTTGTGCTTCAGGATTGGGTCGAAGCATACACCGTGGACAAGACCTGAGTCAAGGTGAGAGAGAAATTCTTGAAGGCGGAACTCTCCGGCAACAACACCAATCTGACGAAGCTCAGTCGTTATCACTCCGGTCAAGATAAATTTATAATACCTACACTCTTCACTAGGTTCCGCTAGTGGAAAATACATGGTCGATCCCACAGGGAGTTGGTGGATTCCTCTCTCGATGTCACAATTTGTGGTTTTGAGTCGGATCTTGCCTTGGGCAAGAAGTTGTAATCAAGCAGAAAGTAAAGTACTGAAATGGAAACAACTGAAAAGAAAACACTAAGATAGTTAAATAAGAAAGCAACTTGACTTGGGTTAGAATCCTTAAGTCTTAACTTATGTCTTGATCATCGGTGCAAAGTTGTTCGTTGTACTAGCATGTCATTGGTTAAAGGCGAGCGTAAGAATAGGGATTTAATCCTACCACCCAAATGCATCACTCAGGCAACCCCCCCCCCCCTCTTTTAATCGTCACGTAACCACCTAAGCTTCGCCCAACATACCTTTTTAGCCAAGAAGGTAAGGATTACTCACTCCCCTATCCCCCTTGCCCAAGATTGCTCCTAGACCAAGCCTACTCCAGCATACCCAAATAGGCAACGCCCGTCTCATGGCGTTCCCACTTACATCACCGTGTTGATCCCTCCGGCTCGCAACCAGAGATTCGCTAACACTTGGAGTTTACAGCTCGCAGTTGTAACCTGGTCTTGCCCAAGATTGCTACTGGCCAGACAACCTGATCTTGTATTCAGATCCAGCGCTTTAGGAACATGCCAATACAACTATTCGTGCGATTAGACCTCTCAAGACGTAATAAGTTTTAACTCAATTCATCTTTCTCAAGCCAAGTTTATAAACCTAGCTACTCATATGAAAAGTAAAGAACACAAACAAAATAAATAAAAATATACTTATATTTAAATACATAAATAAAGTGTTACCAAAAGATCCTCTTGCTAGGACCAACCCTTGGCATGACCGAAAACATAAACAAAAATTTAAATAAAGTGTTAGCCCGTATGACTTGTTTCTTCCTCCCTAACACTCATTGAAATAAAGGCCTAGACTAAAAATAAGAGTAGTCGGGCGTCGTCCCTCCCTCGAATGCTTATGTCTCTGATTTATTGCATGAGTATTTATAGATCTTCATGGGCTTAGGCTTCTTGTTCATGGTAGCTAGGGTTCACGATGAACTTTCCTTCCCAGTTAGATATTTCGCGTAGAGAGAGATACTTCAAATCCCCCATATATTTCGTGGAAAGAAAGGGAGATCTTTTCCCTTTTTCGTGGAAGGAAAGAAATCCGCCGCAAATCCCAGCGTATTGCCCATCGTCTTCTGCGCTCCCGATTGCTTCATTCTTTCTCCTTATCTTGGCTAATGTGCTCCTCTTGCCCCCAACGATTGCAGCGTGATCTCGAGCGGTACATTGCCTTGAGCTTCAGACTGCCCATGATGCTCCGTGTGTGAACATACCTCTTTCTTGAGATGACCTGCAACCTTGACCTGTGTTCTGCCAACCCAGACTCTTGTCCTCCCAGACACAAAACACGACACAAACAAAGGAAAATGACTCGATCTAGACCTAAAACAAGATACAAAAGAGCATGAAAAACAGGCTCATCAAAGAGCTATGTTCTTATCCTTATCAAGTTCGCCAGAGCTCGAAGGTTCACGGTGCTGCCACCTCCGAGATGTAAAAGTCGTTTTATCTTTAGGGACATTAGGTCATACCGAGAGCACTACTGGGGCGTATATTTTCTTGTGGAAAGAGGGCTCTTTCCTCGACTCGGCTTCTATTATTTTATAGTTTATCACCTCTGTAATAAAATAGTAGAATTATTTGTAATTTTCCTTCCCAAAATTATTTTACCTTATTTTTCTCACAAAAGGATGCAATTATCTTGGACATCGTAGGCGACATGGGTTTATCGATCTCGATATTGAATTTGTGAAGGGTGAGAAAGCAAGGGAGTTGTTTGAAACTTCTTCAAATGAATCGTTCAAATTAATTCATTCAAGACCTCTAGGTGATTGTGAAGAAAATTGTTGAGGGGAAAAATATAGACCAATAAAATGTTGGTTGAGATATTGTTGAAAGAACAATGGAGGAGCAGAAAATTGGAGAATGTTGAAGATGAACGGTGAAAAAATCGAGCTTTAATTGGTTCGTAAAACTTGAAAATCCCAACTGAAATTACTTAGTTTGTGGTTCGTTTCTACCTTTATAGTGAAACAAACAGTGAGACAAGATATAAAATGTAGATGCACAGGGACACAATGATTGGTAACCCAGTTTAGTGAGAACACACCTACGTATGGCGGATATTAACCCGAGAGAACAACCCACTATTTGAGTTTAGAAGTTACAAAAAAGTAGGTAACTACCTCGACTTTTCCCATCTCCCTTCTACAATCACCTAAGTGAACTTGAAACTGAGTCCAAAATACTCGTGAGTCAACTAGGCTATTAATCCAACAAATTGAAGGCTATTTTTCTCACAAAATTCCTCACACATAAACCCAATATCAAAGTAAACGAAATTGTATCGCTCACACTCTCAATAAATCATAAACTTAATAGAAACACGAAATTAAACAACATACTATAAATCATAAACTCAATGGAAACACGAAATTAATCAACATACTATAAATCATAAACTCAATGGAAACACGAAATTAAACAACATACTCAATGAATGATGTCCCTCTCTCCTCATTTGATATTGGCAGCACTCCCATATATATATAGGTTGAATAAATTCTTAAATATGAGTTTGTTCCTATCTTTATGGAGAGATATGCTCAAAACATCCTTCCACATATGATGTATATCTTTTAGGAGACGAATACATATTGATGTAACTATAAATCTTATTTCCTTTCAAAGATATGTAATCCCAGTTTGAACAAGTCTTCACGCATTTTCCATATCTCAAGTGAATTGTGTAACTAATTTAGAGAAAAAGATCTCATAATTTGTTTCTCTGCTCAATTTTCATCTCTTTACACCAGTTCTGAATCATGGCACCCGTGAATTGGGTCCCATTATCAGAGATCAAAATTCTAGGGATGCTAAATCTGCAACATATATTTTTCCAAATAAATCTACGAACTGTTTTCTCATCAATTATTGCTACGGCCTCTACATCCGCCCATTTAGTGAAATAGTCCACTGCTACAATCAAGAAAGCTCTGCACCAAAGGCAACTGGGAACTTTCCCACAATTTCTATCCCCCATTTATCAAATGGAGAAGGTGAAAACATGTTCCCCAATTCTTCCGCAATCACATGAATTAGTCTTGCATTCCCCTAGAAATTCTCGCATTTTCTAACTCTTTCTTTAGCATCTTTCTCGATGGTAGGCCAGAAAAATCCAGCTCTGAGCACCTTGCGGATTAGATCTTTGTACCTTGTATGACTTCCAGCGCAACCTTCATTAATTTCACGGAGAATATACTCACCCTGCTACTCTGCTACACATCTCAATAGAGGATGTGTAAAAGATCTTTTGTAAAGTTAATTCGCCAATGAGGCGAAAACCTGCTAAAGGTGCCTTACCAAGCATTCCTGGACCTTCCACTCTCTGTCATGTCCCAAGGTAGATCACAATAGGAACTCTCCAATCCAATTCATTTGACATTGTTACTACTTCTAAAGCCAAAGTCCTCTGCTCTGCAAAAAGGAGATTGATCTCTCCATGCCAGAGATGATCTGCAGAGCTGGCTATACGAGCGAATCTATCAGCCTCTACATTCTCCTCAATTGGGATCTGCCTAACCTCAAACTTTGCAAAATTCTTTTTAAAACTCTCGATTTGGTTCTCATACCAAACCATTTTCTCCTAATTTCTTTCTTAGGTACCTAACACTTGTTGCGCAACCAAATAAGAACCAGAGTAAGCAATGACCTCTCTAGCCGACAATTCTTTCAAGATTCTCATGGCTCAGACAAGAGCCTCGTATTCCGTTTTATTATTAGTGATTTTGAAATTGAACCTAACTGCGAAATGCAGTTTCTCCTTCTCTGGGATTATTATAAAAATACTCACTCCTACACCATCCTTGGTCACTTCCCAAACCTCCTCCTCTTGAGGTCTCGTTGTCTCTTGAAGAAAATATGCTAGAGCCTGAGCTTTGATAGAAGCTCTGGTCTCAAATTCTACATCGTATTCACTGAGCTCCACCACCCACTTAACCATTCTGGTGGCTTTCGCCTCGGTATGTGTATTTTGATAAATTTTCCCAAAAGAACATTCATTAATTTATTTCTTCCCCATCGACCACGATGACTAAAACGACACGAAAAATCCAAACTTAGAAAGGCGAAGGGCCGGGGGTCATGGAGAAGAGTCGAGTCGATCAGGCTCGACGATTGGAAGAAGCAAAATGAAATCAGAATTTGGCCGAAAAAGAAGCAAGGCTATGGATACCATGACCGATCACCATCGATAAAGATTCTTCTTTCTAAATCTAAGCCACTTCAGGTCAGCGGGGCCTTCAAGCATCCGAAATATGCCGGGGTTGTAAATGGCATAGCCTTCCTGATAAAAAATGATGACTCCTTTATAAAAACGAAGTTATTCTTGTTCTTTTTCCCACCCTGAGAGTTCTGGCCTCCCAAGGATCTTCTTGAAAGGAAGTTTAGTTCTAATCACAACTCGATGTGAGAGATAATAAGGTATGAGTCTTTTAGCAACCACCATGATTTCCAGAGCTATTTTCTCTATATCCGAGTATCTCAACTCAAGACATTGGATCATCTTGCTTATATAATATATAGGCTTTTGTTGTCCATCTTTCTCACGCAGCAAAACTGTGCTTATCGAAGCTTCCCCAACTACAAAATACAAGAAAAGTTCCTTCCTCGGCTCCGGTTTCGTTAGCAGAGGCAAATTTGCTAAATGCTCTTTTAAATCTTGAAATACCTTTTGACATTCCTCCGACCATTCAAATTTAGCTTCTTTGCGTAAGACCTTGAAGAAAGGTAGACTCCGCTCCGCTGATCTAGAATGAATCTGCTCAGAGCTGCTATCCTACCATTGAGCCTTTGTATTTCCCTCATTGTCCTAGGTGGTGACATTTCCATAACTGCTTTTACTTTCTCTTGGTTAACTTCAATTCCTTTGGGAGTAATCATATATCCTAGAAATTTCCCACACCTCACGCCAAATGGACATTTGGTTGGATTCATCTTCAATTCATACTTCATTAACACAACGAAGACCTCCTCTAGGTCTGTTGCATGCGTTTTTTCCTCGATGCTCTTGACTAGCATATTTCTTCCTATTTGATTCTGAAAAAATGTGTTCATCACCTTTGATAGGTGGCCCCAGTGTTTTTCAAACCAAAAGGCATACTAGTATATCCAAAAGTTCCCGCACAGACCCCGAAAGCACACTTGGGCATATCTGCGGGGTTCATCTTAATTTGATAATATCCCTGGTATGCATTCATCATTGACAATAGCTGACAACCTGAAGTAGAATCCACCAATTGGTCGATTCTGGGCAGAGGATAATGATCTTTAGGACAAGTCTTGTTCAAATCCCTGAAATCATTGCACATTCTCCACTTTCCATTGAGTTTCTTGACCATCACAGCATTAGACAGCCAAATAGGAAACTGTACCTCTCGAATATGCGCTGCCTCGAGTAACTTTTTCACCTCTTCCCTTATAGCTTGGTCTTCTCAGGGCCAAATTGACACATCTTCTGCTTGATAGGCTTTACAATAAGATCAACATTCAAGAAATGTAGGGCTATATATGTGCTAACTCTAGTCAAATCTTAAGATTTACACGCAAAAACATATGCATTTCTTCTGAGGCATTCAATCACCACCTTTGCCTCTACATCTTTCATTTGTTCACCCACATGTGTCACAAAACCCATAGTATGCGGGTAGATCTCCACCAACATAAATTCTTCCACTGAATTAATTGTTGGGAAGAAGCTTCCTCTATATCACTTTCTTTCTTCTTTCTTTTCTCTTTGCGGCCCTCGGACCTCAAACATGTTTCCAGAGGTAGCAAAACCTTTCTTTTCACCTCATCTTCCTTCACAGATTGCAAATAATACTTTCTTGACATGTCTTGGCAGCCTACTACTTGCCCCACCATGTCACCTATTGGGAATTTCATTTTCATATAATAGGTTGAAACCACAACTTGGAAAGCATTTTGTGATGGTCAACCTATGTGTTGGTCCCGAAAGAGCAAGGTTTGGTGTATGGGGGGGGAATACACCAAACACAAACTTTTTAGTTTACTTGACTAATTAAATCTGAGAGATGTAGCTTTCTGAAACAC